>CM019691.1:32749813-33269813 GCA_009760885.1 Achatina immaculata | reverse complement strand
CCGGCCGACGGGGTGTAATTGAAATAGTCGCTATTTCAAATATTTAACACAAGGGCTAATAAAGATCTTTGTACCTCGTTTCCAAGCTCATTTGTTTTTAATTCTCCGACATGTCAACACGTCGTAGCTGACTATTGCTCATAACCTGACTTCCACAAGAGCTGAGGTGGTTGTGTTCAAGATTTGGTCTGGTTGTGTAGCCTGATGGGCTATGGCAGGTCAAGACCCTATTTCATCGAATTCTTTATGCTCCAATTAACATTCTTTTTTTCATTCTGGCTGTGGGTGCGATCTCTACAGTGGTGGTGGTTGTCGAATATCCTTAACATTTTGTTGGCCACCAACGTCTTTGAGGCAATACCTCAGACATGATGACGATGACAGTCGGTCGTTGTGGTTGTCTTATTTTAAGGGACGTACAGAAGATGATACTTAACAGTTCACCTGATTTAAAGCGTTGTGGTCGTTCCTGTGTTTGTGACTTACTTGTGTATAATTCACGAAGTCTAGTGCAACGAAAATAATGCACTTAAAAAAACGTATTATGGTTCAAATGTATTATAGTTCTTTGGATGTTATGTGGGGGCGAAACAGAGCTAGTACAACCACTGTCATAACATTATATAATCACTTTGGTAAAACAATTGTCATACCATTATATAATCACGTTGGTACAACCATTGTCATGGAATTATATAATCACTTTGGTACCACCATTGTCATAACATTATATAATCACGTTGGTAAAACCATTGTCATAACATTATATAATCATATTGGTAAACCCATTGACGTAACATTATATAATCACATTGGTAAAACTATTGTCATAACATTATATAATCACGCAGATAAAACCACTGCCATAACATTACATAATCACGTTCGTAAAACCATTGCCATAACATTATATAATCACTCTGGTAAAACCATTGTCATAACATTATATTATCACGTTTGTACAACAATTGTCATAACATTATATAATCATGGTGATAAAGCCATTGTCATAACATTATATAATCACAAAACACTGCCTTCGTTTGGTGAAACATGGACAGAAAACTATGTAGTCGAAAACCAGCACCTTTATACTGGATAAAAGTATCCCAAGAGAGTAATAGCTTTCTGCTTTGGCCCCTAACAGATTCCTACGTCGGCCGAACCACTAGGTGTAGTAGAAGTATAGTAAACCACATCTTCTGTGTGGATACCACTTTCTGACTGCTGGAGTTTTAAAATTTTTTGTCTTTTTTTTTATCTTGGAGATAACTTGCTGCTAGTATCTCTTAAATATATATTCTTTCAGGATTATTTTTTCCTTTCAAGTCCAAATGTTTGATACTATATGGTCACAATACAGGAAGTAGGAGTATATACATTTGCGAATGTAGATATGCAGGAAGTATACACAGTTGCGAGTGTTGATATGCAGGAAGTATATACAGTTATGAATGATACAGGAGGTCCTCCTCAGTAACGTTTCTTGGAAACAGTTTAATGGTGAAACTCCAATATTATGCTTTACCAAATGTAAACGCTTCGATTTTTATCTTCTTCAAACAATTTTAAGAACAAAGAGCTAAGAAGAAAGTAATGGAAGTTAAGAAAATAGAAATTAAAGTATGCGTGATTTAATATTTATACAAACACTATATTACCAACGCCGAGCTAGGACACTATTCAAAATTATTTTCAAAAAATTTGAAACAAAATTATCGCCTGCAAAAAGGAGATGCTTGATAAAGACGATAAGACGAGATAGGATGCGAAAAGATCACGTTCAATCTTGGAAGCAACACTGAAAGGCAAAGAAAAAACTGTAAACTGGTTTCGCCATGTGGTGAGAATGAATCTTAGTCATCCATCAGGGAAAACATACAACCAGGTCCTCCGAGATAGATGTAACATGCCGGTACAGAAGTTCTTCCTGTTTTTTTTTAATCCACTCACTTGCACCCGAAACCTCCCCCGCCCACTCTTTACAAAGAAAAACACCCCGGACCCCTGGAAAATGCCAACGGCTGAACCCCCCCCCCCCCCCAATCCCCCACCAACAGGCCCTGCACACGACATAAAAATGTCAAGGCCAGACAAAAGAATACACCGAAGTGACCTCTTGTAGAGAAATAATGTCACAAGTAGGTGATGTCACATCATGAGATAGAAATATGACAGTACGGCAAGCCACACCATGAGATAGAAATATGACAGTACGGCAAGCCACACCATAAGATAGAAATATGACATTACGGAAAGCCACACCATGAGACAGAACACTAAAACTGCATCTGTATGTTTGTCTAAAGTTGGTACCTGCTAGAGAGACTTAATCTAAACTACGGAATTTCTGTGTCATGACCTCGTTTCTTTCCGGGTGTCACAATCTTCGTGTCGACTAAACAGTTACTATTGACTTCGCTTTCAAACACCTTTTTATGGAGGTGCGAGATAGTGTACTTCGTTAGTACGCTGTTCTCTCGTGGCTAGACGGCTGCTCTCCTACCGGAGTCCGTGGTTCGAATCCCAGATAATTCTTTTGTGATTTTTCTTTCTCTCGCGTCTCACTAAAGTGCATTGTCTATTTTTTCGAGGTCTAATCCTACAAAACCGTGTTCTCTTACTAAAACTGCGTGTGACACATAACAGTACACAGCAGTGATACCACACAGGAAGAAGAAGTATACGGGAAGAAAAATCAGAGGAAACTTACGGCACCGATGAAACGGCAAAGATTGAAGGATGACCATGCAAGGGGAAAGAAGGCGACCAAGAAAAAACACACTGAGGTTAGATTATATTTGGAATAATCATGGGGGAATACTCTCATAAATGTGAAGTCCCATTCTCTTCAGCTTCACATCAACTTGAACTTGTGTTTTCCCAAAACAAGACTGTTGGGTCAGGGTTCGAGCAAAGGGAAAGTATTCGCAAACAAACCCAGTCCTAAAGGGAAACAATAAGACTAAAGCGTAATTGTGTTGTCTCGTCAACGTTGAGTATCCGGCCTGGTTCTGGAAAATGGGCAGTTTCACATCCAACTCTAGATTAAGATTCTGAGACACTTGGACGATAGGCCCCAAGTCCTCATATGCTGGAAGTGCATATGTTACTGTTTCCAACTGAATGTTTCTTTCGTATCTGAATATTTAACTTCCGTCTGTCTCTCGGTCAGTTGTCTGTTTCTCTGTCTGCCTATCAATGTACTGTTTTCTTTTTTTAGTTTTGTTTTTAGGCATGCAGCTCTGGTTAACAGATACAACTGATGAGCAAACGAAATACTAATAGGGTCGATGATACGTGCCTGTTTTGTAGAGACGTAGGGAGAAGTGGGTACAGTTGACCTCTAAAATTGTAGACAAAGCATTGTTAGCATCTGTGTCTGTCTGTATGTCTGTCTGTCTATTTGTCTGTCTGCCTGCTTGTCTATTTGACTGCATGTCCTTTTGTCTGTCTGTCTGTCTGCATGGCTATCTGCTGCCTGTTTGTCTGTCTGTTTGCCTGCTTGTCTGTCGGTCGGTCCACCTAGACGTCAGTAAGATATCCATAGCTTTATCTATTCTTCACTTAAACTACCTTGTTCATATATTTAAACTGTCTTGTTCATGTATTTAAACAATCTTGTTCTTGTATTTAAACTATCTTGTTCACGTATTTAAACTATCTTGTTCATGTATTTAAACTATCTTGTTCTTGTATTTAAACTATCTTGTTCATGTATTTAAACTATCTTCTTCATGTATCAGAGAACAAAAAATGAACCCCTGTGGTCTGCTACATTAGAACACCCGTACCTCTATTGGTATCTATTTTTTCTAATGATCCTCCCTGTGGAGGATGATTCAGGCACTTTACTGAGGATTAGGTCCAACGAGGTGGTGGATCAAAAGAATTTTTGTGACACAGAGGTCATAAATTATGCTACACGAAACTTTTTAAAAATCATTTCTCACCTTGGTGCCAGGGTATACGATGAAAATACATGACGCTTGCAAAGAACAGTTCTTGTCTGTGCTTGCTTTCAAATTGTATTTCAGCGAAAGCCTGGTTTAACTGCTGCTTATGTAATGGGACAAGTCTGCAGTAGAGAAGTACTGGAACAGTTTCAATGAATGCGAAACGTTAGAGAACATCGGAGTCAAAGGAGGTAACTTTTTTTGTGCATATTAAAAGATGCAGCAAAACAAAGACATCTTTGACAGAAAAGTAGTTGTAGCTGGGATAATCATGGGGGAATACTCTCATAAATGTGAAGTCCCATTCTCTTCAGCTTCACATCAACTTGAACTTGTGTTTTCCCAAAACAAGAATGTTGGGTCAGGGTTCGAGCAAAGGGAAAGTATTCGCAAACAAACTCAGTCCTAAAGGGAAACAATAAGACTAAAGCGTAATTGTGTTGTCTCGTCAACGTTGAGTATCCGGCCTGGTTCTGGAAAATGGGCAGTTTCACATCCAACTCTAGATTAAGATTCTGAGACACTTGGACCATAAGCCCCAAGTCCTCATATGCTGGAAGTGCATATGTTACTGTTTCCAACTGAATGTTTCTTTAGTATCTGAATATTTAACTTCCGTCTGTCTCTCGGTCAGTTGTCTGTTTCTCTGTCTGCCTATCAATGTACTGCTTTCTTTTTTTAGTTTTGTTTTTAGGCATGCAGCTCTGGTTAACAGATAAAACTGATGAGCAAACGAAATACTAATAGGGTTGATGATACGTGCCTGTTTTGTAGAGACGTAGGGAGAAGTGGGTACAGTTGACCTCTAAAATTGTAGACAAAGCATTGTTAGCATCTGTGTCTGTCTGTCTGTATGTCTGTCTGTCTATTTGTCTGTCTGCCTGCTTGTCTATTTGACTGTATGTCTTTTTGTCTGTCTGTCTGTCTGCCTGGCTATCTGCTGCATGTCTGTCTGTCTGTTTGCCTGCTTGTCTGTCGGTCGGTCCACCTAGACGTCAGTAAGATATCCATAGCTTTATCTATTCTTCACTTAAACTACCTTGTTCATATATTTAAACTGTCTTGTTCATGTATTTAAACAATCTTGTTCTTGTATTTAAACTATCTTGTTCATGTATTTAAACTATCTTGTTCATGTATTTAAACTATCTTGTTCATGTATTTAAACTATCTTGTTCTTGTATTGAAACTATCTTGTTCATGTATTGAAACTATCTTGTTCATGTATTGAAACTATCTTCTTCATGTATTTAAACTATCTTCTTCATGTATTTAAACTATCTTCTTCGTGTATTTAAACTATCTTGTTCATGTATCAGAGAACAAAAAATGAACCCCTGTGGTCTGCTACATTAGAACACCCGTACCTCTATTGGTATCTATTTTTTCTAATGATCCTCCCTGTGGAGGATGATTCAGGCACTTTACTGAGGATTAGGTCCAACGAGGTGGTGGATCAAAAGAATTTTTGTGACACAGAGGTCATAAATTATGCTACACGAAACTTTTTTTTTAATCATTTCTCACCTTGGTGCCAGGGTATACGATAAAAATACATGACGCTTGCAAAGAACAGTTCTTGTCTGTGCTTGCTTTCAAATTGTATTTCAGCGAAAGCCTGGTTTGACTGCTGCTTATGTAATGGGACAAGTCTGCAGTAGAGAAGTACAATGAATGCGAAACGTTAGAGAACATCGGAGTCAAAGGAGGTAACTTTTTTTTGTACATATTAAAAGATGCAGCAAAACAAAGACGTCTTTGACAGAAAAGTAGTTGTAGCTGGGATCCACACTTAGAGATGGATGTATAACATCTCTATTCGAGTATATCTACCAAAGATATCTACATGTCCAAACGATTGGCTTCGTTGTCATTGTTCGGAATGACTTCATCGCTGTCAGGTGCATTCCCATATCCACTCCGTCCATTCACTTACCATCTCAGAACAGGAGTCCTATACAGGGTAGACACTCCAAGAGTCAGGGACAATTTCCATGGTAAATTTTTCCTAGAATTTTGCCTGGGCAAACGGGGTCTGATTTCCTGCTGCCGAGAGATTTTCAGTGTGTGGTGGACAATACAGATAGACGCTTTGTATCACTACCTACAGACCCGGGGGATTTAATTCCGGAGGATCCACAAGACAAAAAAATCCCTGCCACTTCCTTGGGATTCGAATCACCCCACACCCACCAACAGTCGAGGTAAACGTATAATCCCAAGACCACGCAGCCGAAACGAGCCAAACACCGGCACATATGATTTAGTTCGCTTCAACTGAGCACTCTTCCCATAAACTGTGGATGTTTTCTTGCTTTTCAAGCCATCTGAAACGCATCTAACAAAAATCGGGATATTTAAGAGTAATGTCCTAAATGTGCTACTCTACGGAATTGAATGCTGGAAAACCGCAAAAACTATAGAAAACAAATTGAATTCCTTCCAGACAAAATGTTTACGTAGGGTCAGAGGAATCATTCATTCAGTCAGTCATTTGCATGTCCCTTGCGGAACTTTGCCTCCCTAACAGCTCTCCTGCAGCCCTCTCGGTTGTGGGCAAGATGGCCTGCTGCTGATGCATCCATTTGCAGATCATCAACGATGTCTTGCAGCCATCTTCGCCTTGGTCTTCCTCTCTTTCTTTTTCCCATTATGTACCCATCCAAAACGATTTTCTCTAGATTACCATGACGTTTAATGTGTCTAAAATATTTAAGTTTTCTTTGTTTAATCCTCTTTACTAGAGGATTATTTTGGCCAAATACCACAAGAAATAACACTTTGCTGGCAGAGACGCAGATGAAGCCATTAACTTCGATTACCGAGGAAAGACGCTGACGCAGGTTGGAGCACGTGCTCCGGGTGACTAGTGACTCATTGTCAAAAGTAGCGCTAACATGGATACCTCAGGGGGAATAGGAGTAGGGGTAGAACAAAGAAGAATACGGAGAAGAACAACGGAGAGGAAGTTGAACAATAGAAAGCTTACCTGGGCAAAGACAGAGTTTCTTGAAGACCCTTACGCTTATGAAAGCCCCGTGTGCCTTGAGCACCTAAAGGTTCAGAGAAAGAGAGAGAGAGGGGGGGCCGAGAGAGGGAGAGAGAGAATACATCTCGTGCTAGGTTATAGAGAATCAAACTCGTTATGTACAGTGAAAATAGAACCCTTGGTAAGCATTGCAAAATGACACCAGTAACCTCAGTGGGGGTAAACGGGCATCGGTGCCATCTACAGAGCAGCAAGAGCGAGAGAGACAAGATTAGAACGCCGCCTGTACAGTCAAGCACTTCCTTTGTTCGGTGAAGCAGTTTGAAGCAATCTGAACTTTCTCCTCTTCAAATCATATTATTTTTACTTTTACTGTTATTAATAACATTTGTACATTTACCGCATTACCCTAACTACAGTCATACCGTAGAGAAATGGACATCAGAAGGCAAATGTCCTGACTGATTGGCCAGCAAGACTAGACACGGAAAACCATATTCACCTGAAAGCCAGACGCTCTTATTGGCTAGGTAAACTCCCATGCATAACAAGCAAAAATCACAGAATGTCAGGCATGCTTCTCATTGATGTGAGCAGTTTTGTTATTTGGTCACAAAATATACTTTAAATCTTATCACACCACCTAATCGCAGCTTTAATTCTTATCACACCACTTAATCTCAGCTTTTAATCTTATCACACCACCTAATCTCAGCTTTTAATCTTTCACACTACCTAATCTCAGCTTTTAATCTTATCACACCACCTAATCTCGGCTTTAAATTTTATCATATTATGCCAAATCTGTTTTAAATCTTATCATATTATGTAAACTCTGCAGCTCTTTATCATACAACCTAAACTCTGCTTTATCATATTACGTAAACTCTGCTTTAAATCTTATCATATTACGTAAAGTCTGAAACTCTTTATTATACAACCTAAACTCTGCTTTAAATCTTATCATATTACGTAAAGTCTGAAACTCTTTATTATACAACCTAAACTCTGCTTTAAATCTTATCATATTACGTAAAGTCTGAAACTCTTTATCATACAATCTAAACTCTGCTTTAAATCTTATCATATTACGTAAAGTCTGAAACTCTTTATTATACAACCTAAACTCTGCTTTAAATCTTATCATATTACGTAAAGTCTGAAACTCTTTATTATACAATCTAAACTCTGCTTTAAATCTTATCATATTACGTAAAGTCTGCACCTCTTTATCATACAACCTAAACTCTGTTTCACTGACACATCTTTGCATGACTGTTATGCAGTACTTCTTATTACACCTGAGCAGATTGCGAATGAGTACACTATTCTTCTTCGTCTTCTTCTACTTCTTCTTCTTCTTCTATGGAGGAGAACGAGGAGTAGTAACATGGGTCTGTACTTTTAATATTTTTGTTGCGCATTCTATGTAGTCTGTAATTCTTTTTTTTTTTAAATTTCGTAAAGTAAGAGAACAAATTTTGTATGATTATACTTCGAAAAAATCGTAGACAAAGCACTTTAGTGAGACGTGAGAGAAAGAAAAATCACAAGAGAATTACTTGGGATTCGAACACGGACTCCGGTAGGACGAGCAGCCGTCTAGCCACGAGAGAACAGCTTACTATCGACTTAGCCAACTAGCACCTCACGTCTCACTAAAGTGCTTTGTCTACGATTTTTTCGAGGTCTAATCATACAAAATTTGTTCTCTTACTTTACTGTACCAAAGCCTCGTAGTTTCCTATTTATAACAAATTATTTTTAAAAATTGTTCATTTTTTAAATTTCGACGCAGTTATTGTTACTTTATTGGGAAAAACATGCTACCATTCCATGGTATGGGAAAAACATGCTACCATTCCATGGTATGGGAAAAACATGCTACCATTCCATGGTATGGGAAAAACATGCTACCATTCCATGGTAGTGAACTTCTCAATCAGATATTTGTAGGGAATATTTGTAACACCTATATTTTGAGAACAAAAAGTGGTTATCAGAATAACCAGTAATTCCACAGCGAAACCCCTTCTTCAAGACCGACAGCGCTGTCCCGGTCCAAAACAGCTTGAAGATCTATGTACAAGCCCCGAGATAAACCTACACACCGACTTGGTCACGACGTATCCATTACATAAATCATTATTCTGAACTGCATCAGGGTTACTTTCTCAATTTTAATGGAGAAAAGGACGTTCTTGTTTGTTTGTTGGGGTTTTTTTTTCACCTTTCAGTCATTCAGTAGAATAAATAAGTGGTGCTCAAGTCGACATTGTCAGAAATTCCTTGTGAACATCTGTATTAATGACGTTCAGTCGCCGCTGTCGGAAACATAAACGATTTTTTTTTTCGGTGTGTAAATTGAGTTAATGAACGGTCCATATAGGAACAAACGTCCCTGAATGGCTACAAATTGCATGTGACAATAGAAGCCGTTAACATTATGGACTCTATTCCCTGAAGACACCTTTAACCGTTCCCGCCATGTTTCTGATGCACACATTACGTCGGTTTCCGGTAAGGGGTGTAGTCGCGATCAGGTTTTAGTGCATACAGAGGAAGGTCGGCACAGACCAGGCGTTTGTGACTGCAGATTAGTATGCGACAGCAACGAGCTGTTTCTGATACATGTAGCTCTGATCAGCAGGTAAAACTGATGGGAAAAAAAAGAAAACGAAATACTGACAGGATGGATGAGACGCGCATGTTATATATAGAACGAAGAGGGGGACGATTAGCCTGGAAGAACTGTAGACAAAGCACTTTGAGACATGAGTGAATGAATGAATGAATGAATGAATGAGTTTTTAAAGGGTAAAGAATTCGGCTACGCTGGCTGGGGCATGTAGAAAGAATGGAAGAGAACAAACGAAAATGTTGTGTGCACGAGAGATGAGAGAAACAAGATCAAGACAGAGATGGAAAGACAGCGTAGAAGATGGTATAAAAGAAGCTGGTGTGACCGACGGGAGAGAGAAGATTAGGAATAGAGAGGAATGGAAGCGAACTTTATCTGCAGAAATGAGCCGTAATGGCTCGGAAAACTGAAGACGAAGAAAAAGAAGAAGAAGAAATTAGGCATGCGGGCCCGTCTTACATTCTGCCCTTCATCACTCCATCTTTCATTCTTCCCACACTCGACTTGATTCAATATACAAAGAAAAAGAGGGGAAAAACAGCAACATAATGACTGAATCGAACCTCGGACCAAAGGAGTCGGCCTAACCTTTAGAAGACACGCACTATCAACCCGGCCAAAATATTTGTTTAAAATGGGGGGAGGGGGGGGAGGTGGTGCTTAACATACCTGGTCTTTATTTACTGGCAGGTCTGAACTCGTGGCAGGCATTGATGCTACAACACAGAAAATCTGTCACTAGAAATCAGTTTCTCCTCACTTAGCAGGCCTGACCAAACTTGACACGTAGACAAGATCTTCTGCGAGCGTCAGATTTGGTACCTGTCAGATTTGTATTTTGAGTGACAGAATTTCCGTGTTTTCGGGTTTAGTGAGTTTTTAAAAAAAACATATTAAGGGGCCAAAAAAAAAAAAAAAACAGCAGCAAGTAGAGCATTTCTGGGAAGCTTCATGGAGAAGATGGCGGTGGTTCTATCCTCTCTTGAAAAGCAGGTGACTTGTCACACTAGACTCCAGGTTCTGGATCTCGATTCCCAGTCGTTCTTTTCCTATTTGTCTTCTCTTTCACATGAAGTGGGTTTTTTTTTCTTTTTCGAAATTATAACAGTATACGGGTTGCCAGATATATCGTGGTTGTTCAGGTGCACCTTAAGCTAGTGATGACGTGACCGCTGGGCATTTGGTCATGTGGATGAGTTATGACTAAACTGGGCCGCGAGAGCAATTTCTTGGTGGGAGTTGTGGAGAAAGCCGCTGCGTGAAAGCTAGAAGATGGACGTTTATGCCAGGTTTTTATATATCCGCACTAGCGCTGAAAAACTGATTAAACATGCTTATGCTTGGACCTGTTCTTCGATGCAGAGGTCGTTCCTGGATCGCGGTCAAAGTTAGCGTGAAGTGTTCGTTCCTTTGAATGTTGTTGTATACTAGGCTGTCATTGCTTCACGCCTCACCACACATACACTCACCCACCACTAGATCATGACTCACCACACATACACTCACCCACCACTAGATCATGACTCGTCACACATACACTCACCCACCACTAGATCATGACTCACCACACATAGGCTCATCCACCACTAGATCATGACTAACCACACATACATTCACCCACCACTAGATCATGACTAATCACACATACATTCACCCACCACTAGATCATGACTAACCACACATACACTCACCCGCCACTAGATCATGACTAACCACACATACATTCACCCACCACTAGATCATGACTAACCACACATACACTCACCCGCCACTAGATCATGACTCACCACACATACACTCACTAGATCATGACTAACCACACATACACTCACCCGCCACTAGATCATGACTCACCACACATACACTCACCCACCACTAGATCATGACTAACCACACATACACTCACCCGCCACTAGATCATGACTAACCACACATACACTCACCCACCACTAGATCATGACTAACCACACATACACTCACCCACCACTAGATCATGACTCGTCACACATACACTCACCCGCCACTAGATCATGACTCACCACACATACACTCACTAGATCATGACTAACCACACATACACTCACCCACCACTAGATCATGACTAACCACACATACACTCACCCACCACTAGATCATGACTCGTCACACATACACTCACCCACCACTAGATCATGACTCACCACACATACACTCACTAGATCATGACTAACCACACATACACTCACCCACCACTAGATCATGACTAACCACACATACACTCACCCACCACTAGATCATGACTAACCACACATACACTCACCCACCACTAGATCATGACTAACCACACATACACTCACCCACCACTAGATCATGACTAACCACACATACACTCACCCACCACTAGATCATGACTCATCACACATACACTCACCAACCACTAGATCATGACTCATCACACATACATTCATCTAGCTAGATCATGCCATACACCCATGAGGAACCAATGTGTACAAAGATAATCACGTATACTTTTCTTTACCACTTTCCTGTGGGCAAACTTCGTTGTTTCTAACTTGCTTAAAAAAAACAACCTATGACTACGGTAAGTCTCTTCTTCAACCACTTGCTGTCTTAGCTTACCTACAACTGTCTAGAAGATATTCTGAACGATGAAAAACGTTGTTTGATAGGCGCAAACTTCAGACTTTTTACAGTCATCTCTTAGAACAAACCTTCCAAATCTGTTATCCATTAAATATACAGTTTCTTCCCTTGGATGAAATATTTTTGAGAAAACTAACTCATAAAACTATTGATATATGATTGTAAAAAAAGTTAATCATCTATTCTTGACAAATTCAGTCCGTCCCCGCCCCCAGCCCTCTACCACTACCACAGTCCCACAAACCTGGATTTGATTCAGACCGTAAAGAAAAACTGAGTGGACTACTGCGTAATCTACATTGTATGACTTAGCACCACAGTATAGGAACAGTGGGGCTTACAGGCGTGCACCAGCAAGCGAGACCGATACCCTGTTCAGCCTTTCACAAAATAAGTAAACAAACGTCAGAGCATTCGTATAAAGACATTTCAGCCAGAGCACGGGCTCCCAAACTAACAGCCCAGCTACAGTTACCTCTGAATTAGAAGTAAAAGGTATCTATCATTACTTTTAGCTAAAAAGGGGGGAGGGAGGAGCAATCAGGATGCCTGGGTCGTTATATTCTGCTTCAGTTGGTTATTACCGGAAGTGCTGTTCATTTTGAACTTTATATAACCCATTTGCTTCCGCGTCAAGATCTTCCTTATATTAATTCATTTATTAGCCGAAATTTTCTCGCCGAACAAGAAATGAAAAATGGACATATATCCAATCGGGGCCATCAAAGGGCAGTTACATCAGAACGCATCTAAATTCCTATCTTTAAAGATGCTAGCCTATCCTGGCCCTTCCTGATACTTCTATGATTATATTTGTTTGTAAAATAGAGTGACATTACATCACTCCCGCGTGACAAGATTCATTTTTATTGCAAATGAAGTTTTGGTAAAAGAAAAGAGAAATGACTGCTTATTCCAGTTGCAAATAACTCGAATATGATTGCGTGTAAGAGGGGCGTCGTGCCGTGCATGATCGTTTGGAGAAATCTATGGGCCGTAAGTCGATGCTTGCTGGCCGACAAAATCATTTTGGTTTCTCTTAACACGAGGGTTTATGGCCAGAAAATTGAATTGCGTTTATATACAGCAGTACATTTTGTGACACGCCATAATGTCTCCATTTCTTTCCACCATCTCACTTTGATGGGTCTGATCATACACTGATCTTCCTTCTTGAAGAACGCCTCATAGCACTGTTGTGTATACATACCCACCTCTCCCCCCGTGTAATTCTGTTAATTTTCCTTAAGATTTCTTTTGTTGCTAGTAAGAACTTCTTGGTCTCTCTTCTTAGCTTAACGCATCTATCGGGCATACACAGTCGGAGGGATGAGATTTTTCGCCATCAGCCGTAGGAACTGAGAAGAACTGGAAAAAGATCAAGCCACATGGAAAGGTAATTGCGATCTGAGGAGAAAACAAGTACCAAAAATAAAAGACCAAAAACCCAGGTGCAAAAACAGATCAGGGCAGCAATAAGTTGATGGCCTATGCCCCATGTCGAGGTAAAGAAGACGAGGAAAGAGGCAAGCAGATACAGGAAGGATACCAGATCTTGCAAGCACGTGGTTTACCGTTTCTCTGGGTAATTATGGGGGTTCAAATAAAGGAAGATTCAGACTTTAAAAACGCTGTTAACAAACTAGTACTCGGCAAGTTACACAACGAATGATATATAGATGCTTTAAAAGCGTCTTCTAAGTTGAAAAGTATCATGACATTATACAGCTTATATTTTTGTTACTACACTACGAAGAGATTCCATTTTCTTTGCCTCCTCTTAAGATTCATCAACTCTTTCACCCCAAAGCAACACTGGCCGTGCTGGTGAGTCTTAGACACCTAAGGGAACCAATGCTCAGATCTGTATATAATTTGACAAAGTCTACATAAAATGAAATGAGTGGCGAAGTGGTTAGTGCACTGGTCTCTCATGGCGAAGGTCGGGGTTTGAATCCGGACGGAGGCATCCCATTCACCCAGCTGTAGAAATGGGTGGACTACTGCGTAATCTACATTGTATGACTTAGCACCACAGTATAGGAACAGTGGGGCTTACAGGCGTGCACCAGCAAGCGAGACCGATACCCTGTTCAGCCTTTCACAAAATAAGTAAACAAACGTCAGAGCATTCGTATAAAGACATTTCAGCCAGAGCACGGGCTCCCAAACTAACAGCCCAGCTACAGTTACCTCTGAATTAGAAGTAAAAGGTATCTATCATTACTTTTAGCTAAAAAGGGGGGAGGGAGGAGCAATCAGGATGCCTGGGTCGTTATATTCTGCTTCAGTTGGTTATTACCGGAAGTGCTGTTCATTTTGAACTTTATATAACCCATTTGCTTCCGCGTCAAGATCTTCCTTATATTAATTCATTTATTAGCCGAAATTTTCTCGCCGAACAAGAAATGAAAAATGGACATATATCCAATCGGGGCCATCAAAGGGCAGTTACATCAGAACGCATCTAAATTCCTATCTTTAAAGATGCTAGCCTATCCTGGCCCTTCCTGATACTTCTATGATTATATTTGTTTGTAAAATAGAGTGACATTACATCACTCCCGCGTGACAAGATTCATTTTTATTGCAAATGAAGTTTTGGTAAAAGAAAAGAGAAATGACTGCTTATTCCAGTTGCAAATAACTCGAATATGATTGCGTGTAAGAGGGGCGTCGTGCCGTGCATGATCGTTTGGAGAAATCTATGGGCCGTAAGTCGATGCTTGCTGGCCGACAAAATCATTTTGGTTTCTCTTAACACGAGGGTTTATGGCCAGAAAATTGAATTGCGTTTATATACAGCAGTACATTTTGTGACACGCCATAATGTCTCCATTTCTTTCCACCATCTCACTTTGATGGGTCTGATCATACACTGATCTTCCTTCTTGAAGAACGCCTCATAGCACTGTTGTGTATACATACCCACCTCTTCCCCCGTGTAATTCTGTTAATTTTCCTTAAGATTTCTTTTGTTGCTAGTAAGAACTTCTTGGTCTCTCTTCTTAGCTTAACGCATCTATCGGGCATACACAGTCGGAGGGATGAGATTTTTCGCCATCAGCCGTAGGAACTGAGAAGAACTGGAAAAAGATCAAGCCACGTGGAAAGGTAATTGCGATCTGAGGAGAAAACAAGTACCAAAAATAAAAGACCAAAAACCCAGGTGCAAAAACAGATCAGGGCAGCAATAAGTTGATGGCCTATGCTCCATGTCGAGGTAAAGAAGACGAGGAAAGAGGCAAGCAGATACAGGAAGGATACCAGATCTTGCAAGCACGTGGTTTACCGTTTCTCTGGGTAATTATGGGGGTTCAAATAAAGGAAGATTCAGACTTTAAAAACGCTGTTTAACAAACTAGTACTCGGCAAGTTCCACAACGAATGATATATAGATGCTTTAAAAGCGTCTTCTAAGTTGAAAAGTATCATGACATTATACAGCTTATATTTTTATTACTACACTACGAAGAGATTCCATTTTCTTTGCCTCCTCTTAAGATTCATCAACTCTTTCACCCCAAAGCAACACTGGCCGTGCTGGTGAGTCTTAGACACCTAAGGGAACCAATGCTCAGATCTGTATATAATTTGACAAAGTCTACATAAAATGAAATGAGTGGCGAAGTGGTTAGTGCACTGGTCTCTCATGGCGAAGGTCGGGGTTTGAATGCGGACGGAGGCATCCCATTCACCCAGCTGTAGAAATGGGTACCCGACTTCTGGAGTTGGGGAAGGAAAGGCGGCCAGGTGTGATATTGACCATATCACCCTCTAGTGTGCTGACAGGTCAAGGAAAATGTGGGCACTAACACCATATCCCTATATGCCTCTAAACCAACCCATATTTTTTTAAATTATAGAGTATCTTGCTTCCAGTTTTTTTCGCCAAAATTTGTCATCAAAATTTATCCTGTTAAAGAACAGAAATTAATTCATCAATGAAAGCGTTAAACTAGGCCAGCCTGCATCGTCGTGAGCTCTGTTTAGAATAAGGAAAAAGAGCTCAAACTGACTGAACTTATTTCGTCCCGTCCAACTTTTGACAGATTAATCACGTGACAACGTCTTGTTCTAAATTAACAAAGGCAGAGAGAAGATGCAGACCGTGATTCTGCTCAAAATTCATTTTAGAACAGCACAACAAAACACATATTTTAATGTGAAAAGCAACCGACAGACAGAAGTCGTGACAGCTGTTACATCTGGCGAGGAACGTGAAAATGGGCCTCTAAGGCCGGATAAGCTGTTGCTTTCTTGAATCTTAAAAATATCCGTTCTGGCTAGCTTCGTCGCTGTACGAAACATGTCGATCTCTCAGATCCGTTGACTAGGTTGAAACAACTCAACATCCTTCTCTCATGCTGCTTCACTGCTGAATCGATAACGGGTTTTCTTGTTGTTTGTTGGGTTACTTTCCCTACTGGAGTCCAGAGTTCGATTCAGCCAGTTCTTGGCTCTCATACCTAAAGTGCGCAGCATTTTTTAAAAGAGATAATCATCACGCCTACTTTATTGTATTATTTTCCTTCTTTCAGAAGTAAGCCATGGAAGTCGGACAGGGAGTTGGTGGAGGGCTCGTCTACGTTAGTCAAAGTCTCACCTATTAAGGGTGTGTTTCCAAATATGGCGGTACATATTTTTTAAAAAAAACCAGTACGTGGGGCAACCTGAAGACAGGTTGAAAATCAGCCACAGTCCTATAAAAACATAATTGTACTCGGTAGAGACATCTATGGGTTGTCTGTCTCTTACCAACACGTCTGAAGTAAAATCTAACATATTTTTTATATTTTTAGAAGACAAACGTGTGTCCATCCATACGAATGCTAAGATGTAGATAAACACTTTTGTAGATTAATTCAAAAACACGCATAACAATCTCTAACTAGAAATCCTGAAAACAGAAGAGCAATGGAGAAAAAGGGGAGTTTTTTTTAAAAAATAGATCTATTAACAGAGCTAAACAAAGACTCATGGCGGCATCGATCACGCAGTGAGAGAAATACATTCCTGTCCTTCGTCTCCCTTTACACCCCCAGTTTCAGCGTGTGTTCTCTTGTAAGAAAGACTCCATTCCCACAAAGCACTTCGGGTTTTGAATATGTGAATCCATTCGGTGGGAGGAAATTTAAAGAGACCTGCATTTTGTTTTTCTTTTGTTATCATTGTGATTCCAGAGATTAAACAACCAAGATTGAAAAGAAAACCAAAAAAAAAAAAAAGAAAAGTAAAGTAAACAAATAAATAAACGGAAACGATTATTCAAGAATGTTTATCGATTGTTTTCTGTGAAACACTAAGTTTGAAAAATGACGATAAATCAGGCGAGAGAGATGTGGTTTTTAAAGGCGTAAGCGGCTCTGATGTCGGAAAACATGCATTGATCTACGACTGTTATTTAAGACCAGTATCAGTAACTCTTCTTTAGCACCATTAATCTGTAACTCTTATTTAGTACCATTAATCTGTAGCACGTCTTTAGTACCGTTAGTTTATAACTCTTTTTAGTACCATTAACCTGTAACGCTTCATTAGTACCAATAATCTATAACTCTTATTTAGAACCATTAATCTGTAACTCTTATTTATTACCATTAAGCTGTAACTTTTTTTTAGAGTAAGAGAACACAATTTTGTAGGATTAGACCTCGAAAAAAAATCGTAGACAAAGCACTTTAGTGAGACGTGAGAGAAAGAAAAATCACAAGAGAATTACCTGGGATTCGAACCACGGACTCCAGAAGGACGAGCAGCCGTCTAGTCACGAGAGAACAGAGTACTAACGAACTGAGCCAACTCAAGACTAGAACCATTAATCTATAACTGTTATTTAGTACCAGTAATCTGTAACTCTCCTTTATTTCCATTAATCTTCGACTTATTTAGTACCATTAACACGTATTTAATGACATGAACTTTTAACTCTTCTTTAACGACGTTAATCGGAAACTCTTCTTTAATATCAATAATTTTAATGTGTAAGAGCATAAATGCCACACTCGTCCAGGTTTGACAGTCCTGCTCCTGCAGCTCGCTATTTTTGTCCTGGTTATTATCCCAAACAAAAACAATGACAATAAACATAATGGAATCCTGTTAGAGTTGTCCCTTCATGCACCAAATTTACTAGGTTAAATTTTGTCCAAGTTACCAACTACGAGTAACTGAGAGAATCTGTCGTATTTTTTCTCATGCTACGAATTTTGAGTCCTTGCATCTTATATCGCGATGAAGACTTATATATACACATCAGTTCGGATGGTGAGTGGACTGCGGTGGCTTCCTTAGTTTTCCTAAACGAAAATACTCATTTTTACTTCAAAGATCAGAGAATTTTAAGACAACAGTCTGTGGTACACGATCCATGAGCGTAGGATACAGTCTTTTCTAGTTCTGTACAGCTGGTCCTGAAGACTGGCATCAGAGTTAAAGCCATCCCATCACATCAGAGTTAAAGCCATCTCATCACATCAGAGTTAAAGTCATCTCATCACATCAGAGTTAAAGCCATCTCATCACATCATAGTTAAAGTCATCTCATCACATCAGAGTTAAAGTCATCTCATCACATCAGAGTTAAAGCCATCTCATCACATCAGAGTTAAAGCCATCTCATCACATCAGAGTTAAAGCCATCTCATTACATCAGAGTTAAAGTCATCTTATCACATCAGAGTTAAAGCCATCTCATCACATCAGAGTTAAAGCCATCTCATCACATCAGAGTTAAGTCATCTCATCACGTGGGATCAAGACATGTTCTGTCAGTTTTCAGAGTTCTGACTATTAAGATATGTGCTGTCAACTCTCATAGTTCTGGCTATTGAAATACGTACTACCAACTCTCAGAATTCTTGCTGTCAAGATATGTGCTATTGGCTGTCATAGTTCTTGCCATAAAGATATGTGCTATTGGCTCCCAGAATTCTTGCTATCAAGATATGTGCTATTAGCTCTCAGAGTTCTTGTCGTCAAGATATGTGCTACTGGCTCTCAAAGTTCTGGCTATCAAGATATGTGCTGTCAACTTCTGGAGTTCTTGCTGTAAGGACATGTATTGCAAACTGTCTAAGTTCCGAGTAAGAAAATATTTTGCTGCCAAGTCTCTCTTTTCTTGCAACCAACTTCACGTGCTGTCAACTCTTTCTTACTCAACTTAGTATTGGGACTGCCAGAACATCTACAGAGCATCATTTACCACTTACTGGTGATTAGTACTAAATGTAGTGTTCTTATTTAAAGTTCTGCATATGTACACAATTAAAAGCAGATTAAAAGGAAGATATACATCGCTCTTCGGGAGCTAAAAAAGAAACAAAGAAGATGTTGAGAGGAACATACAAGACTGATTTTTAAGGATATGCATTTTTCCCATCGCAACATGTCTGTGAGACCTAGACACTGAACAGAACAGCTGAAAAACTCATAAATGCCTTTGAATCTAAATGCTATAGAAGAGTCCTTCAGATGTTACGGATACAAAAGAAAGAACAAATAATCCATACTACAAGAACTTAATATCGAAGAAAGTTGGTTGGTAAAGAAGAATAAACAAAGAGAGAAAACTTAAGTATTTCGGACATATCATAAGAGCTTAGAAAAGACAGTCTTGAAAGGGTACATAATGAGAAGAAAAGAAACGGCGAAGATAGCAAGAAGACATTGTTGATGAATTGCAAATGGATGCATCAGCAGCTGTGCATCGTGCTTACAACCGAGAGGGCTTGAAGAGAACTGTTAGAGAGGCAGGGCTTCAAGAGAGCTGTTAGAGATGCAGGCCTTCAAGAGAGCTGTTAAAGAAGCAGGCCCTCAAGAGAGCTGTTAGAGAGGCAGGCCCTCAAGAGAGCTGTTAGAGATGCAGGCCTTCAAGAGAGCTTTTAAAGAGGCAGATCCTCAAGTGAGCTGTTAGAGAGGCAGGCCCTCAGAGAGGCAGGCCTTCAAGAGAGCTGTTAGAGAGGTAGGCCTTCAAGAGAGTTGTTAGAGAGGCAGGCCTTCAAGAGAGCTGTTAGAGATGCAGGTCTTCATGGTTAGAGAGGCAGGGCCTCAAGAGAGCTGTTAGAAAGGCAGGCCCTCAAGAGAGCTTTTAGAGAGGCAGGCCTTCAAAGGAGCTGTTAGGGAGGCACAGTTCCGCAAGGGACATGCTAATGAATGAATGTGAATGAATGAATGAATGAAAACTGTTGATTGACGTTGACATGTTGCGAGACCACACACAGTTCACGATTCTCACCAACGATTTTCCAACTTTCACGGCAAGAAGAACAACTTTTATCGCTGTACAATGACAGGTCTCTATTATTACATTCTTTGAACCCCTGGGGCTGTTTCCGTAACCTTTTCGGTTGAATGGGTTTTTTTCAGTTCAACCTACTTTCAGAGCATGCGTACTCTCTTACGCCTGAGACTAGTACTTACCTGAGCGCCGTTTATAACACTATGGAGAAAGTTCGGGATTGATTGCTTTCTTGGGTTGGAAGTTTCATGAAGTAAATACTTTAACTTATACTTTCTTTGCTTTTGCCATTATTTTGGGCTGTGGGTCTTGATTACTCTCTTACTCTGAACCTTAAGTGCCCAAGGCACATGGGGCTTCCGCAAGGGTTTTCCACAAATGCCTGTCCTTTGCCTTTTTTCTGCTCTTGCCCAGGTGAGCCCTATATTGCTAAACATCCTTTCTGTTGTTCTTCTCCATGTCTCTTTTGGTCTACCCTTACTTCTGTTACCCTGTGGTGTCCATCTTAGTGCTATTTTTGGTAGTGAGCTGTCAGTCATTCGGACCACATGTCCCAACCATCGCCAGCGTCTTTCCTCAATAATTGTTCTCAGTGGCTTCATCTGCATTTCTGCCAATAAGATGTTATTTCTTATGGTGTTTGGCCAAAATATTTTTCTAATTCTTCGTAAACATTTAGTCTGAAAAGAATTCAACTTGTTTTCTATAGGTTTGGTGATCTTTCAACATTCACTTCCATAGAGTAGTACATTTAGAACATTACTCTTAAATATCCTGATTTTCGTATTCATGCTTAGTTTTTTAGATTTCCATATAGTCTGCAGCACTGTAAAAGCCTGATTTGCTCTACTAAATCTGCTGTTGATGTCCTCTGTGCCTGTCTCCATTTTCTATTACTCTACTGCCAAGGTATACAGATTCGTTGACCTCCTCCACTAACTTGCTATCTACTCTGAGTACATTTCTGTTGTTCACATTTTGCTTCATTAACTTTGTCTTTCCTAAGTTGATCTTTAGTCCTATGTTGTTTGCTTTGTGAGTTAGCTTGTTTATTTTATCTTGCATATCTTTGTGACTGCTTGATAAATGTCGTCCGCAAAGTCAAGGTCCTCCAGCACTGTGTCAAGGGTCCATTGTAATCCTCTGCGTTTGTCTGATGTTGCCTCCTTCATTAACCAGTCTACTGCCAAGATAAATAATGTTGGTGATAGTACACATCCCTGTTTCACTCCTGTTTGTATCCTAAAGCTGCTGGAGGTATGTTCTACACAGATCACTTCGCATTGAAAACCCTTGTATAGAGCTTTGATTACATTAACTATCTTATGGAGGAGGTCATGTCATCTTAGGATTTTCCACAGTGCATCTCTGTTGACACTGTCAAAGGCTTTCTCAGAATCTATAAACAATGCATATGTTGTGCTGTGTCACTCATTTGCCTCCTCTAATATTTGTCTAAGTACAAATATGTGGTCTATGCATGGTCTTCCTTTCCTAAATCCTGCCTGCTCTTTCAGAAGTTTTTTTTTCCTTTCCTAAATCCTGCCTGCTCTTTCCGAAGTTTTCCCTCAAGTGCTGGTACAATTCTGTTGATGATTATTGTGCAAAATACTTTACTAGTGAGTGGCAGTAGGGTAATGCCTCTCCAGTTACCGCAATCTCTGAGGTCATCCTTCTTTGGTAGTTTACTATAAGGCCAGTTTTCCACTCCTCTGGAGCTTTTTCTAGATCCAGATTTGTTGTAGTATTCACCAGAGTTGTTTTGGTGTTTCTGTTGTCATAGTATTGACGTTTGTCTTGACGGCATGATTCCTTCATTTCTTTGTCTTTTTGTGCATAATTACTTAAAACTTGTTCTTTTAGCCTTTGTGATTTGGTGTTCAGTAATTTTGTCTTGATTTCCTTTCTTTGCTCTATCTTTTCCCATGTGGTATTGCTTATCCATTCCTCTTTTCTCCGTTTCCGATATCCCAGCACCTCTTTTGCTGTTTCCTGTAGTGTTTTATTGAACACTAGTATGGACATTTCTGCTTCTTCTTGTAGGACACTGAAGCGATTCTTAAGTACTATTGAGAATTCATTCCTTGTTTGCTGGTCTTTCAGTTTTGTTGTATCAAAACGTGTCTTTCTGTGTTCTCCAATTTTGGCTTTCCTTAATTTTAGATTTATTTTTGCTACCAGAAAGTTGTGATCACTTCCTACATCTGTTCCTTTCCTTGCTCATACATCTTGTAGTGACCGTTTCCAGTTGTTGTTTATTAGTGCTCAATTTGATCAAATTGATTTTCTGTGGTTTTATCTGGGGACCTCCAAGTCACTTTATGGATGTTTTTATGTTGGAAAGTTGTCCTTTCGATGGTCATCATGTTTTCTTCACAAAAACCGCACAGTCTCTCTCCATTTTCATTTATTTCTCCGATTCCTTCTCTTCCCATGATTCTTCTTCTGTCTTCATTTCCCTCACCTACTTTTGCATTGAAGTCGCCCAAGATGAGTAGCATATCATGCTTGGGTATTGTTTCTACTGTGGCTTGGAGGCTGTTGTAAAAATCTTCTTTTAATTCCTCTTCAGCTGCTTCTGTTGGTGCATAACAAACTATAATAGACAGCTTCGTGAATTTTAAGTTAAAGCGTGCATATAATAATCTCTCATCTATAGGGGTCCATTTCAGCAGTGCTCTTGATGGTTCTTTGTTATGACCAATGCTACACCTCCTTCATGATGATCTTCTTTACCTGACCATATTATTGTATCTTCTGTGTGCTGTTAATTTCTTTCTGCCTTGTCCTGTCCATCTAGCTTCTAGTATTCCTAGTATGTCTAGTTTGTATCTGTGCATTTCCGTGATGGTTTGTGCTAGTTTTCCAGTCTGGTTAAGTGTTCTTACATTCCAGCTGCCTATTTTCATCTTGTGTTTAGGTTCCGAGAGGTCTGCAGTCGGGCTGGTGACTTCCAGTGGCTGGCTTTCATCCACAACTTTCATGGGCTCTGTTTCTTGATACGCATTTCTCCTTGTTTTTTTCCCTTGCTTCCGTTTCTGTAGCAGTCTGATAGTTTTTTTTTTTACCAGATAGGGTTGCTGGCCCTATGCTGAACCCTCCTTAGTCGCCTTTTAGAATCATGCGTGGTAGGGTACAGTGGTCCTATTCTTTGCAGATCCCGGGTACCACGGGGGGGGGGGGGGTCCGTGATTAACTCATATAAAAATGCATATTGTTTTTTTCTATGATTTTTGGCAAGTTACGTTTAGTCTGTTTCTATATTTCTTGCACTGACAGCTGTGTATTGGGCGATCTGGTTTTGCTCAGTGGTTAGGCGCTCGGTCTACTAATCCAGTGGTACTGGGGTCAAGTCCCAGCTGTGGGAATTTTTTTTCTGGTACCACCACACCAAAATGGCCCTGGGGTCCACCTAGCCTCTAAATCTGGGAACCAGAAAAATCTGGGAAGGTAAAATGCACTTTCATGTGCCGATGGTCTTTGGCCTAACACCGTGTCCCCGATATGCCTTAGTGGCATGGAAAAACGTAGATTTTACCTACCTTACCTTATAACTGTGTATGGTACACTCTAGTACGCCTCGCCTTGCAACCAGGCATCTCCTGTGTTGCGTGAGTTTTCACGTGATCATAGTGTCTACTATCTTTTCGACCAGTTTTACGCTTGTGTGGAACTTTTCTTTTTTTTTAATTTTCAAGTAGATAAATTAATAATGGTCAGTGCCAGGCCTTCAGCTGAGTGGTCAGGCGCTCGGCCTACTAACCCGGTGGTACCGGGTTCAAGTCCCAGCAGTGGGATTTTTATCTCTCTTTCTCTCACTAACTCACACACACACACAAAACCTGGGTCGACCTAGCCTCTAAATCTGGGTAGCAGAAAAATCTAGGAAGGTAAAGCGGCCAGGTATGATACTGACCACATCAGGCATTCATGTGCTGATGATCGTGGAAAATACGGGCCTAACACCACATTCCTCAATATGCCTATAATAGCGTGAAAACGGGAAATATTTTGTAAGCAAAGCCAGATCTGCATATTGTCAGACAACAGAGGTCTCTGAGAATTAGAAAAGTTATAATACGAATGTATGAAAAACATTGAAAAATTAAACAAGCGTATAAAATAGAGAGAGACAGAGAGAAAGAACACTCGCTTAACTTTTCTCAGGAAATAGTTATGTAGGTAGCACATTAAAAAATGCTGAAGACCTGTGCGGGCAGTGACGAGGAGTTTTGGGAAATGGCAGAACAAGAACCTATAAACCTACAAATCATGTCTAGGAAATAGAGATGGATTGGCCACACTCTGAGAAAACCCGACACTAGCATAGCAAGACAGGGACTGATATGGAATCCTCAAGGGAATAGAAAACGAGGAAGACCTAGGCTTACTCGGAGAAGAGAAATTATGACAGTGCTCAGAGATAAGGGATACTCATGGAAGGAAGCAGAGAATAATTCTAAGAACAGGGATGACTGGAGAGCCTTTATCCGTGACCTGTGCTCTCAAGGAAGTGAAATGATGATGATGATGAAGATGATGATGATGATGGTGGTGGTGGTGCTGCTGCTGCTGCTGCTGCTGGTCGTGGTTGTGGCGATATGTTAGCAGTGACGAAAATATGAGCCATAACTTTTCACACTTTTCCCCATTTGTTTATACTGTACTAATTTTGTTATATTTTTTTTATTATTGTTACTATTCAACGTTCAGTTTCGTATGCTCAGCTTTCTAAGCAGAGAGCTGGGTCACCTTAACAATCCTAAGGTCATTGGGAAGTCTTCATAGGAACCTCAGATTTTGTCCTCCATTCTTCTCTCTCGGGGCCATACCTGGGCACTGTGGTCCCTCTGTATATGGTGGTTTCGTATGTGTGAAGTGTATTCGGTAGGGGAATAAAAGCCGTCATAATAATCATATACTGAACAATATCCTTACATCCACTAGCAGGATCACCAATAACTGTAAATTTAGATCCGAGCTAAGCAACATGAGATTTAGACAGCACGCATCTAGACTTTAGGTAAAGTTGTCTTTGTACTAGCCTTGCCAGTTATGGTTTTGAAGTACGACGCAACGCTCTTTTGTTGTCTTGTCCATCCAAACTGCCTAATCTGAAGAGAGGAGATGAAACATTATTCCGATAACGGCCGGTTGTAAATTCAATCAGTCTAGTCTTTCCCCAGAGCTTCAAGATCTCCACGTTTGCTTATCAGTGTCCTTACAAGTAACAGTCCAGGAGCTAGGAACCTGATTATATCAACAATGGCTTCAGAAAATGGAATCGCTTGTATTTTTGCCGTTTCTCCCGGGCTCCTACATAGGTGCAAATCCCGGCGGAGCTGACGTAAATGCTAATGATATGCAGAGTGTGCCCGAGTGTTGTCACCGTGGGCATAGAATATGATTAGGGTATAATGCTGAAACTGCCGTCGCGAGAAGTAAAAGTTAACAAGTCATCGGAAGCGCCATCCGAGGGGAGGGAGGGCGCCATTGTTAACATGGCAGTTCGATTATTTAGACAAGGTTTCATAAACACCATTCTATTCGGCCTGCTTTCGTCGCTCCTTCTTCTAACCACCTCCCCCACCCATCCCACCCCCCACCCCCCCACACCCGTTATGTTCTTGCCCCATTCCTGAATATATGAGCATTTGCATCTGCCAGCACTGAGTCATGAAGTGGCTGGCTCGTCCCCCCTCCCAAGTTTTACTTCTTGATTCTCCATAGTACTGCCTCGCTGGGATTTCTTCCTGTGAAAGCTCTGCTTGTGCCTGTCACGCTTCGTGGATTAAAGCAACAACTTAGTTTCTTCCGCAGTTGTTGCAGATTACGGTTGATTCACTGGGACAAGGAGGAAGTCCATCTCTTCTCCATGCCCCACTGACAGCATTATAAAAGCATCTAACAGCATCTAAAGCACGCGAAACATTTGTACCAAAGTAAAACATATAACGTTCAAAGTAAACATATAACGTTCAAAGTAAACATATAACGTTCAAAGTAAACATATAACGTTCAAAGTAAACATATAACGTTCAAAGTAAACATATAACGTTCAAAGTAAACATACAACGTTCAAACTGAATTGCTTTTCCGTATGCAATTTACCGAATCGAGAAAAGTCAGTCATTTGCATGTCCCTTGTAGAACTTTGCCTCCCTAACTGCTCTCCTGTAGGCCTCTCGGTTTTAAGCAAGATGCCTTGCTGCTGATGCATCCATTTGCAGATCATCAACGATGTCTTGCAGCCACCTTCGCTTGATCTTCCTCTTTTTATTTTTTTCCATTTAGTACTCTTCCGACATGGTCTTCTCTAAATTATCATGATGTTTAATGTGTCCAAAATATTTAAGTTTTCTCTGTTTAATCCTCTTTATTAGACAAACTTCTCCAATATTAAGTTCTTGTAGTATTGATATATTTATTCTTTTTTGTGCCCATGATATCCGAAGAACTCTTCTGTAGCATTTACATTCAAAGGCATGCATGTGTTTCTCAGCTGAATCGAGAGATGTATAGAAATATAACCGTCAACGTCTGCAGACATGATACATGATGATGATGATGATGATGATGATATCCTCTCTTCTCGAACAGATCCAGCTTAGTGGATTTGCTGTTACGTTGACGATTCTAAGGTAGTTTCTGAGCCCAGTGTTGATATAATCACATTCCTAGCTTCTCAACTGTTGCTTGTGCCAGTTTGTCATGTAAGTCTCAGCTTATCTTCCAACAAATCTTCTGTCTGATTCATTTGTCTTCTTACACGTGCACTTCCTATGTACCGTGACAGCATTAACTGTCAATCACCGGTAAAATACCGATTAAAAAGAGACAAACCGAAACTTTTGGAGGCCGTCGGTTACCGTAACCGGTTTATATTATTAAAAAAACCTAGTAAAATGCAACTACCGAAATCGGTTGGAGGAGAATCAGGTCAGTAGACTGAAGATGCTCAGTGTGTGCTTGAAGGAGAATCAGGTCAGTAGACTGAAGATGCTCAGTGTGTGCTTGAAGGAGAATCAGGTCAGTAGACTGAAGATGCTCAATGTGTGCTTGAAGGAGAATCAGGTCAGTAGACTGAAGATGCTCAATGTGTGCTTGAAGGAGAATCAGGTCAGTAGACTGAAGATGCTCAGTGTGTGCTTGAAGGAGAATCAGGTCAGTAGACTGAAGATGCTCAATGTGCTTGAAGGAGAATCAGGTCAGTATACTGAAGATGCTCAATGTGCTTGAAGGAGAATCAGGTTAGTAGACTGAAGATGCTCAGTATGCTCTTACTTTGGTTCCGAACGTGAGCATTTTGTAAAGATCAAATTTCACACAAGTAAAGTAAGAAAAAAGAAAATATCAGACGAACATTTAGTCTCCGCTAATGTGGAACATTTAGTCTCTGCTGATGTGGAACATTCAGTCTCCGCTGATGTGGAACATTCAGTCTCCGCTGATGTGGAGCATTTAGTCTCCGCTGATGTGGAACATTCAGTCTCCGCTGATGTGGAACATTTAGTCTCCACTGATGTGGAACATTTAGTCTCCGCTGATGTGGAACATTCAGTCTCCGCTAATGTGGAACATTTAGTCTCCGCTGATGTGGAACATTCAGTCTCCGCTAATGTTCCACATTTAGTCTCCCGCAAAAATTGTTTAATTTTACACTTTAAAAAAAGGTAGAAAAAAGTATAAAATACTGAATATTGTAGTGACAAATGCAGGTATTTAGCAAGTACTTCATGCAAGGTGAAAGACAAGTACAGTTGTACCAGTTTAAAAAATTCTTGGAGCGATCATTGATTAAATATCTATTGATGGTTTTATGGACATTTTATTAAAGTTATCCAAGCTGTGTGCCTTCTGTAATGGTGCACATGTTGTTACAAATTATTCTAGCTATTTGTCTCCTGTAATTGTGTACATGTTGTTACAGATATCGTAGCTCCTTGTCTTCTGTAACTGTGCACATGTTGTTACAGTTGTCCTTGCTATTTGTCTTCTGCAACTGTTTCGGCTATCTTTCTTTTCTTGCATGTTTTTCTCTTTAAGAAGATCTTGAAGAGGTCCAAGAACTATGAAAACTATTTAAAATCATTAGGAAATAAAATCGAAATTCTTTGGAATGTCACGAGAGGACAAGCTGGAAAGTATTGGAAAAACTGTGCACCGTGGAAAAATGGACGGAAAATGGTAAGGAGCAAGATTTCAGAAGCATAATCACCAACTCCTACCGACACCGCACATTATCAAGATATGTTTCGATGTCTAGCCATTTTCTTGCAGTCTCTGATATTCTTTTCTGTGTATAATTTTTGTTTGTTTGCGTGTAGTTATTTGTCTGTCTGTCTGTCGATTTATTTTCTTGCACGCATCTGCCTGTTTGTCTGGTTGCCTATGCGGTGTGCGCGTTCCCGCCAGTCTGTCGACTTCTGTTCCTCAGTCTGTCTCTCTCCTTCCTACATGGCTGTTTGCATCATTCATATTGCAACACAAAAGAGCTAATTATTGACAATAATAGTAATCATGGCATATTCGACTGTCGGAATGCCAGTACAATACCACTTAGCGCGGCCGTGCCGAGACGCGAGGCGTGTTCTTGCATGTTCGCTACACTTGTCGGCACAACCATATTTTTGATGAGTGTATTACTCTCTCATTTCCTCGAATCTGTTCCTCCGCTGAGCACCCCCACCGTCACCCGCCGGTCCCTGCCTACCGTTTTGGATTCGATTTTTGATGATTCATATATCGTACACGCACATGGATCTTGGCGTGGTAAAGATATTTATATCGACGAAAATAAAAGGCATTAAATTCAGTATATAGAGCGCAATGTTGTATGTTTAGACTTCAAAAGTGCTACGTGTGCGATTTTTCGGAGTCTAACCATACGTCTCACTGTGAGATACGCCTGGTTATTTCTTATTTGAAAAAGAAAATGTATCTGCATCCTCATTTATGATTTTCATCGTTGTCATCTTTTTTTAAAATTCTTCTTTATACAGCGCATGGTGGTTGCTAGATAACTGCACCACCTCGTAGGGGTGAGGGTTTTTAGATTAAAATCTTAGCCTGGATTGAAGGACCACCTGGTTGATCATGGTCGCCTTCCGTGCCGGGTTGTCTTCTGCATGTAAACAAGTACAAATGATAGCTTTACATTTATTATTAACTAGAACGGGTATTCAGAAACAAGATGTTAACGATTTTTCTTTGTTAATTGACAAGTTTGGTCGATATTATGTAAGAAGTTCAAATGTTTTTTTTATCACACTTTGATGAATATCAAATTATTATCAACATTTTCTGTGCCAGGATGGCATGAGCGATCAAGCTTCCCTTATGAACCTGATCTATATTTTTGATTATCAACTCGGCTATTTTTATCATGTTATTGAGCTAGACTATTCATTACCTCCGCTCTTAGCTTCCTTTGCCTCTCCTGCCATTTATCTTTCCTGTTTTTATATGTTTTAAGGTCTTCCCTTATCCATTAAAGGGATATACAGTAAAAAATAACAGCATTTAAACGGTAGATTTAGAAGAAATGACAAAAGATCTCTAAGCAAAAATATCATGGATATTTGTACAATATTCTTCACTAATCAGCTACTACTGAAGCTGTTTAGCAAAATTATTATCAGCAATATCTGCAGCCAGTATATACATCTACTTTATCTTCTTTATCATCATTATCGTATAAAGAAATATAAGCATTTAAATACTCCTCAGTCACACCTTCTTCTTCTTCTTCCGGTATCTGCGGGCTGGTATTCTTTACAGCCGATACGGTGGAGATGTTGAGACACAACATCGCGTCAGATTGGGACCCGGTCAAGGCAGCTATTTTTTTTCACTCTCTGGGTGCAGCTAAAAAAAAAAAGCAGGGGGTGTCCAATACTTTTTCAGCAGACTCCACCACCATGGAGACTATGGAGATCCATGCCCCGTTAACCAGACCACATCCGTTACTAGGGGTACCGAAGGAGAGGTTGCTGCCCCTGACTCCTCCGGCATGCCAGCTACTGGACGCTGACTGGCACAACCAGGCAGCGTCTTAATCCCCCACTGACACTTTAAGACATAATAATGTGAGAAGAATGCGATTTATTGCTGAAACACGAGAAGATGATGATGTTCCATGAGAGGTAACTTTTATTTCTAGAGACTCAAGGAACAAAGTCGACAGGTTACTGCGCTTGCATCAGAAGACTGGGTGGAACACCTGGTACCGACGCCCTCAAGTCGACCTGGCTTTACAAATGTGCACGGGATGAGCTAGTTTTAAGGAGAAGTACCTGCAGGGCGAAGTTACATCTCGCATCACACGGCGTCACTGCAAGAAGGAAAAATAGAGTCATATGAGGGCCAGATCTGTAAATAACTGGATTTCTACGTAGTCCGGTAGCGCCATATACCAGTTTCATCATCATCATCAGGTACCGTGCCGTCCGGCGTTGGCTATTATGCTTCTCCAGAGTACCCGATCCTTCATGCGGGCCATTAGCTCAGTTGGTGACCTCTTCTCACACCATCTCGTCAGACTGTCCAGTATCATTTCTCTCGGTCTTCCCCTGGCTCTTCTTCCCTCTGTTTTTCCTGTAGTTACAATATTTTCAATGCCCCCTACTCTCATTGCATGTCCAAATACATTGTCTCTCTCTTATTTTTTTTTTTTTGACAAAATTTTTTTGTCTCTCTAGCTCTTCTCAGTTTATACACTAAAACTATACGAGTTTATAAACTAAAACTATAAGAGTTTACAAACTAAAATATTAAGAAATTTTTAAGATTAGAAGAAGATCATTGTTTAATTTGTCGTTATTGTTGCTGTGTATCCATGGAACTTGGAGAAAGATGTTATTGTGCACCTGATGGGTGTGACTGCTAGGAGGTAGACTTCGTATCTGTCCGAAACCGAGTTACTGTACTCAGCTTTACTGAATGAAACGGAGAAGCAAACTTCTTTGCAGGGTCCACCTCCATGAGGATCACGAAGATCCCGGGGGGGGGGGGTGGAGGGGGCAGTAGCCTGGCTTAACCGGTTGCTAGGGGCAACAACGAAGAGATGAGAGAGGGGTCTTATGCAACTTTGGTTCGTTAGCCTTTATCACGATGCCGCCACAATAGCACACACCATTTCAGCTTCCAAGAAGACCACTAGTGGGAGACATATGAAGCCTCTCTACTAAATATTCCTTGTTTCACGAAAGTCTGAAAAGCTGATAGAAACTAATTTTTTTAAAGTAAAATGAATGAGAACTTAAAAAAAAACAACAAAAAATGACCATTCTTCAGACAAAGAAACTGACATGACATAGGATAACAACAGCGAAAATATAAAAGTTGAGACACACAAATTATTCCGAAACACGAAAAGCTGGCAAAAATGGAGAGGCCCGTGATTGCCAGCACCAAGTGACGTGGCACATATTGATGGTTACAATTCACGAACTCTGACAAATCCACTTTTTTGTCAAAGCCTTTGGAAGAAAAGAAAAGAAAAAACAACAACATACAAACCTTTCTTATTTTTATTCCCGCTAAGAGTCCAATAACAATGAAAAGACGACTCTCTAACTTGGACAGTATCAGATGCCCTTTACCCAGCTCAATACATTAATTGCCCAAAACCACAGCGCCACCAAGGTGTCACAATTAGTGTAAATATATTTATTCCTGACCAGAGAATTCTCTGGCCCAGCCCTCCCATACCCTCGCCCATGCAGACAAACAGATATGATAAATATGCGCTGGTGCGCCTCAGTCCAGACTTGCTCGTGCAGTGCCCGGATTAAAAGAGAAAGATGGAGGAGGGATGACAAATAGAACTAAGCTGAAGGCAGAACGTGATATACAGGCCCGAAAAGGCATTTAAGAGCAGAAAAGATATTACAGTCGGACTATATAGAAATTCACAGCCAGACAAACAGACACACGTATGCAAATTTAGAATGAGATCACATAGTATAGTATCCTCTAGAATGCAAGATGGCACTTTTTTCGGAAAGTGCAACTTGTTTTTATGTTTCAAAGTGAAGCAAGAAAAAAAGAAAAACATGACTGCAAGATCCAACAATACTGCAAACAGTGCAAGTAAATATATTGATCTGGGGGAAGTCTTTTATTTTATAGGGGGGTGAGATGTTTTGTGCAGTATCACGTTTTCTCATTCATCCACCTATAGCAGGGCTGACCAGTGTGTCTCGCCGTGCATCGGAGATGGTTTGCCCTCGACATAGAGTATCGAAATCCCCCCACCCCTATTCTTATGTCTGAGTCGACGAGAGAATAGCGGGCGAGAAAAGAGAACAAGAGAAAAGTGTAACCTGTCAACATGCACCGGTCCTAAGACATGTTACCTGTCAACATGCACCGGTCCTAAGACATGTTACCTGTCAACATGCACCGGTCCTAAGACATGTTACCTGTCAACATGCACTGGTCCTAAGACATCCAAATATCTCGGTGAACACTAAGAAACAACTCTTCAAACAATAATCACACCCCCCCCCCCGATTCTTTGTTGCCAATGTCAAACATGGACACTCACTAAATACCGTGACAGAAAGATAATGGCATGCCAGATGTCATGCTTAAGAAAAATGGTAAACAAGACAAGAAGGGACCAGTCACGACAATGGAATAATCCGGCAAATGGTGGGAAGGGGAAGTTGGATTTGAAGTAAACTGACCTGACAAGGAGTACATTGAGAATCAGAATTTAGTGTTTTTGGCATTTGGTACCCATGGATCCAGAACAGCTAGACATCTGGACGACCCAATGAAAAAGTGTTGAAAGACACACTGAGGAAACATAACATGACAGCTACCCAGGCCTCTCACCGTGCTCTGGACCGATGTCTGAAATTCCCTGCGATGGTAATGGCATAAGCAGACAGATAAGAAGATCAAGAAAGCGTGTCACTATCGATTCGGCCAGGCCTACCTTGAACAAAAATTCATTTAGAAAAACAGTAATTCTTATAGCGACAATATTAGTACTTGGAAACATTTAAAATTGTGCGCATATCAAAGCAAACATTTTAACAAGATTCACAGCAGGGTAAACATATAAATAATAACTTCTTAATCCATGCGATACTATCAGATTAGGAACATTGCATGGGTCTACGCCGACATTACTCATTGATGCTGGTGGCAATTTTTCTAACTCGCTAATTTCTGTAATTTGTTTACTAACTGTGGGATTCTATGTTTATTTACTGGCTACGAGAAGTTGAAGTTTACTTACTGGAAGCTGAAGTATGTTTGCTGACTACGTAACGCCTGAGATTATTTACTAACGCATGAAGCCATGATTTACATGTTGACTGTAAGAAGCTGATGTTGACTTGCTGTAGATGACATGGAACTGCAGTTGTTGGACAAATCTTTATCATAACTGGCAAAATAGGTTTAGGCGTCTTCGATACCTTTTTTTTTTCTTTTTGCATACAATACACTATAAAGGAGGAGTCAGGACAAAAATGATAGCTGTAGAAGTGGAAGCGAGAGGATTCGTAGCAACATCAGCATACGACCTATGTAAGCAACTGGGCATAAAGGGACAAGCAAGAGCATGGGCATTGAAAAGCCTTTCAGAAACAGCAGAAAGGCCTCATGCTGGCTGTGGAGTATGCGAAACAAGCACTGAGAATTTAAATAATTTCGTTTGTCACAACCACTACCAGTCCTCTGTAGCTAAATCGCTAAAGATGCACTTCAAAGTGCAGTGCCAACTGGAAGATAATAGATTCAATCCCGGGACAAAAAAAAGCAACAACTCACAAGACCTCTGGAGGTCATGACCCAGAGGGGCCCACCCCCCTTAGGGTGCCAGGGGTTTAATAGGGCCGAAACACTTGTCTGAGGGGAGGGGTACTTCATCTGATGATCTGAAGGAGTTGTGTTATTGGTCCGCTCTCTACAGTAGAGAGTTTCCTGCATACAGGGCAAAGAGACCAAGAACATGATTGATTCGTTGGTTATATGGTTGGTTTATTGATTAGTTGGTCCGTCGGTTGGTTGTTTGATTGATTGGTTGGTTGGTTGACTGGCAAATTGATTGATTGATTGGCTAATTGGTTCGTTTGTTGGCTGTTTGTTGGCTGGTTGATTGGTTTGTTTGTTAGCAGGTTGACTGGTTGGTTTGTTAGCTGGTTGACTGGTTGGTTTATTAGCTGGTTGGTTTGTTGGCTGTTCGTTTGCTGACTGGCTGGTTCGTTTGTCTGTTGACTAGTTGGTTGGTTAGTTGGTTGACTGGTTGGCTGGCTGGCTGATCTGTTTGTACTTGTATGAATGATGATGATGATGATGATGATCTATCTGAGCTGTGAGCTTCAGTTTTTCCTATCTAATGTTCGTGGAGATCTTAAAGAAAGGAGAAAAAAAACAGGAAGGAAGTTGGATTTGAAGTAAACTGACCTGATTTTCCTTAATTCCTAGCATATATCAAAGAGACAAACTGCTCAGCAAATTTCACGCGAATCGATCTTATTCCAGTGGCAAAGATAAAGCAACGAAATATCCTATTTCCTGCAGTAATACACAGAAAATGGATAAAGCTATGGTGGTTATGGCACGCCAGCCTTGATGCCCGTGTCATCTTAGCAACACTGGTTAACAGGGCTCTGACTCATATAAATCATTAACATTAGAGTTACGCCAGGACAAGGCGAAGGTTTACAGAACGTGAGGCAATATCTATGAAACTCATTTTAATTCTTCGCTGTCTCATTTACTGGCTAGCATTAGTGTATGGATAACGCTGTTATTGTGCTGTTGGGGGAGGGGGCATAAGACAGCTCATTTTACATTAGCGATGCAGAATCTCCACCGGGGTGGTCCACTTCTTTCGGCTAATTGAAGACTCACACGAACTACCTATCAGCAGGTAGATCGAGTAAGCGCTGACGATTCGAAGTCCTTGCTTCCAACACAGTTAATTTATTGACCAAAACGTCTGCTTTTCAGGCCCCTGTCACTCTGGCAGACCTAGCTCTGTCACTCTGGCAGACTTAGCTCTGTCACTGTGGCAGACTTAGTTCCATCACTCTTGCAGACTCTGCTCTATCACTAGCCCTGGCACTGTGGCAGACTTAGCTCTGTCACTCTGGCAGACTTAGCTCTGCCACTGTGGTAGATTTAGCTCTGTCACTTTCGTTCTCCAGGCTACTTCGTGGGACCTTTTGTTGGGCCTCGCCCGTCGTGTGTCATCTGAAGCCTGCCTCCTTTTTTCCTCATATCTTTATCACGTGATTCCGCCCCCCCCCCCCGATGTCACTCATCTTCAGCACGAGCTTCAGCTCTTCTCGCCACCGTACGGTTACAACAGTTCAGTACTTAAACGTCGGCGTAATGATGATGCCTCACCATCAAAACTCCTGGGTCTTGAACGTAGTGCTTCTGTACACTCATACAAGTTGTTAGACTGCAACAGAACGTGGCCAAGCCATCATATTCTGCAATTTTTTTTTTACATAAGACACTTAATCCACAAACCAGAGGATTACTGCAGATGGCAATGCTTGTTTTATAAAAGCTTGACCTTTTAATTGATTGCTGGGAGGTCACGAGCTGAAACCAACAAACAAACCCCTCCCCCCCCCCCAAAAAAAAAAAAAAAATTCATCTTTGTCTTTTTTTTCAAACATGTCAGCTTCATTTTCCAGGAATCCACAAGGAATGTCCCGAGCTGGCAAGGTTCGGGGGAAAAACTTTTCGTGGGACAAAAAAAAAAGCCCTTACTTATCCCGGTACAGAGGTAATCCCGCGGGAATATGAAGTTTTTTTTCCTACAGGTTCCGAGCTGTGTGAAACACTAACCCCATCGACTGCGTTTAATATTAAAAAAAAAATTACAGACACGCCAAATGATTCAGCGATTATTAAGAAATGACGTTTCCTTGGGAACGAACTTTGCCCCCCCCCCCCGACTAGGAACGCAAAGGGATAATGATTTGCTGGAGATGGCAATAAAGATGTATTTTTTTTACCACAGTTATATTTGTTGTCGCGCTGGAACTCTCGTCTGCGTTAGCGTCAAGGATTTGGTCTGACGAGGTCTAGCAAGTGACAAGTTAACTTTAAATTCCTATTACTAATCCGAACTCGTAAATCTGATGTACCCCCCCCCCCCAACATTCCTCCTTCGTCCCCAAACCACAATGATCTCTGCTGGAATTACTTTGTATAATTTTTAGTGGTTCTGTCCAGAATGTCGAAGTTGCTTGACAGAATATTTAAGCGCTCGTCTAATTTGGGGGGCGGGGTGGGGGTGTTGGGGTCTTTATAAAAGTAGTCAGAAGTTGTGTTGAGATGTAGCTATGTTTATTACGAGTATTTCACGTGAGAATTACTTTTGTTGTTGTTGTTGTTGTTGCTCTTTCGTACATGCCGCACTTGTGAAAGTAATGAAACGGTTATTGTATTCCTTCTTTCACGACGAAGGCCGATGGACTTGACCCGCCGGTTAACGAAATTTTAAAAAACAAAATTCTTGACTCATCCTGGGAGCAGTGGTTGATAAAGCAACCAGACGTGGCACTTATTACATCACCTTCTAGAGCCAGAGTTCCTAACCAGGGGTACCCGTATCACTTGAAAGCAAGGGAACCAAATGATAGGGTTGTGGGTGGAAAAATGGTCTTTAAAGAGTTTCTGTTTGTGAGAAACTGTTGTTAGATTATAATTATCTTTCGGCTGTTCGGCTCCAAGGTATCCGTTGTGAAGGAAAACCAAGCTGCTGCCATCTTTTGAGGACATCTGGGACCCTAGTAGCACTGGTGAAGCTGGTGAGGGTGGTGGTGGTGATGATGATGATTATTTCCACAGTCTGACGAAAATATTGGATAATTCGTTAGGTGTCGTGTCTATTATCGTAGAAAGATTAATAACTTCTGTTCTAATGTGTCAACAAGTCCAACAAAACAAAAATAATAACACTATATCTCAGGACACGATGCATTACTTTCATTTTTACATCTTGTACAACTAAACTGCACCATCAGAAAAAACACTATCAAAGTTAGAAAGATAAAATACTTAGGCCACATCAACAGACTTATTTGGAGAGGCTTATAGCAGAAGGCGTAGCGCCCAGCAAATGAGAAAATGGGCGATACCTCCCCTAAAGTGGACTCAGGACATCACGGAAAGTCTGAATATATCATTGCGAGACGTTTCTCAACTGCTCAAGATCGCATTGCAGTCAGGGAGACAATGAGAAGGACAACGTTCTGGAAAGGACATTCCACATGGCCAGAATTTAATACTTCTACTTCCGTGAACTGTTTCTACACAAAGTGAACAAAAAAGGACTATTCTTGAGCACAAGAAGAAAAAGAAACAATGGTTGTCTCCAGAAATGAATTATTCGCTCAAACACAGTGTAAAAATAAACGGGATTTTAAAAAAAAACAACCTGAAACAATTACATACATTTAAGTACCAGATTTACGTCAGAAGCGAAATGAAATTCCATATTAAAAGTGTGCCAGGCTTAAGCTGCTTCAAGAGAACCGAAAATACTCTGCCTGATCCATGTCTATTGCTGAATGAAAGTGAGTATTAAAATGCTATATTGCGTCTTGTCTTGCTGCAAGAAAGTGAGTCTTGGAAATAAACAAATCAAACGAAATATCGTTGGGTGCAAGAGACGCGCTTGCTGACAAGAATGTTAAAGAGTACTTTAAGCAGATAAGAAATGTCTGTGGAAAGTTATTTTTGAAAAAAAACCGTTTATCAAGATAATGCGATGTTGAGATAACGGATTTTCCAATAATGGATATTTCAACATTTACTGGTAATCTTTGGAAGGGGGTGGCTTGGTAATATTTAAAAAAACCCAGGTAGGAGATGTAGAGTAAGACGAGAGCGAAGATAATGGATAATTTGACAAGACGACATAATGAAAAACATTTATAACAGCTTCAAAGATTAAAATCTACGAGAAGCTAAATCGCTCACCTGTTTAGACACACCACATGATGATGATGATGATGATGAGGAGGAGGAGGAGGAAGAGAAGGGAGGAAAACGAGAAGGAAGAAAAAAATCTCCGTCATTTGTGACTAAGTAAGGTTTTTCAATCGAGGGTTTACTTTTAAAGAGTAAAAATGTATACACACAACTTTCTGACAGTTTACTTGATATTTTTCCACTGATATAAACTTAGTTTTATCAACTAATATTTATATCGAAGGCAGTCTAAGACACAACTAATACTTCGCTTAGTAGTCTATGAACGCTGGTCACTATCTTGCCCTCAGGTTGTATGGCAAAGTCCTCGAGGTAAAACACTCACACTGGAGGATCGTCGTATTATTGCGGACGAGCGCATCAGCCTGGAGAGGCCCTATGTGAAGGAGTGGAACCTGCATCTACGTAAGGTGAAGACTTCAGATGCAGGGACCTACCAGTGCCAGATCAACACTGACCCAGTTCAGGTCCGAGGAGTCATGCTGCACGTGAATGGTGAGTACCCGGTGCTGAGTAGTTCATGTGTGTGTGTGTGTGTTTCAGCAGCAGTGTTCTTGCGCGTACATTATGTTTCTGTATATACTTACTTACTCTCAAGAGGTAGAGGGTTTGTGATGAGATAGTTCTAGGGCAGAATAAATTATAAGGTCAAATGAGCTAGATTGATGATAGCTTATCAACCGTCTAAGGTTCGCAGATGAAACAGTCCTTCTAGCAGAGAATCCACAGAACCTACAGAAGTTAATAGATGAGATAAACAACACAGGCCAAAAATTGGAGCTAGAGAACGTATCAAGAAGATCAAAGCAATGACGTTAAGCAAGAAAGACGAAAAGCCACAGATATACATAAAAAAAGAGAAACTGAAACAGGTGAAAAATTACACCTATCTACGGCGTATATGTCTGAGCGGCGAAGTGGTTAGTGCACTGGTCTTTCATGGCGAAGGTCGGGGTTCGAATCCAGCCATAGGCACCCCAGTCACCCAGCTGTAGAAATGGGTACCCGACTTCTTCTGGAGCTGGGGAAGGAAAGGCAGCCAGGCGTGATACTGACCATATCACCCTCTAATGTGCTGACAGGTCAAGGAAAATATGGGCACTAACACCATATCCCTATGTGCTTCTAAGGCATGACAGGATTACCTTTACCTTACCTACAGCGTATACGAACCAAGGATGGGAGATGTGAGAGGGGGATAAAGAAAAGAATAGGAATGGCAAAACGTACATTCAACAACATGAGGACAACGCTGTTATCAAGGAATGTGCCCTTGAAAACAAAACTGAAGTGTGCTTGTAATATGCTGTATCACTTCTGTTTTAGTGTACTGAGCAGAAACTGTACTCCAGGCAAGACAGTTGGAGAGAGAGAAGGACCAACGTGGCAGAAATGTGGATCTACAGAGAATTAGGTCACGTATCATGGAGAAGGAAGAGAATAACAGCACACATTTTAAAACAGTTCCAAGTGCATAGTATTTGACCATATTAAAAGACGTAACAAAATACTGAAGACCACATTAGAAGGAGAGTGAAGGAAAAAAAGAGCGAAAGGTAGACAGGAAGGTATTATACGTGAAAGGACGGGACACGGCCCGGCTACATGCACCATCAAGGCGAGAAAACTGGAGATTCATTACCGCCAACATTAGTTCTGAAAACAGTGGATGATGATGATGATGATGATGATGATGATATTTTGTTTTTCTAGATGAAAGACGAGCTCTCAAAATATCTTCTAAGAGGAACAATAAGAGGAAATATAGAGGACCAATAAGAGGTACAATATGAAGAGCAATAAGAGGAAAAATAGAGGAGCAATAAGAGGAACAATATGTAGGAGCACATTTATAACTCAACTACTTCATTATTTTCTCAACTTTTAATGTGATGGATGTTTCATGTATGGACACAGGTTTCTCAATATCAGGTTGAAAAGTGCTAAGAAGGAAGGTATTATTGCCTCCATCTGCTGCTTCGTTTTCCCTCAACATCTCCCTACTGCCCCCTTTTCTTCCCTTTTGCCCCGGTCCTTTTCAGCGCCCATAGGGGCGTTATCGCCCACCGAGAAACACTGTATTAAACGACATAATGATCTACGGGAAAGAATAATGGAGGCTGTGGCTACTGGAAAACACGGAAAGGAGTTGTCGAGGGAACAATCACTTCAGAACATCACTGACACTCTCATCACCAACCCCACTGAAGCAGGACCCCATAAACTAGAATACTGTGTTTCCGAGAGAGAGAGAGGGAGAGAGAGAGAGAGAGAGAGAGAGATTATAAAGAAGAATTGTTACTGTTTTCATTTAAATGATGCCATAAGGCACATGTTGTACCACTCGCAGCGACAGGCGTAAAGTGGCCCACGAGATCTTCCTTAGATTCTTGGTTTCGGCGATATCAACGATGTCCATCATCAGAGACAACACGTCGATTTCGATACCCTTGCTCAGGCTCTGCTGTCGCAGTGTATTTTAGTGTCGCTTAGTGATTGAGTAGAGTCTTAACCATCAGACACTGCGACCTCTTCTTTTTCTTCTTATTCTTCCTTCTTCTTCTTCTTCTGCTTCAATCTCCCTGGAACTGTGAGTTGTTCTTTACTGCCGATGAGTTTAGGACGTTGGGGCACAGCCTGGTACCTTGCTTGATAAGCAAGGCGTTGTAGCACTTATTTCTTCACTCCCTGATCAGAGCAAAAAAAAGTGGGAGTGCGCAGTACTTCTTTAGCAGACTCCACTACCATGGAGTCTGTGACGATCTCTGCCCCTTTAGCCAGGCTAGTACTGCCACTGGGGGTACCAGCTTAGAGATGTGACAGGGTCTTGGTCAGCTATGGTTCGCTAACCCTGAGTCTAGTATATCCGCTATGGGTCGCTGAATGACAGTGTTCGCTTCCTCGAGTAAGCTAATAACTCGTTTATGCGTATTATTTTTCTAGTCTCTTGTACGCTCTGTCCCAAATACGTAACTATTGGAATCTTATGATTTTTTTCATGCCGATTCAATTGAACATCCCTTCGTAATACATTTCTTTCAACTTTTTATTATTTAATATCAACGTTTCTACACCATAGAGGAGCGTGGAGAACACATAGTACGAGTAACTGATGACTGTCAGCCTCAGTTGATGTGCTATATGTTTCGATGTAAGGGCTTTTTCATTTTGTTGAGTGTACATTTGCCGTTACTATTCTTCTGTTAATTGACACTTCACATTTCCCATCGTCTGTTATCATCTTTGATGACCTGAGTAGTTTTTGTTGGTGGTGCTGCCATCGTCTTACATTCCAGAATCCAATCTTTGTCACATGTTTAGGGGCGACGAATGAGCTCCTCGGAGTTGGCATCCCTGATGCTCGGTTAGTTTCTCTGCGAGCTTCCGTAACGATATCTTTTTTTCCCATCTGGAGTCGCTTCTAGATAGGTCCCAGGATAAGGTTGTTAGCCTTATGCCCAACTCCCGGTACAGGATATGTAACAGATCAAGCGGAATTCCGCTGATTTCTGCATGCCGGCGAGAGCGTTAAAAAAAACGTCAGCCATCTTGCACGTCACACCGGAAAAACAACTAAAGAAATAGACAAGAAATTAGACTCTTTTGATAACAAATGCTTAAGGAAAATACTCGGCATCAAGTGGAACGAATTTAAGAACAATGCAGAGATAAGATAGATGACTGAACAACAACAACCAGTCTAATAGGTGATCAGGAAAAGGAGATGGACATATGTTGGTCACATGATGGGAAGAAGAATGATCAGAGAATCCCAAAACAAGCTATCAAGTGGAACACAACAGGCCGAAGAAAAAGAGACAGACCCCATGAAACTCTGAAGAGCCCATTGTTAAGAGAGAGGCCAAATTAACAGGCATAAAATCCCTTGATGATGTTGAAAGGCTCGCCGAAGACAGGAAAAGTTGGCGAACTACCTTGGGAGCCCAATGTGACGTTTAACGGCACAGGAAGGATATAAGATAATTTATCATCTATTTCAAACATACGAGTTTTATCACTTATTCTGGATGACTACTTTCTTAAGAATATCACCGGGAAAAAAACTTTGAGGTGCAATAGTGTCTTGACCTGTTTTTATTTGCTATTCATGATATATAGCTTTGATAGACAAGTGTATATCACATAGAAATGGACAAAAGACCGTGAGTTGTACGAAGCTGTGCCAGAGTGTGCATGTTGTGAAATATTGTGAATGTTTAGATGAAGACTTGTGGGGGTGGGGAGGAGAGGGTGATACCAGTATGACTGGTTGGTAGTAGAAAGAGGGGGGAAAGGTGGATGCCTAGACAACCATTGTATCCATTTCTCTCCTGCCCTTTTCTCTAACCTCCCCCCTCGCTATTGCGAACCGGTCAGAGTGGTATCACGCCCTATAAGTTTTCGTTTAAACATTCATAATACTTCACCACGCGTACTCTCAAACATAGCTTCACGTAACTCACGTATGAAAGGTCACTCGGAATTCCCACGAGTGTACGGCGTGGGAGTAAAGCGTCACAGTTCATGAGTCCAGAAGTGGAAGGCTTATAAATATCGAGAAATACAAAGCGGGAGGAATTAATTACGCTAGCCAGCAGACATGGTTGGACTGATGTCGTCTTCTCCTTGTTAGCCCCAGCCGACCTGATACTGTTCGATCAAATGTGTTGTGGAGATTAATTATGTGCTGTTTATTTCATATCATTATCGTTGTGTGTGGAGATTGCGCTGATTCCTGTTCACATATTAGTGCATTGACACAAAGGAGGAGTTGCATGTCATTATTTCAGTGCGTTGGCACAAGAGAGTAGTTATATGTCATATATTAGTGCTTTGGCATACAGGAGGAGTTATATGTTATTATTTCAGTGCGCTGGCACAAATGAGGAGCTATGTCATGATATTTCAGTGCGTTGGCACAAGGGAAAGATATCTGTTTCGATACTCAATGCATGGGCACGAAATGGAAATGATGTGTAGTGTGTGGTGAGGTAGATTCATAACAGTAGCAGTAGCTGGAATATGTTAATAATTGCACTGCCACCATTTAAGATGACTGAATGTATGTTTTGCTTATGAGGGCCAGGAGAGCCCAGGCCAGGCGGCCTACATGATTCGGTTACATATTAGAGTATTATACATTATATGTTGATATCATACATGTTTCATTCATGATGATATATGTTGATGTCTTGTGCATGTAATGTCTTTGTGACGTGATATGGTATGTAATGGATATACTAAATATTGATTTATTTTGATTGCTTGACTTTGTAATGTATAATGCATGTCATGTCATTGGTTGAATGAATGTAAATATGCTGCGTGACTGGCACACAGTATCCTTGTAGGGAAGAGCCTGGGTTGTAGATGAGATGGATTTATGCCTGGCCACCCAGCACGGTGGTACATAGGCCATGGATTTGGAGTTGGAGTTGGATTTCAGGCCCTGTCCCTCCCTTAAAATGTCCTCAACTGTAGATCTAGCACCAGCTAAGTATACACACGGCTAAGCGCTCCTTTGTTTCCCTTCATTTTTTTCCTCATTCATTTTTTTCCTCATTCATTTTCCCCCATTCTTATTTATTATATATCACACATGTAAATTTTATATTTCCCTTCTTTTCCTTGTTCTTGTCATGCATGTTTTTTTTGTATGATTAAGATGTCTACTGGTCAGTGATTAAAGCTGTTTCTATTTTCTTTGTATTAAAGCAGTCCACACTCTCATACAGTTACTAAACCTGCCACCGTGTCTTCCGAAGGTAGTCGTCTTATGAGAGCAGGTTAACAAGACACGCGGGGGGTTGGGGGGGGGAGTGGGGGGCGGGGGGCTAAAAGAGCTCGCCTGTGTTCATTTATCAACGCTTGCAGAGCACCAAACAAACGAGGGACCATATGGTGAAACGGTTTAGATCTGCTTTCACGACGCCAGAAAAGTTAATAACCACTTTAGCCCGTGTGCATAAAACATAGAGGCCATATGGCTCCGTAAACAACTTTAGACCAATAGGCCCATGACAAGGTCAACGAACGTTCAAGGGATAATTTATTCACTGCGAATTTCTTGAGTAACGTTTCCGAGCGAATATGTTTTGTAAATAACACATCCGATGTAATTTACAAGCTTTGTATGTGGTACAAATATTTTCAGTTTCGTAAATAAACGAACAAACGTGAATAATAAATTGTTTAAAAAAAAACAACAAACAACTAAATGACGCTGTTCTATTTGAACGTATGTTTATTTAATGAAGATGTTTAAAGTTATAAAGCCTTTTGGCGGAGATGCTAAGCAAGCTTTTATTGAACTTGCAATGATTTTCGTACTGGTATAAATAGATATCGGCATCACAGAAATAACCATCTTTAACCACCATCGCTTACCATTCAAACAAGGGCAATGATGAGGGTAGACGCAATCACTGAAGGGGCCATAACTCTCTCCTCCTGATCTCCTACCAGAGGTCGAAGATCGCAGTCATAAAAGCGTGTTTGCCAAAGAAATAGCGTCACGGGCGAACATCGATCAAAGGGAGTTTTCAGTGAAAAACCAATTAATGATTTGATAGTTCTGTCCAGAGTTGGTGTATTTGCAATGTTAGAACGGGACGCTATATGGCGTCTGATGGCTGATAACTCACCACAGACTGTCTGGATTTATGAAACAGCAGGAGTGAAATAACATGAACAACAGGCAATTGCTTATGGAGATGACTTTATATTTTCCTTGTTTCGGCCGTCGTGGAGTTCCCATTTTCTGCTCCTGGAGGCTAAAATGTAGTTATAGTGAAAACTACAGGACGTCGTAGGCTTTTGTCTGCACCAAAAGAAACAAACTGATGGATTTATAGCATTTGTGAATTTTCAGATTTTTAAAATTTTGTTTCAAAATATCCAGTGAAAGTGAAGTCTCTAAAATGGTTTTTATATAGTTCTAAAAATTTGTAAGATTTATTTTAGGTTCAGTTCAGTTCAGTCATTTACATGTCCCTTGCAGAACTTTGCCTCCCTAACAGCTGTCCTGTATGCCTCTCGGTTTTAAGTAAGATGCCCTGCTGCTGATGCATCCATTTGCAGATCATCAATGACGTTTTGCAGCCACCTTCGCCTTGGTCTTCTTCTCTTTCTTTTTCCCATTATGTACCCTTCCAAGACGGTCTTCTATAAATTTCTTGACGTTTAATGGGTCCAAAATATTTAAGTTTTCTCTGTGTAGTCCTCTTTACTAGCCAACATTCTTCAGTATTAAGTTGTTGTAGTATGGATATATTTTTTCTTTTTTTCTATCCATGATATTTGAAGAACTCTTCTGTGGCATTTACATTCACAGGCATTTATGTGTTTCTCAGCTGTTTTGTTAAGTGTCTAGATCTCACAGGCATATGTTGCGATGGGAAAGATGCATGCCCTTACAAATTTTATTTTTGTAGTTCTGTCTGTTTCTCTCCACAGTTTCTTTAGTTGTTTCAAAATTTCAAGTCTAAGTTATATTCCTGGTTATTTTGTGACGCTTTCAAACTGCCCCGTCAATGTGAAGACAGTGAAAAATGTAGTCATTTATATTTTACTAGAAAAAAAATTTACATTGAGAAACTGTAATCAAAGACTTTTAAAAGTCTAGAAGCACTTTTCTATAGAAAACCTCCCAAATGAAGGAAAGCACAAGAAAAAGATTGATGGATAATATGGGAGAGAATCATTAAGAAGTGCTGATCAATCTTATAAGTAGCAACTGGTATTTCTGTACTCACGTTCAAAAGCATATCACTAGAAGACTAGGCTTGAATTTTTTCATTCATTCATTTGCATGTTCCTTGCGGAACTTTGCCTCCCTAACAGCACTCCTGTAGGCCTCTCGGTTGTGAGCAAGATGGCCTGCCGCTGATGCATCCATTTGCAGATCATCAACGATGTCTTGCAGCCATCTTCGCCTTGGTCTTCCTCTCTTTCTTTTTCCTATTATGTACCCTTCCAGGATGGTCCTGAATCTATTTAGAAAAAAAAACCAACTTTATTTTGTATAATTTTATATTGATCAGTGATGTAATACTTAGAATTTCATGAACATTCCAGCTAACAGGAGGTCTACTTTTGCACCTGCAGGTTAAATGTGTAAAATGAAGACTTCTGGAGTGTAGTACCACGTATGATGCAGTTTATTTTTTAATTACATCATTACTTAAAACGAAAACATCAGACCATCACGTACGTCTTGTGGGAACCGTGAGCACTGAATAATGTCTTATATCTGTGACAGTTTTTATGTTATGCTTGCCATGGGTTTCTGTCAGTGACGCCATTTCTAACTGGATTAAATGAGAATATAATTAATTTCTTCGCTCATGTTAACGCACTGGCACAAATCTAACCTTTACAGAAACAAATCTAACCTTTACAGAAACAAATCTAACCTTTACAGAAACAAATCTAACCTTTACAGAAACAAATCTAACCTTTACAGAAACAAATCAAACCTTTACAGAAACAAATCTAACCTTTACAGAAACAAATCTAACATTTACAGAAACAAATCTAACATTTACAGAAACAAATCTAACATTTACAGAAACAAATCTAACCAGTGACGGAATGTTGTCTTCCACATGCAGTTCTATACTCATTACCATCATTTCTCACATATTCAATGCGAGATACAAACCACCAGTATTTCTTTAGAAACAAAAATAAAGGTATTAATTATTACTTTTTTTAAAAATTAAACCGTCAGTGCCAATATGTGCAGAAAAACTTTAAAGTTTAAAAGAACTATTTTAAGAACTTCATCAACAGTCGAAGTTCAGTTCTTAACCGGTCGCTGGACAACCGATTCAGAAAATTTAAATATTTTAGGCGCATTAAACGCCATGAGAATTTAGAGAAGACCATTTTGGAAGGGTGCATAATGGGAAAAAGAAAGAGAGGTAGACCAAGGCGAAGATGGCTGCAAGACATCGTTGATAATCTGCAAATGGATGCATCAGCAGCAGGGCATCTTGCTTACAACCGAGAGGCCTACAGGAGAGCTGGTAGGGAGGCAAAGTTCCGCAGGCGATTTCTTGTTTCCGTATAATAGCCTTTTTTTTTTAAACGTTTCATTCAGGGGCGTGTGTTTGTTGTAGCTTGAAAAATATATCAAGTTCAAATCCAGCGGCGGTTAAGAAATGGAACTATTCCTATTACCAGACATGCTGTTGCTATATGCGTAAGAGGAAACAAATCAGTGCTTTAGTTTAACTTCAAGTTTAAGATGTATCTGCTGTTTTATTTTAACCTCTTAGTCTTACTTTAAACACCGAAACTAGTGATGTTATATTTCGTTTCATTTTTGGTTTACACTATAATTATATATATATATATATATATATATATATATATATATAAGAAAATCTTTTCACGGTATTGTTGATTTCAGGTTGGAGTTTGGAGAATGAGATTAGATGTACCTTAAATTTAGATAAACAGACAATAGTTCTTTAAGTTTAGATAAACAGGGAATAGTTCTTTAAGTTTAGATAAACAGATAATAGTTCTGCAACCTATTTAAACATAGCATTTTACTGATATTTTTGCATTATATATTTATTTTTAATCATTTCAGTCAGCAGTAAGTGAGAAACGAAAATCCACATGTTTTGAATTAACCTCATTCAAACATTCAGTACATTTTTTATAACTGTATTATTATTATTGTTATTATTCGGCTTTGTTATTCAACATTTCTTCATTATGATGAGCATTTTACTTTTCAGTTGTCACGCTTGTATCGGAAAGGTAAGTTAAGAGTTTCCTGAACCTGTCTTAACATCAATAAAGCAGTTAAGAGTAATCATATTCTCATTCACTCGAATTAGAAATGGCGTCAGTGGCTGAAACTCTTCGGAGGCACAGCATAAAAACTATCACAGATATAGATCAGGAATGGAGCATCTTGATATTGCTCAATGCTCATGGTTCCCACAAGACATACATTATGGTTTGATGTTTTTTTTTTGGCTGAGATGATGATGTAATTTTAAAAAAAAGAACTAAATCATGCATCTGAAGTGTAAGTGAGACGCAGGCGGCGCCCTGTTTACAGCCGATGTAGAAAAATGACAAAATGCGCATAGATATGTTCTAAAATAATGTTATTCAGCTTTCAGTATTGGTCAAAAGCATGCCCTAATTAGATAAGATAGACTAAAATTATATAATCCACCAAATGCAACGTTCCTATATATACTATGCTGAGTCAAAAGTTCGTCACGTTGTTTGCGGTGATTTTCACTGCTGTACAAAAGTTCCAACCGGCCTTGTCGGACAAAAGCTTCAGCAACCAAACCTAGCTAGAGCCATTGGGTATCTGTGTTGGGATACCGCAGCAATAAATCTTAATGGCTCGTAAAATTGAATAAGAAGAAGAAGAGGAGAAAGAGGAGGGAGAGAAGGAAGAGGAGGAAGAGGAGAAGAAGAAGAGGAAGAAGAAGAAGAGGAGAAAGAGGAGGGAGAGAAGGAAGAGGAGGAAGAAGAGAGGAGGAGGAAGAAGAAGAAGAAAAGGAGGGGAGGAAGAAAAAAGGAGAAGGAAGAGGAGGAAGAAGAAGAGGAGGAGGAAGAAGAAGAGGAGGAGAAAGAGGAGGAAGAAGAAGAAGAGGAGGAGAAAGAGGAAGAAGAAGAAGAGGAGGAGGAGAAGGAAGAAGAAGAAAAGAAGAAGAAGAGGAGAAAGAAGAAGAGGATGAGGAAGAAGAAGAGGAGGATGAGGAAAAAGAAGAAGAAGAGGAGGAGGAAGAGAAAGAAGAAGAGGAGGAGGAAGAAGAAGAAGAAGAGGAGGAAGAACAAGAACGAGAACAAAAAGAAAGGAGGAGGAAAAGGAAAAGAAGAAAGAAAAAGAAGTTCGTGTAAGCAAACTATAACACATGAGCATGCGCTCAAAGTGGTTTATGCATGAAAATAGTTAAATCAAAATATGAAAGGATTAATAACTGTATCATAAACACAAAGATTATCTGAGCTGATTTTGTCCCTGTACTACCATACAGATGTCAATCAATCAATCAAGTGCCGTGCCGCGTGACGTAGACGATCATTTCTCTCTACAATTCCCTGTCTTTAGACTTGATTATGAGATCCGCCGGTGCCTTTCTTCCTAGCCACACTTACAGTCCATCTAGTAACTTCTCTCTCTCTCTGTCTTCCTCTGTTTCTTCTTCCCTCAATTTTTCCAGTTGCCACAATGTGTCACAAATTTTCCTCTTCTCAGAAAATATCCTACAAAGCTCGCTTGTCTGCCTCTGATCTTTGCTGTAATTTGCCTTCTAACTCCAGCCTCTCTTAAAACTTCTTCGTTGGTTTTCTTAGCTGTCCATGGTACCTTCAACATTCTTCTTATGAACCACATTTCCATGGCCTCCATTTCTCATTGTACTCTTTTATTCATGGACCATGCTTCACACCCATAAAACAAAATTGGCTCGATGTAACATGTAAGTATTCGGAATCTTGAAGATTGACAAATGTCAATAACTTACCCAAAAAAAGAATATGAATATCATAGTGCCATATGCTAAGTTACGCCACGCTGGTGCTATGAAACATTAACAATAAACAAAAATGTGAACGAAAAATTAAATAAAGAAATGACGTTAAAGAAAAACTACGTGTAATTTTGAAGAAAGATGAAACATATGTTCTTTATGGGCAGTAAACGAAGAGAATTTCGTAGAAAATTTACAGAACGCGTCAAATAAAAGTCAGATCAATTCTTTGTTCATCCAACCGTTGAAGAACTCAGTCACAAGGGATAAAACCCAGGCTAATGATGAAACAAGAAATACCGAGAGAGAGAGAACTGTTATAAACAAGCGGACGCTAGATAATAAACGTGACATATCTGATAAGCGCCATAAAAGACCGCAGAAATGGAAAGAAACAGTTATCGCAGATGCCTTTCTGCGCGGAATCTACGCTGCTGATGATGTATGGAAGCGAGTACAAATAAAATAATATTGGGAATCCATTATGTAGTTAATGAACATTTTTAGTTTGGACAACCGTGTTTTAAAAAGTTTCGTCTCCTGGGATACCGTAAATAAGTCAGCCTCCTTACGCGGATAGAGAAATTATCCCTAAGGTCTTGTTTGTCCCGCTTCGAAGATATCCTTTCCTTGTTCCTGTTGGGCTCGGGACAGGAAATTGTTGATGGTCCCAAGAGGAGAGGGGTAATGAGACAGATAGCATCTGAGGGACTGGAAGATTGTGTGTGTATGTGTCGGGGGGGGGGGGGTAAAGGCAGGGGAAAAGGAGGAGAGAAGAGAGAGAAGGGCAGAGAAGTAATGAGACTTGAGGAACTGAGAGACTTGATTATGGGGAGTAAATGTGGGGGAGAAGAGAGAGAGGGGGGAGAGAGGTAATGAGACTGAGGAACTGAGAGACTTGATTATGGGGAGTAAATGTGGGGGAGAAGAGAGAGAGAGGGGAGAGAGGTAATGAGACTGAAGAACTGAGAGACTTGATTATGGGAAGTAAATGTGGGGGAGAAGGAGGAGAGAAAAGAGAGAGGGGAGAGAGGTAATGAGACTGAAGAACTGAGAGACTTGATTATGGGAAGTAAATGTGGGGGAGAAGAAGGAGAGAAGAGAGAGAGGGGAGAGAGGTAATGAGACTGAGGAACTGAGAGACTTGATTATGGGAAGTAAATGTGGGGGAGTAGGAAGAGAGAAGAGAGAGGGGAGAGAGTTAATGAGACTGAGGAACTGAGAGACTTGATTATGGGGAGTAAATGTGGGGGAGAAGGAGGAGAGAAGAGAGAGAGGAGAGAGGTAATGAGACTGAATAAAATGAGAGAATTGATTGTAGGTGCTAAATGTGAGGGATAAGTAGGACATAAAAGAGAGAAGGAGAGAGAGCAACTGAAGTCTAGAAGATTTGCGGGAATTAAGTGTATAAGAGAAAGGAGAGAAGAGAGACAGAGAGAAAGAGAGAGAGTGAGAGAGAAACACAAAAGAAGAAGAGACTCAAGCGACAAGTTGCGAGTACATTGGCACATATCCGTCATGCCCATTTCACGTGAGAACATACGAGATTAAACAAGCAGCCAATAGACCTTAGCAGACGCTCGGAGATAAGGGAATGTTATTCCAGCAGAACTAGTGAAATTATGTCATTTAATTTATAATTTAAAAGGTGAAAGTTCAAAGGTTATGCTGGGTTTTTTTAAGCTCTGGATTAAGCTATCTCCTACCTTTTTATTTACACGAGGACTTTCTGTCTCCTTTATAATAACAATATTGCAGGTTGTTGTGTTGTTGTTGTTGCTGCTGTTCAATCTCACTGGAACTGCAAGCACAATGTTCTTTGCAGCCGCTGACGTGAAGGTGTTATGTCACCGAATAATGTCGGGAGTGGGTTGTAATCGCTTTATTTATTTTTTTTTTTTGCAGTCCCAGAGTAGAGCTAAAAAGTAAGGGCTGCGCAATACTTCTTTAGCAGACTCCACCACCGTTGAAACTATAGAGATCCTTGCCCGTTAGCCAGGTTAGGCCTGTTTCGGAAGGTACCAACGGAGATGTGGGACAGGGTCTTGGCTGGTTATGGTTCGCCAGGCCTGTCGCAAGCATACAAGCTGTGGGACCGCATCCACCAGCTATAGCTGTTTATACATGAGATAGATGTGTTCACTGTTTCCTATAGCTCTTGCTTGATTTAAACAGAGCTTGGTTATTATACAGTATGAGGGTTAACCCCATATTACCAACAGAATAAAGACTAACAAAGTGAACAGAAATTTGTAAGCAAAAGTGAAATATGAGAGAGGCAGTCTTACTTCATACAGCAGCCCACGCTTAACAGAGCACTAATTGATCAGGTTTTGCAAGAAAAGGAATATTGATACGCTTTTTAAAAAAATTCACACGATAAAACAAAACAAAACAAAACAAAAAACAACCTATTACTAGCAGCACAAGACACGCTTTGTTCTGAAACTCCGGAGAAAGAGGAAGAGAGGGGCTTTGTTCTGCAACTCTGGAGAAAGAGAAATAGGAGCTTTGTTCTGGAACTCCGCAGGAAGAGTAACGGGAGATTTGCTCCGGAACTCTCTGGAGAAAGACACTGGATATAGCCTGGAAAGCCAAGGATACTAGAACCAAAAAAAAAAGCAAAAAAAAAAGGAGATAACGAAAATAGTTTTTGGTGAGAGAGGTAAAGAAAAATTGCATGGAGTGCAGTATTAGATAACTGCGGTAAAATTGGTACTGACTGAGTAAAGTGGACAGAAGTGTATGGTTTAGTTTTACGAAAAAGATGGGAAACGAAAGGAAAGGAAGTAGAAAAATAAAATGGGTGTAAATAATAAGATGAGCATGTGGAAGTGATAAGCGAAACACTAGCAGTCCAATATTTCGGCAAAATACCTTTCTCCGGGACAACAGAAGTGACAACACGCAAAAAAGTGGGATCTTTGCTGTCAGAGAAGCTTCTAATATGGACGCACAAGAGCATCGATAGATATGTAAAAGCACGTGATCAGGGTCATAGTGTTGGAAGTGGTGGTGGTGGTGGTGGTGGTGGTGGTGATGATGATGATGATAACGATGATGATGATGATGATGTTGGAGGTGGTGGTAGTGGTGGTGGTGGTGGTTGTGGTGGTACATTTAAATGAAAATCAGCGATGATTCCTTTTGAATTTTCAAAATTAAAGTGAACCTCCATATTAAAAAAAAAAGAAATTTTAAACCGGTCGAGTTTTATCTTCTGTTTGCAAAATTCATATTTGAAACTCAGTGAACCGAAATGAGATATGGGCGTTTTAATTGTGTAGAGAAAGTTTCAAATTCAGCTTGGTTGCACAGCTGCCAGTATTTTGTAATTGCAGTATTTGATGAAGCAAACTATGCAATATATAACTTTTTCTGCGACGGTGCATTTAGTAGAGTAAACATTCATGGAGAAATTGTAACGTCTCGAATCATTATTAATGATGCTTTTGTTTTTAGAAAAAAACATTTCACATTTAAAAACAAGTTAAAATCCCATGCCATTTCTATTTATTGTATTTTGTTGTTTGTTGCTTTTTTTTTTATGTGTGTGTAATCCATAGACACTTACCTACCCACCCTTTTAAGATTCTGTTAGTTTTAGCGGGCGCTGTTTCTGAATACCATTAACAGCATCGACATATTACGTTATCCTGGAGTTGGTCTTTGACCTTCAACTTTGACAAGACCCGCTATCGGTCACTCGCTCCCCTTGGAGTGAGTCATACACGGTATTAAATCAATTTCATGGGATCTCCACACTTGATAGCAGGAGGTAATAGTTCCCAAATGGAGAATGACCGGCCATGAAACGTGGCACAAAAATTCTCCCTTAGTGGGAAAACATGGACTAAATGAAGTTCAGCTACTGTTCTGTCTTAGAGGTTTTTATGGAAGACAGCTACAGTCCTGCTTTAAAGGTTTTTATGGTTAAAAAAAAAAACTGTTCTCCTTTACATGTTTTTATGGAAGAAAACTATTGTCCTGTTTACAGGTTTTTATGGTAAAAATTTGTTGTCTTTCTTTACATGTAAAAACAAAGTAACTACAATGCTGTTTTACAGGTTTTTTTTTATAGGCAGCTGGTATCTTTCTTTACAGATTTTTATGGAAGAGAACTACTGTCCTACTTTAAAGGGTTTTAATGGTAGACAACTACAGTAAAACTTATAAAGGCAAAACAAAAAAAATTAAAATATGAAAAACAAAAATATTTAAATACGAAAATATGAAAAGCAATGACACCACATTCATGAGAACGGTGTCTTTTTATGGTGGACACCATGGGGGAAAAGGGGGGGGGGACGAACAAAAAAAAAAGTCAAAGAAATAAGAAGTACTACATTATTTTCTTGTTCAGACACAGTGCTAAGACGTAGTGTTTCTCAATTTTAACAAAGACGAAGTGGTAAAAGATGAAAGAGCGAAAGCGAGTGGCTTTACAACGAGGCCATAGCGAGTGAATGTAAGAAAATGAAAAGGGGACACTATGGAGATACTACGAGCGCCTTGTATACATTCGGCTTTGCTCTGATCCTCCACTCTCTCTCTCTCCTCTCTCTCTCTCTCTCTCTCTCTCTCCCTCATCCCTCCCCCTTTAAATTTTTTAATTTACAGAAACGTGGACATGGACGGGCACGAACAGGAAATGATTGTTTGGTTTTTGTTTGTGTCTTGATAGCGTACCATTTCTCCTCAAACTTTGGGTGTCCACCTTCCTTAAATAATAAGTGATAAGGCAGAAGAAAAGGGACAGGAAACAGCCGAGTACTTTCCACAGGCTTAATGTCTGCTTGCCAGTATACATATTTAGAATCGCTTCCAAACTTTTTTTTTATGCTGCTAACTTTTCAGGGTTCTTTTCTCTCCTGCTTGGTTACTTTCAACTACTTAATCATGGCTCTCAATTAACAGGACAGTTGATCGATTTTTTTCCTAGCATACACTAGCACAGACAATCTCTCTCTCTCTCTCTCTCTCTCTCTCTCTCTCTCTCGGAACATTTAGATGCCCAATGCACATGCGGCTTTCAGAAAGGGTTTTTAACAAATTCCGGCCTTTCGCCCTTTTTTCTGCTCTTTTCCAGGTGAGCCTTCTATTGCTCAACGTCCTTTCTGTTGTTCTTCTCTATATCTACCCCTACCCCTACACCTATTCCCCTGAGGTGTTCATCTCAGTGCAAATTTTAGCAATGACTCATAAGTCACCCAGAGCACGTGTCCCAGCCATTCCCAACGTCTTTCCTCAGTAATCGAAGTCAGTGACCTCATCTGCATCTGTGCCAGCAAGGTATTGTTCCTTATGGTATTTAGCCAAAATATTCATCTAATCCTACGTAATCATTATGTCTGGAAGGAATTCAAATTGTTTTCTACAGTTTTGGTAATTCTGTATATTATCATTAATAAAAAAAAATATTTAACAAATACAAAGTTTGTATTTTAGCTTTTGTTCTGAAGTCTAATGAATCTTGAGTTCCTGGTTATGCTGATCAAAGTCTACACTGATCAAAGACTACACTGATTACTTTTTCTAAAAATGTGTCAGTCTGAGAAATTGGTTATCACGACTTCCGTAATCTCCAGACGTTATACATTAAGATGGAACCATACTCTCATACATTAAGATGGAACCATACTCTCATACATTAAGATGGAACCATACTCTCATACATTAAGATGGAACCATACTCTCATACATTAAGATGGAACCATACTCTCATACATTAAGATGGAACCATACTCTCATACATTGAGATGGAACCATACTCTCATTATACATTAAGATGAAACCATACTCTCATTATACATTAAGGTGAAACCATACTCTCAAACATTAAGATGGAACCATACTCTCATTATACATTAAGGTGGAACCATACTCTCATTATACATTAAGGTGAAACCATACTCTCATTATACATTAAGATGAAACCATACTCTCATTATACATTAAGATGAAACCATACTCTCAAACATTAAGATGGAACCATACTCTCATACATTAAAGTGGAACCATACTCTCATTATACATTAAGATGGAACCATACTCTCATTATACATTAAGATGAATCCATACTCTCAAACATTAAGATGGAACCATACTCTCATTATACATTAAGGTGGAACCATACTCTCATTATACATTAAGATGGAACCATACTCTCATTATATATTAAGATGAAACCATACTCTCAAACATTAAGATGGAACCATACTCTCATACATTAAAGTGGAACCATACTCTCATTATACATTAAGATGGAACCATACTCTCATTATACATTAAGATGGAACCATAATCTCATTATACATTAAGATGAAACCATACTCTCAAACATTAAGATGGAACCATACTGTCATACATTAAGGTGGAACCATACTCTCATATATTAAGATGGAACCATACTGTCATACATTAAAATGGAACCATACTCTCATACATTAAGATGGAACCATTCTCTCATACATTAAGATGGAACCATACTCTCATTATACATTAAGATGGAACCATACTCTCATACATTAAGATGGAACCATACTCTCATACATTAAGATAGAACCATACTCTCATACATTAAGATGGAACCATTCTCTCATACATTAAGATGGAACCATACTCTCATTATACATTAAGATTGAACCAATCTCTCATACATTAAGATGGAACCATACTCTCATACATTAAGATGGAACCATTCTCTCCCAACGTACTGCTGCAATGGTGCTTCTCAGTAAACTTCAAACACGGTGACAATGACGTCGATCCCTGTACTACGATATCCTATAGAACTGATTATGGAAACTAGTGTAGGAGTTTCTTTCCTCGGAACGTAGATTCACTCATCCCACAGTCAAAATCGAAATTCAGACCTCTTGTCTATAAATCCTCCAGGACTTTCTTGGACTAAATTTTCATGTATAACGGAAGAAAGAGACCAGTTGTCATCATCAATCTTCTCATCAACAAAGGTTCTCCAGCCAGTCCTGTCTTGAGCAAGTCGGGATACCTCAAACCATGTCTTTCCTGCTCCTTTGATCCTTCCTGTATTATGCGTCTCCGTGTCCCCAATGGCCGGGCTCTCCTTCTTTTCCCTTGAGGTGTCCAAGACAAGGCGGTATAGGGATGTCCTGCTCTTTCCATTGGTAGTATGTGGCCCAGCCATTTCCATCTTCGCATTTTGAACTCTTTAGTAATGTTCTCAGTGCTTGTTCGTTTGGTTTTTTCTTCACTTGTCACGTGTTCTTCCCAGTGTATTCTCAAAATTTGTCTGAGGCATCTTCCTTCAAATCCTATCCGTCTACTTTCAATTCTCTGACTGGCTGTCCATGTTTCGACTGCGTATAACAAAATGGAGCGAACAATGGATTTATAAATTCTGGGCTTGATGCTTTTATGAAGAACTTGAGATTTCCATATGTTTACTAATTTGTTAAAGGCCTGAGATGCTTGTCAAATTCTTGTGGATATTTCCTTTTCGATATTGTTGTCTGCTGAAATGAGGCTTCCAAGGCACTTAAAGTAATGTACTTCTTCAACTTCTCTTTTCCCAGCTGGTAGTATCATCCACTAAAACAAAATCTTCTTTCGATAATTTATGCTCTTTAGTTAATTCTCTTCAGTAATTCAAGAAACTTTTATCAGGTCCTTCTTCTTGATCTTCACAGCTTTATATTCAGTAATTCAAGAAACTTTTATCAGGTCCTTCTTCTTGATCTTCACAGCTTTACATTTCTCCGCTAAACCGACAAGATCTGGACTCTAACACGAGCACGTCTTAAGCTGGGTCACACTGTTATGGTTCACACTTCTCCTTCTTGCGTGATACTTGCTTTAAAAAAAATCCCTTCCATGAATTCTTAACAGTACATGGTACTGTTACAAGTGAACTAGCGTCTTGGCTCGCCATCGCCTGGCATCAGTGTGGACACGTCTGCCCCCCTCAGTGTAATGTGTATCCCATATTTCTTCAAGTAACTCTGATCTCTCCCGTACTCTCCACAGAGCCAGCCAAGATCATCGAGCACCTGTCGTCCGGAGACACCGTGAGCGTCAAGGAAGGTGACACAGTGGAGCTAGTGTGCAACGTCACCGGCTTCCCGACCCCTTCCGTCACGTGGTACCGCACTCACACCGGCCTCGTGGAAGATGGTTCAGACCAAGGCAGAAAACGTAAGAATTGCTTTTATCCCGATTCTGTTAACTGGAGTCCTAACTCTCCCAGTCATTTTAATGCAAATCAGTTAAATCCAGAAGCGTCATCTTTTAGGTGTGTGGCTAGTGACGGTCCACGTTTTAAAAATTCAGTCAATTTAGAGAATGGTGGACCCGAAAAGAGAAAGGAAAATACGTTGGTTTTTTTTAAATACTTATACAATCATTTGTGATTAATATTTTCAGGTAGTCCTTATGGTGATGGATGGATGGATGGATGGATGGATGGGTGGGTGGATGGATGGATGGATGGATGGATGGATGGATGGATGGATGGATGGATGGATGGATGGATGGATGGATGGGTAGGTAGGTACGTAGGTTAGGTAGGTAGGTGCGTAGACAGGCAGCCACCAGACGAGCAGACTTTTGTTAGCATCAAACCCCATTTATCTTCATGTTGTCACCAAAAGCTCTCTACATCTCTGTGCACTGTCACCTCTACACTTTCAATGATAAGGAAGAAAAGAAATCCTTTGGATACAGCTAAACATTCTTACTGCTATATTCCGGCCTAATATCCCAGTCACCATGGCAGAAAGTTATCTTTCTTTCTTTGTATTAAACAACGTGATGGCCTAGACAGAACAATAATGGAAGATATGGCTACTAGGAAAAAGAGTAAGACGGTGGCAGAGGAGGTGAGGGACAAAGGCTATCACTGGTTCTCTAAATACCACGCTCACTGAATACAGAGTGCTTCTTGACTAGGCAGCAATAAGTTTTCAGACTGGCTACCAAGCAAACAACGTTGTATGAAGCAAAGCTCGTTTGAAGGCTACAGCAACGCGTTCTGATTCATCCAGGGACTGGCCGCGCAGATCACCGTTTCATCAGTCTTTACTCGTATTATTCCGTATAAACGAATGTTCTAACAGAAATGGGACTTAAGCTCCAGTACACATACTCCAAGAGTGTCCAGACATGCAGATCTACATCCGTAAAGTTTTGGCCAGAGACTCGTAGAAGTTATGAGGCGGCTATAACGACAATAAAATGTTGAAGAAAATAGTATTAACTTTATCACGAGCGCCAGAGAAGGTGTAGTGACTAGTGCGTTCATCTATCATAGGAGGGTTTCGTAGTTCAAGTCCGACCAGAGACGCCCCGTCATCCAGTTGTATAAATAGGTACTTGACTCCTTCTGGAGCTGAGAATGGGAAAGGCGGTCGGGCGTGATGCTGACCACATCACCCTGTCGTGTGCCATTAAGAAAATGAAAATATGCCAGCGGGTGCCTCTATGGCATGATCTGAAAAGAAAATCTTTATTCCGTAGCATTTACTTGCCATAGGGGGGCGCGAGGTGTTAACACTTTCACATTGTTAGTTCACCGCGGAAAATGAAGCAGGGATCCCAGTGCCTGTCCTCGCTACCTTTGTTTTCCTAAGGTAACCCCAGGTACCCACTTTTTTTTTTTTTAGCCTCGGTTAACCTCGGGTTTCGGTCGATCGGAAACAACAACAAATTCCGCCCCAGCGCGAAATGGAACCAGGGAGCTTCTGACAGGCAGGCGAGTGCACTAATCACTCACCACCGTGGCAGGGCGGCACGATAAGGTTACGTTCTAAGCTGGGACCCAGATCTAGCGGGGCTAGTAATTTTATCTATGATGAGGACTGTTTTATCATAGTTGTAACAAATAAAAGTATCTATAGTGATGCATTATCTTACAGCTTGAAGATTGTTTTGTCCTAGTTGTAACAAGCAAAACATATGATGCCGTATCGTACAGCTAAGCTTGCATTACAGTATTGAGATAAAATTCAGCAACTTGTATTACTGTATTGATATAAACTCAGTAGCTTGCATTACTGTATTGATATAAACTCAGTAACTTGCATTACTGTAAAGAGATAAACTCAATAGCTTGCATTACTCATCAACATTGCCCTTCACTCCTTTGGGAGTATAGGCCACGGATAAAGTTTTTCCCGGTCATCCCTGTTCTACTTCCTTTCATGTACTTGCATTACTGTACTGAGATAAGCTCAATCTTTGATTATTAAATATGGCTGTGTAAGGGGAACGAATGAAGATGTCGAGTGACTGCGAGCGACTGGCGGGAAGTGTGACGTCAGGGAGAGATAGATGCATGGCGGCCACTAGCAGTGTGTGTCAGTTTTACAGGTTATTGCTAATTGTGAGTATTGGGCTAAGAAAAAAAAAACTCATATGCCTGCATCGTATACATTAAATAAAATGCCACTTGAAGTAAGCAAGAAACTTCTTGAAGTAAGCAAGTGACAGTGTGTTCGGTAACTGATGAGAGAATAAATGGATCTGACAGTGATATATGGAATCTAGTTTTCTGTGACAATTTAGTGTGTTAGCCCTGTTGAGAACCTCCATACAGCTGGCTACTAAGGTGTTAATATAACTACAGCTCAGCCAGTAGATTCCCGCGCTGAATGCTGTGCTGGGCTGAGAAGACTCTAGCGCCGCATCAAAGTGGAGGGGTCCCGACAAGATTTCTTGTGTACCCCAAGGAAAGCCGAGGAAACAACGGATCCTAGATAACTCTTAAACATTACTTTTACCAAAGCAGGCATTCTGACTAGGCTAGATGATGCTGGCGAACAGGAAGGGAACTTTTTGCGAAGTTCAGGCAACGTGGACACTGAAAGAGCAGTATTTCATTATTACATGTGTGTATGTTTTTTATAATTACATTGCATTAAATTGAAACAGCAGTGAATTTAATGGCTAACAACAAAGCTGCAGGTGAAGATGAAATAACAACCGAAATGTTAAAAGCTATCAATAGTGACAACATGAGACAACTATAGAGAATGTTTAATAAGATTTGGAAAGAAGAAAAGGTTCCTTCTAAATTGAAAAAAGGAATCATTGTTAAAATACCAAAAGCAACAAGAATCTTGAGAACATGTAACATTCAAAAAGTTATAAACACAAAAACCAAGTTAAGACTATTCAATTCAAATGTAATATCCACTCTCATTTATGCATGCGAAAGCTGGAAAACAACTAAAGAAACAGACAAGAAATTAGACTCTTTTGAAAACAAATGCTTAAGGAAAATACTCGGCATCAAGTGGAACGAATTCAAGAACAATGCAGAGATAAGACAGATGACTGAACAACAACCAGTCTCATGGGTGATCAGGAAAAGGAGATGGACATATGTTGGTCACGTGATGAGAAGAAATGATCAGAGAATTCCAAAACATGCTATCACGTGGAACACAGCAGGCTGAAAAAAAAGAGGCAGACCACATGAAACTCTAAAGAGGACATTGTTAAGAGATGCCAAATTAATAGGCATAAAGTCCCTTGATGAGGTTGAAAAACTCGCCGAAAACAGCACAAACTGGCGAACTACCTTGCGAGCCCTATTGACGTTTAACGGCACGTGAAGGATATAAGATATGTTTTGTGTGATAACAGTCAAATCATTAAGCGTAATATAATGTTCCAACAAAACCGGTATTTCATTACTAGTCATTAGCCAATCTTTAGACACAGCAAACTTTCATTAATTAGACGTCTACTGGCGTATCATCCAGCAAATATTTTACCTTTACAATTGTAATTTAGTGAAGTGACATCGCTAAAATAAATGAGCAATTTGCTCACCAGGAATTGGCATGGAAGGAGAGGTTCTGATCATCCACAACGTGAGTAGATACTGCGATGACAAGTACGAATGTGTGGCCTACAACGGAGTCCCGCCAGCGGACACCAGAGAGATTCGTGTTCATGTGGAGTGTAAGACCAGAGACATAAACTTCGTATATTTCTTTTTTAAATATACTTCTTTTGTGTGTTACACATTTCCTAGGATTATGCTTGATTTTATATATTCAAAATTAATGTTGTCTTTCCGTCAAGTTATTATTGTATGTTATATATTCTCAGTGTTGTACGTATATTCTGTCGCTTTATCTTTGTATGTTATACATTCTGCCAGTTTATCATTGCATATTATAAATTCTTTCACTTTATCATTGTATGTTATATATTCTCAATGTATTGTATATTCTGTCACTTTATCATTGTATGTTATATATTCTCAGTGTATTGTATATTCTGTCACTTTATCATTGTATGTTATATATTCTCAGTGTCTTGTTTATTCTGTCAGTTTATCATTGTACGTTATATATTCTGTCAGTTCTTCATTGTATGCTATATATTTCGCCAGTTTATCATTGTGCTGTTATGTATTCTGTCAGTTTATCTTGTATTTTATATATTCTGTCACTTTATCATTGTATGTTACATATTCCGCCAGGTTATCAATTGTATAAATGGGTACTTGACTCCTTTATACATTTTTTATGTAAAAGTGTAGCTAAGCTTGATGGCGCCCTAACTAACGCCCCCTCCCCCTCTTGAAAAAATGTAAGTGCAAACATTCCACTTCAAGTGAAACAGAGATGATTTTCGTTTCACCCCACGTCTAACCATTTGTAGATTCCTCTGCGTTCTACGTGCTCGAGCTGCTAAAAGGCTCAGGTAAACATTTCTTGAAATTCTTACTTGGGGGTGAAAGGGCATTTTTATATTTATCTGCCTCTGCTGGCAATATAAATTCCAGCAGTTATCTGAAGTACATTGACAAAATTAATTCATATGAGTATCTCCCAAGACGCTATGAAGTTAAGTTTTTCTCACGTTCGTGACCTTCGAGTGTGCACGTGTGTTCGGACATGGTTGGGTTACTGATAAGATAGCTTTACAGTTATCTCATTTTAAATGGCAAGATAAATTGCTGCAGTTCGGGCTATGTTGATCGATAACAGAATTAGAGCTTTCTGCTGGAGTAAATTTAGTTATCCTGTTAATGATGATTCTGCGTGTTCACTCACCACAATCTGAAGTTCTGCATGATAAATTCTTATAGATATTTGTAACGTTAAAAAAAAACCTGAACATAGATATCGTGCTGGGAACTGAGATCAAATTTGTCTCGACTGCAGTTCCCCCGGAGGTCAGACTACCAACGAAGAAGATGAGCCAAATCCTAGGAAAGACCACCATCCTGGACTGCGAGATCACGGCGTATCCTCAGATCTTAAGCGTGTGGAGGAGGGCCGGTAAGGACATCACCAGGAGCAACAAGTACGCCACAGAAATCTACAGCGACGGCGCTAACAAGGTTACCCTTAGCCTCAGGATACACTCGGTTGCCGAGGAAGATTTCGGAGAATACGAGTGCTTTGCTCACAATCTCTTGGGCAGTGACGCCGAAACTATGGTTTTACACGGTAGGTAAGGCTTTCATATAATTTTATCAAACTTTAAACGCTCAGATTCTGGTTTTACTTCGTAAATATGAATTTTTATACCATCTTATCATCCATATACTATGAAACTATGACTAGTACATGGTAATCATGACTTTCTTATTAGTTTATTATACCCTATACTCTCAAAGCCTGGCTGTGTATGGTAGGGATGACATTTATATTATTTTATGGTGCGTTATCCTTTACTTTTTTTTTGGATTACAATAGACTTCATAATGAAAAAATGCTGCACGGGTAACACAGGTATTGACTGGGTACATGGGACCCAACTATAAGATCTTGATTTTGCTGATGACATAACTCTTATCAGTAATAATGTGAATTCCATGCAAGAAAAAACAGATAACTGTCTTCACTGGCTAACAAAATAGAACTTGAAATTAACAAGGACAAAACAAAAATAATGAAAATTCCCCTCAATCAAAATGGAAAAATACACATAGAAGGGACAGATATTGAAGAAGCCAATCAATTTGCATACCTTGGCAGCTACATAGACCAGGATGGTGACACTAGAAAGGAAGTTAGGATCAAAACTGCAAAAGCACCATCAGTCTTCAAGAATCTTGAGAACATATGGAATTCAAAAGTTATAAGCACAAAAACCAAGTTAAGACTATTCAATTCAAATGTAATATCCACCCTCATTTATGCATGCGAAAGCTGGAAAACAACTAAAGAAATAGACAAGAAATTAGACTCTTTTGAAAACAAATGCTTAAGGAAAATACTCGGCATCAAGTGGAACGAATTCAAGAACAATGCAGAGATAAGACAGATGACTGAACAACAACCAGTCTCATGGGTGATCAGGAAAAGGAGATGGACATATGTTGGTCACTTGATGAGAAGAAATGATCAGAGAATCCCAAAACAAGCTATCAAGTGGAACACAACAGGCCGAAGAAAAAGAGGCAGGCCGCATGAAACTCTGAAGAGGACATTGTTAATAGAGGCCAAATTAACAGGTATAAAATCTTTTGATGAGGTTGAAAGACTTGCCGAAGACAGGAAAAATTAGCGAACTACTTTGTGAGCCTTATATGACGTTTAACAGCACGGGAAAGATATAAGATATAAGATATCTCAGGAAAGAATGACCAGAGTGCATCCATATCAGGAAATCCTGGCAGCAGAATGTTACTATACCGTAGCCAGTGGATTCCCGTGCTCCGTGCTGTAGCGAACTGAGAAGATTGTAGAACTACATCAAAGTGGAAGATCCCGACTAGCTTTCTTGTATACCCCGACGCGGACCGAAAAAAAAGCGCACACACACACACACAAGCACACCATCATAAGTGGACAAACTGAACAAAAAAAAAAAGCTCTAGATTTCGATTCAGCATCATCATTATCTACTCACAGAAGATTTACTTATTCTAATCTCGTCTTGGCTTGTCTCCTTCCTCATATACCTTTCAGTGCTGAGGGAACAAATGGACGTCTTGATAGGGCTCGATGATTTGCTTCATATAATTGGATATTTAACGCTGCTGTAACTTCCTCTCTCCATCTCCTGCGTGGGCGGCCTCTTCCTCTGTTACCTACAAATCTTAGTGTGAATGTTGTCTGTGATACACTGTCTGTTGGTAACCGTGTAACATGGCCAAACCATTTGACTTGCTGTTTCTGGATATAGTGTACTATTGGTGTTACACCAACCTTTGCCCTGATAGTGTCATTTCTTGTCTGGTCTCTTCTTGTCATATTTAGTATTCTCCTTAAACACCTCATTTATGTCGTGATGATTTTTCTTTTGTTCTTGGTTGGTAGTGTCCATGTTTGAAATTGATGGCACACATTTGAGAAGAAAACTGTGTTTGTCCAGTGACATTTTTTGTTTCATTTGTGATGTATTTGTTTTTCAGTAACGATCTAACCTCGTTTCTTTATATATTTTAACACTGATCTCTTTCTTTAGGTCTATTTCCTCAACCTTCTCTCTTATTTTGTTACTTTTTTCTATTCATTGCTCCAAGTCATAATCAATTACAAAATCCAGTTATGTACAGCGCAACGTCTGTGTTAGTGATGATTGACATTTCCAGATTTTCTTAAATCGTTTTCATATTGAATTACTCGATGTATAACAAAATGAAATAAGTACGAGGTGTACATATGTGTACATAACATCTGAGAAGTGACGATAACATAAAATATAAGAAAATCCTCGTAAGCAAAAACAGCAATATATATATATATATATATATATATATATATATATATGTGTGTGTGTGTGTGTGTGTTACAAGTCGCTCTATGTTAAAATAATCAGCATTCACTATTATTGAAAATGTAGGCATGTTGTCGTATTATTAATCTGTCATCGTCAATGTTCTGGAGACAGACAGTATTAGAATTGGTCATATCCAACGAATGGAATGTGGACACATTATAAATGATATTCTATATAAGCAACTAGGATATGGCGAGGCGTATACGAGTTCAAAAATCGGCACTCCCGAGATGAGATGTAAGAGAGACTTCAAAGCCCTGAATGAGAGATGATCAAGCACTCTGTTAGAACGCAAGATGAGCAACCCGGTCTCCATTCGCCACTGGCGACAAATTGATCATGAAAGCTTTTGCAAACTAGTAGCTCCACATAATATGCCCTAAATTAAATGCTGCCTAACTTTTCCTGAAGGCGTGTCCTGACTGCAGCTTGAAACAAAGAAGTATCTCAAGCTGAAATCTCAGAGCTATTAAAGAAGAAATGTATTTCTATTACGGGACACGCTGTCGTCAAAAGTTGGATAATTTTGTTACATTTTGATTGCGCAACAGTTAGATTCGGTTGTGTTCCGTTATATGGATTTTGCTTTCCATTCGTCCACACATTATAGCGAAATAGGTGAATCAAGATTCCCACTCTGTGTTAGAACAATACTACTTATCACACAAAAAAATGGAAATACACCGAGAAACATCCACTTGAAGGAAAAAGGAAACTCCCTCACAGGGTGAAAACAAAAAGGGCAAGGAGGGAAAAAAGCACCAGGTAAAAATGGGTGGGAGAAATTAGTCTCGCGCAAGGATACATTATGGCGTTGATAGAAATGGTAGAATTAAGCCACTATCAATGTTCCCTCTAAGCTGCGCATCAACGTGGCCCCGAACACACGCACACATAGACACACACAGACACAAATCATGCTGCGTGCAAAAGTGTTTATGCCCCGCAAACAAAAAAATAAAACTGCTATTTTTATTTTTAAGTTTCTTTATGCTATTCTCTACTGTTATAGCGCTGAGGAAAAATATGGCAAACATTGCATCAGTTTGTTTTCCCGATTTCTTTTATTTTTCTATGAGACTTTTAAACTCAACTTTGTCATTTAACGTTACGACGCACATTTGCACGCACTATGCTTTTTTTAATTGTTGTTGACAACATATTTGCACACGAGTTGGAATTTTTGCACACAAATGGCAAAACCTTAATGGGAACATTGGCTACTACTGCTGCTACTGAGACTGCTCTTGTTACTACTACTACTACTACTACTACTACTACTACTACTACTACTAATAATAATAATAATAATAATAATAATAATAATATTAAAGCAGCCGTATTTATCGTGATCTATGTGTCTTATGTTTGTATCTTTACCTATAAACTTATCACTAATTTTAACCTTATCCGTAGCATTTATTAACGGCAATCTTGCGCTTACAGAATATTACAAGATAGAGGATAAAACCTCCACTGTAACGCCGTTTACGACCCCCATAACTCAAGGTTTGCACGAGGGCAGTGAAGACGATCATTTGCCAAACTGGGAGAACCGGCCAAGGAATTCCAACGGGTAAACCTTTATACATGTTTAAACTGGGAACTCTGGGAACTTTCTGAGGGGAATCATGGCAAAGTGTATATGTATGTATGTATGTATGTATGTATGTATGTATGTATGTATGTATTATGTATGTATGTATGTGTGTGTATGTATGTATGTATGTATGTATGTGTGTATGTATGTATGTATATGTATATATATATATATATGTGTGTGTAAATGCAGAGCGGTAAGCGAGTTCCTATGAGTGTGTGTGTGTGTATGTGGAGAGAGTTTTTTCCTCGCCTTTTTAAACGACACTCGTGCCTGCACGTGTGATCCCCCATGTGCGTACACAATTAATGATGTGTAAGCGCGCATTAAGGTGCGTGCAAGTGTTGTGTTGCTGAAGAATTAGTGACAATCTGTCCCTTGTATTAAATTAAATAATCGTATGGGATACAGAGAATGACACGGAGAAACCGAAGGAAATAGGAGCTGTATGTAACACAATACTGGATAAAGACAAACAATAATAAAGTTTCTTTTCGTGGCAGGAGACGGGTTTCAAAGAGTAAATGCAGGCGATGGCGGATTATCTATAGGCTAAACAGGCCCAACAAACCTTGGGGCCCTGTAGGGAAGGGGACCCGGACTCCCTCTCCCCCCCCCCCCCAGAAAAAAAATGTGTTTCTGTCAGTACACAGTAATTTTTTTTTATTTACATGAAAATTATCTCAGAAGTAAGTAAAAATGTTTTCTGAAAAGCAAAATATAAGCAGTGACGTGTAAATTAAGTTTGGTCTCTGGATTTCACAATCATCTAGTAAATGTAGAGACGTCAAGTAGAGGGTAAACCATGCCATATATCAGGAAGTAGACGATACATATCGAAGAAGGAAGGGGGAGGGCCTTGATCTATGCGGTGGTTAATCCCTTGCTGGAAGCAAGCTGTTCATTGAAATCCCCTACCGTCGTTTTGCTGGGCAACTCTTCTCCTGGCTCTGCTCGACTAACATAATCCACCACGGCAACAACAAACCTTGTTCGTATTGCAAGGTCCAGTCTCTTTGCGCTCACATCCTCTTGTCTGCAAGTTTGGCCTTCACTTCCTTTTCAGATGACGCGGCGCTGTTAATGCAGAGTCGCTTTCCAAGTTAATACTGGCCCTTATGGGAAAAATATTTCAAGGCTACTTTATATAATGAGGCCTAGTTGGCTGAGTGGTTTGGCGCTCGCTCGGTCTATTAATCTGGTGGTACCGGGTTCAAGTCCCAGCAATGGGGATTTTGTTTCTAGTGCCACCACATAAAAAAAAAAGCCCCAGGCTCCATTCATCCTCTAAAACTGGGTACCAGAGAAATCTGGGAATTTAAACGGGGCCAGATGTGATACTGCCAAATCAATAGGCATAAAATCCCTTGATGAAGTTGAAATTCTCGCCGAAAACAGGAAATTTGGCGAACTACCTTGCGATCCCTGTGTGACGTTTAACGGCACGGGAATGATATAATATAAGAGTCGTGATACTGACCACATAACACTTTCGTGTGCCGAAAATCTTGGAAATACAGGCCTAACACTGTAAATCCAACATGCCTTGATGGTATGGAAATGAGGATTTTACTTTTACCTTTACCTTTTTTTTTACTTTACAAATGGCCCTGTAGCTCACTTCTTTTCTATCTCATAGTTTTTTCCAGACGTTCTTCATATAATATTTACTTGTGAATACATTTTACCGAGTAACAAAGCAGAAAAAAGGCCAACTGTGTCCAAAAAGAATGAAGAATTTTTTTAATTTTTTAAAATAAAAAACATCTCATGAACCACGCGAATCTCAGACTTTGTTTGCCCCATTCAACCTTTTCATCATATGTTAGTCAGTCAGTTATATGCATGTCTCTTGCGGAACTTTGCCTCCCTAACAGCTCTCCTGTAGGCCTCTCGGTTGTGAGCAAGATGCCTGCTGCTGATGCATCCATTCGCAGATTATCAACGATGTCTTGCAGCCATCTTCACCTTGGTCTTTCTCTCTTTATTTTTCCCATTATGTACCCTTCCAAGACTCTCTTCTCTAAATTCTCACGACGTTTAATGTGTCCAAAATATTTAAGTTTTCTCTGTTCATCATATGTCAGAATGTGATTTTTACTCCCAAAATGTCATTCTTCCTCCCTCCTCTCCCCCCCCCCCACCCCCCCCCCACCCGCTTTTCCAAGATTGCCTGCCTGAATGTTTGACTCAAAAAGTACGCTCCAAATAATATAAGGTGAGTCTGTAAGTCTGTGGTCCCAGTTCCTTCTCGCCCTAAAACCCTAAAAATCCAGTTCTCCTCACTCTAAAACCCAAAAAATCAGTTCCCCCTCGCTCTAAAACCCCAAAAATCCAGTTATCCCTCGCCCTAAAACCCTACAAGTCCAGTTCCCCTCACCCTAAAACTCTAAAAGTCCAGTTCCCCTCTCCCTAAAACCCTAAAATTCCAGCTATCCCTAGCCCTAAAACTCTAAAGTCAAGTTCCCCCTCGCCCTAAAGCCCTAAAAATCCAGTTCCCTCCGCCCTTAAACCCTAAAAGTCCAGTTCCCCTCGTCTTAAAACCTTAAAAGTCCAGTTCCCCTCTCTCTAAAACCCTAAAAGTTCAGTTCCCCTCTCCCTAAAACCTTAAAAATCCCTTCATTCAATTTTTATAGATCATTATTACTGCTCAAATTTGTGTTTTAAATACAAGTAATTTTTATACCCTGTAATAATACAAATATGCGTGTGTGTGTGTGTATGTGTCTATTAATGACACACTGTCCCAGGTTCAAACTACTTCAACACAGTGACAAGCACTCCAAAACAAGACTAAGCATGATAAACAGCCACCTTTCGGCTCATCAACCGTGTTGAGAGTCCAGTGTTCTTCGCTTTGCTGTGTTTTAAAACTTCTAATCCAAACCTACAAGAGACTTAATGGCAGTTCCCGAGGACAAACAATACATAACGAGCTCAACTACCAATAATGATCATCTACAATCACCAGCTGTTAAGTACAAGCAGCAGTCACCGAAATAATATATAGTGTAACAGACAAGTTTATTGCAACGCATGATGATGATGATGAATTTTTTTTAATTAATGAAAAAAAAAAAAAACTGATCATCACATAAAACAACAACTAGGCCTGGGCGACTAGTGGTCGAAATCACAACTGTCGCCACGAGGACATCAAATAATCCTTAAACTCAACAGCTACTGCATTGCTAACAAAGTCCAGCAACAACTGCACAGAGAACCACCATGGAGAAGAACCTTACACACGTCCTACTCATACCAACGCTAAACTCAAATTGATAGGAAACAAAAATCATCCCAGCTAAAAACTGTTCACTCACAATCTCCCCAGATCCCATGACAGGAACTTCTAGAAACATCTAGAAATCAGGTGTACATGAGTGTGAAAATTCAAACATGTCGCGAAAATACGCAGAGAGACAATCGCTCAGAACCAACAAAGTTATGTCCCCTGTAACACATACTACAACATAATGCAATGGGTGCGTTTCCTTCATGGTGTTATGTTTTTTTTTCTCCGTCTGTTCAAAGATTTTCTTTTTTTTTTTTTTGTGCGTTTCTTAGTTGCAAATTTATTTTCTAATTCCAACAAATTTGCTTCCTAATTAGTGTAAGTATATTTTCTAGTTTATTTATTACTGTAACTTTTATAAATGTATAGTTTTTTTTTCATTTACATGTTTTTCTAACTATAAATTTTGGGATTTTGTTAGTTCACGTACATTTAGTTATATACATATAGTTCTTGTAAGCGCATTTTTTTTTTCGTACGTCAAGAATTTTCTACAGTTAAAATATCACGAAGGGTTATTGAGGACAGACATTGGCGATGATTGGGGCATGTGCTCCGGTTGACTGGAGCAAAAATATCAGATATATGGATGAGATATTTGTTAATTATTATTATTATCTATTATAATAATAGATAATAATTACTTACTACTGTTCCTCGGGGGAACAGTAGTAAGTGCAAACCAACGGAGAAATGGAGAAGAACAAGAGAGAGGGTGTTGAACAGTAGAGGACTTACCTGGGCAAGATCGAGAAAAAAAAGGTGAAAGACAGGCGTTTGCGGGAAACCCTTGTGGAGGCTTCATGTGCCTTGGCCTCCTAAAGGTTGTGTGTGTGTGAGAGAGAGAGAGAGAGAGAGAGAAAATTATCACGAAAACTCTGCATTCTTTCCTTTGATTTGTCTCCTCAGTAGAATTCAGGTACGTATACTAACAGTTTCTCTGTGTGCTTTGTCAAATGTTCTATGCCTCAGATGTTTGTTCTGCGACGTTAAAAGATTTGGTTCTCATTGTTAGATCTCCTGTCGGTGACCCGAACTTATGGCACGAGAAAAACGAGGCAGAACAGCCCAAACCTAAATATGGCGACAACGGCAATGAAGGCTACTCACATTACAGCGACTTGAATTCACCAAAGAGAATCTTTGAATCAGGTGCGTTTGTGTGCATTCTCTCTGTTACTTTATTCTGAGTGAGGGAACAATTTTGTTTACACTGAGTGAAGGAATAACTTCACTTTAAATGAAAAAATAACTTTATTCAGGTTGAACGAATAACTGTATGAATGAAAGAAAAATGTACTTTCCATGAGTAAAAGAACAACTTTACTTTACTCTGAGCAAAAGAATAACTTCATTTTACTATGAACTGCTATATTTTCAAATCTGTATAGCACAGAGAACGAAACAAATACATGATGATCTGAGGCGATCGATCTCCCTTCTTGAAATGAATATTTCAGGCTCTAAACTTCTGAACGGGGGGGGGGGGGGGGGGGGGGGAAGGAGAGGAGAGAGAGAGAAGGTAGATGAATAAGTTCTTGTGCGTCAAGATTTCTAGATGGTAATATAAAATATCTCACCAGCTCATCAGAAGGGGGTGGGTGTGTGGGGGGGGGGGAGAGAGTGAGAGAGAGAGGGGGGGTAGAGGGGTGAGGTTTTGTGCGTCAAGATTTCTAGACGGTAATATAAAATATCTCACCAGAGGTGGGAGGGGGGAGGTGTTTGTGTGTGTGTGTGTGAGAGAGAGAGAGAGAGAGAGAGAGAGATCATGCTTTTTTAAAAATCCAGTAGGTTAGTTCAGACAATATTTCATTGAAAAACTCTGTAACTCTGAAGGCAAAGAAACAAAGGAATCTGTGTGGCGCGTCTTTAATTGTCACGGGTTCTAAACCTTCTGTGGACAGCAGTGACAGATTTTAGCTCAGACGTTCAAAGAGCACAGCTGAAGCCAGGAGTTAACAACAACAACAACTTGAAAAGAAAATAATAATAATAAATTTCCAAAAAACAGCACCAAACTAACACATCAGGCTGCTAAATGATTTTTAACAGGTTGATTCTGTCGTGTATAGATCCAGAGTTCTAAATATTTAAAATTGCACCCAGATTTTATAGACAACCCTGTGCTTGTATGATCCCGGAAATGTAGGCACGAGAGAGAACAAACGAAGGAATCTTACTTTCAAAGACTGAAGAACTGAACACTCAGACTCATCTAACATTCTACCCCTTATCACTCAACTTTCATTCTGAAAAAGAAGGAAGAGTCGTAGGATTAACCGTTGAATAAACAAGAATGTTGGAGAACATTTATCGAAGCGCTGTGGGGTTGTTGTTTTTTTTCGTATAATTTGTTAAATTCATTTTTCAGGTAATATTTTTTAGGGGAAGAAAGGCTCCAGAAAAAGCGGCACTTCGATGAGCTTACACTGTGTCAGTTTTAACTATACGGCTTTATTTAATATTGTCATTTCAGAGGCCAAGAGTGGCTCTGTGATATCAGGTCCAGGTGACGACGACGATGATGATGATGATGGCACCAACGGAGCGCCATACCACACAGCTTCTGTAAATGCGGTCATCTTCCTGTCTTTACTTTTGCAGAAGTTCTGTGTTAGGTGATACGTGTGACCATCACTCGCGACAGTTTCACTAACTTTCATCCTTATCATTTAATCTGGGACGTCAGAGATAAGAAAGGAAAAAAAATAATAATCATTTTGATGTCTTCCAGGTCAAACAGATCAGTTCATTTTTTCCCCAGGCAACATGAAGCGTTACCATGGTAAATAGAACTAAACCGCTAATCACTTGATGTTACCCTCCCATGATTGAAAAAAAAGTACTCTAGTTTTGTTAACTTTTTATACTATACATTCGCAGAAATCAAATGTTTACTCTTTCCATCCTCTAGCTTCTCTTTTGCTTTTTTAAAACATCTCTAAATTAGTTAAATTTGTATCTGGGTTCTAAAAAAATATGGAGTACACGACAATACTGGTTGTTCATAATATGCCATGTAATGTCTGACGACATGATTAATTATTTAATAACGTGATTAATATTATTGTTTATTCATTATTCAGAAGTACTACATACGTCATGATTACATCTGATGTCAAGCTTCATATTTATTTTTTAGTATTAACATCGTCATTGCCTTCTGTATCAACTTTAGAATATTTTTTTTATATACAAATTTCTCAATTAGGCAAGTATTTCGAGTATTCGTGCCATCCTGGAATTGTGTGAAGCTACTCCTGCGTGAGCCGATACCAGAATGTATTGACTGCATTGTACCTTTGAACTTTTCAGTGTTGTTAAGTTAGAAGGGTGTGGTACGTGTGAAAGAATTGATCTCTCGGGATAATATAACCAGACAAATATTATGAAACCTAACTTTGTATGTCTGTTACGAACATATCATTTAAACTGTATTATCAATCTCAGTTGAAAATTTTATTTGTCTGTGGAATACTGAAATATATATGTGTGCACGATTACATGTTAAACTACATTTATTTTGAATAGTTTTTTTTTTTTTGGTCTTATTCAGCAAATTCATTGTGTGAGTTGTGCTCCTCAAATATTTCATTCCAGTAAAAAGGTTTCGTCTTCTAATTTAGCTCAAGCAGAAAATGTGGCTGGAAATGAAAACAAGTCTATGAGCAAACATTCGGGAAAAGAAGTGGAAACTTATGTCAAAATCGTTGAAAATAAAGATGTTTTGACAAAGTTAGTGAAATAGAGACAGCGTATTGACAAAATTAATGAACATAGAGAACAGAACAGTCTTCTTTGGGACGTTTGACAGTGTTGGCTGGAAATGTGAAAGTTTTCCTAGTTCATTTGTGAAAATTTTCAGCAGAATGGTTAAGACATGTTTCTTCACCTGGTCTTGTGTATCTTCACCTTGTTAAATGTTTCTTCACGTTGTCTTGTGTATCTTCACCTTGTTCCATGTTTCTTCACCTCGTCTTGTGTATCTTCACCTTGTTCCATGTTTCTTCACATTGTCTTGTGTTTCTTCACCTTGTCTTGTTTTTCATCACCTTGTCTTGTGTTTCTTCACCTTGTCATGTGTTTCATCACCTTGTTATGTGCTTCTTCACCTTTTCTTGTGTTTCTTCACATTGTCTTGTGTTTTTTCACGTTGTCCTGTTTTTTTTTAACCTTCTCATGTGTTTCTTCACCATGTCTTGTGTTTCTTCACCTTGCATTGTGTTTATTCACGTTGTCTGAAATTTCTTCACCTTGTCTTTTTTTTTAAACATTTTTTTGTCTTTCTTCACATTATTTTCTCTTTCTTCACCTTGTCTTGTGTTTCTTCACCTTGTTTTGTCTTTCTTCACCTTGTCTTGTTTTTCCTCAGTTGTATTTGACTTGAGGAGGGAAAAAAGCCATTATGGTTATGTTGAAATATATGTGATACTTATTTCATTGTGTGAATTCCATTTATTAATTTCTTTACAAATTATACTACAACATTTTGAAAGTTTTCCTTATCTCAAACAATTTATAAAATGATTTGTTTCCATATTCTCTCATAATTATTGATTCTTAAATACCAGCATTGCTGGCAAATATAGAAAGCAGTATCTGTGTAAATGCAGTGGGTTCGAAAACTTGTACAACTATATTGTTGCAAGGTCTTCTTTTGGTCTCGTGGAAAATACCTGGAAATAAATGCACGAGAAAAGGTAGGGAATTTTCCACGACAATTTCAATAACTTTCGGAATTAACCAAAGAGGTCATCTTCTGAGCAATCTCCGTCGTCACGTAGATCTACCCCACTGGACAGGTTATTGTGGCGTCACAGTAGCTTATTACTAGTATTGCTGCATGAGAATATGATGATACGTTTGTGACTGTCTGTGGCTGTGTGGTCTTTAGGAAAATGATATCATTGTGACTGTCTGTAGCAGGGCGACCTTTAGGAAAATGATTTCATCGTGACTGTCTGTGGCTGGGTGGCCTTTAGGAAAATGATTTCATTGTGACTGTCTGTGGCTGGGCGGCCTTTAGGAAAATGAAATCTAACTTCATCACCTGCCGCTTCAGAATACTGATATTAATTGATCATGTATATGTCTTCTTCTTCTTCTTAGGCATTATCTGTCTATATCTACAGTCCTGTCTCTTGGATAAATTTCACTGTTTTTTTGTAACTCATGTATGGAACTTTATAGCTTATCTTCTTTAATGGTTTCACTGGGCCAATAATTACTTCTCAGTGTCTCATAGTTGGTGCAGCTTTGGAGGATATGTTCCACAGTTTGGGGAACTTGGGCACATGTACAAAGAGTAGTAGTACCAACCTTAAACTTTGTACGCATATTACTTCGGAGTCGGCTGTGTCCTGTTCATAGACGGAGAATGGTGATTTGTTTCTTTCTGTTTAGCATGTGATAGTTATCATGTAGTGGTGTTTGTGACTTCCTGAAGGTTTTCATCATGCTTTTCTTCTGGTTATAGGTGATTGTTATGACTGGTTGCTCCATTTTAGTGCCCTCTTTGGTCGGACGGTCGGCTTTCCCATTGCCTGGTATCCTACAGTAGGAGGGAATCCACTGCAAAGTGACTCCATGTTGTAAGCCAATTTTTGACAAGCATCCTTAAGGTCTGGTAGTTTGTTGCTCTGAAGAGCTTCCAGTACTGATCTTGCATCTGTGAGAATTACTACAGGACATGTATCAATTCTGGAGTCTGATAGTTTTTCAACTGCAGCAATAATTGCCCTAACTTCTGCATCATAGTTGTTGCAGTATTTTCCAGTAGGTATGGAAATCTTGTCAGTGGTGTTGTTTTGATATTCAACATGTGCTCCTGCCCCTCCATTCTTTATGGCATTGTATGCAGATCCGTCTGTATACACACGTAACCAGGTGTCACATGAATATTTGTCAACTAGCAGTGTGGCTGTTGATCTTACAAGACTGCTTTGCATCTCACCATTCTGCACACCTTTCACTTCAGTCTGAATAGTTATTTGTGTACAATCTGCTTATTTCCACGATGTTTGCTCTGGTACAGATGATAATGGAGCAACTACAGTTGGAAGGTCTGGTGTCAGCTTAAGCATACGCTTGGCCTGATGAATGAAGCTGCTTCTTTTAAGCCGTCTTAGTGCCAAGTTATTGAATCTCTTCTTCAGGGGATGGCTTACAGAGCTGAGAAATTTCTCTCCTAAGGCCGTGACCTTTGTGTCTCTACGTTCTTTTAGCGCTTGAACACCAACTGTTTTCTGCATTTCTACTACTGGCGTGGACCTCATGGGTTCTGTGAACCTTGATCGGGTCAGTAATGAATACCAGGTACAGTGTAAGTGAAATGACTCCTCCTTGTGGTACGCCATGCCGCAGCAGTATTTTCTGGCTTTTGTGATCGTCCACTACTGTATGTGTATGTGATCCTTGCATGTGTATGTGATCCCTGTTTGTGTATGTGTGTGATCTAAAGCGAGGGGATGGGGAGATTGCCATAAAGGAACAGTAATTATATATACTTAAAATGTATTTTTAATGGAACTGCCAAACGGAATTAACTCAACGAAGTATTCACTTAGAAAGAACAACTTTTTGATATTATTGTATTTAAAATAAATAGAGGCGACGAATGCTCATATGAACGCTATAGTATGCGTTCTTTTGTCTTCCGGCCAAAGATACTGACGGTGAGGACAAATGGCCGTGATAACCCATCGTCTGGTTTTCCATGTGTCTACGAGAATAATGTCCACCCAGCGGACGCCAATACCATACTTATAGACAAGCTCCATTATGAAGACGACAACATCATCTTAGCCTTGCCAGCTGTTGTGACACAACTAGGCAGCGTTGCGCGGAAAAGAAGGCTGCAGTTTGTCATGCCTGGTATCTAATAAACCAACTCCGCGTCCCAGTGAATGTGGATATAAAACTAAATGTAACCTGAGGAAGCCGTAAACACTTCCGGGTAAATAACACACACATCAATGTGTGTAGAAACAATAGGCATATATAAGTGAATATTAGAATGTACTGAAACAGAATGAAACAATATCTCAAACCGTTTCGGTAACAGAAAAACACTAGCAAAAGGCTCAAGCGCTTTAAATCTTGTGTAGACAAAATGACGAAGGAAAGATAAGCGATGCTGTAATACGGACCTGAAACTCCGAGTTACATCCCATTACTCCTGCCCTCAACTTCGCAAATGTTCTCCTCACCCCTCTCTCTCTCTCTCTCTCTCTCACACTCTCTTGTGAGTGTGTGTGTGTGTGTGCGTGCGTGCGTGTGTGCGTGTGTGATATGTGGAAAAGAGGGTTAGGAAGGGTGGGTGGATGAATGGAATAAATGTATGTTTGTTGGGAACTGGCTTCATTGTAGTCATGACAATCCCATATCTGCTCGACCGCCCCTTCTAACACCTCAGAACAGGAGTTCCGGTCAGCAAAGACCAGTGATTCTTAAACTGGAATCCATAGACCACTCATGAGGTCCACTGGAGGATTTTGAGGGTCCAGGGACCAGCTAAAGGATTGACTTGGTTAAAAAGAAGTCTTAGCATCATCTAGGTTCTATTTACCGCTTTATTTTTAATGCCATGTCCACAGTTATTCTCAGGCCGGAAAGGAGGGCCCGCTGCCTCCAAAAGGTTAAGAACCCCTGGCACAGAAACTAAGCGGGCAGCTGCGCCAATTTCTGTGATAGATTTTTCACGAAATTTTTGAGTGGGTTAAATGCGTTTGTTTAAAAATTCACTGTCACAAAACAACTTCTTTGTATACTTTCTCACTGCCATAAACTACTACTTGTGTGTACACTTTCAGTTTTCTCAGATATGAGTCATGTATATTAAAAGACTGAATAAAAAACTCAGTAAATCTCACCCACTGCCATCTCTAAATAACAAAGTCCCATGCAGTGTGTGATTTCTCAGGTGATATTTTTATATTGTGGATAATGTAGAGGAAAAGCTAGTTCTGAAATGAAGAAAACTATAATACACAAATAGTTTTCAGATCTTATAAAATGTGTGCGTGTGAGAGAGGGGGGGGTGAGGAGGGAGGATATAAATGGTATATAGGATTTTCCCCCACGGGCAAATACCCGTTACTCATTGTATGATTCAGGTTAGAACCCAATACTGAATGAGAGAATGAGAGAGAGAGAGAGAGAGAGAGAGAAAGCACAACATAAAGCTATATAACCATTGGCAGACTTGATAGCGAGAGGGTCACGTAGAGCTTAACTTCTTTGGCGGTTTCCTGGGCTGCTCAGTGTGTCATAGTTGGTGCAGTTTTGAAAGGATGTGTTCCACAGTTTTGGGGCACCTGGGCACATGTACAAAGAGTAGAAGTACCAACTTTAAACTTTGTATACATATGACTTCAGAGTCGGCTGTGTCATGTTCGAAGACGGAAAATGGTGACTCGTTCCTTTCTGTTCAGCATGTGATAGTCAGCATGTGATAGTCAACATGTGGTGGTGTTTGTGGCTTCCTGGGGTTTTTAGCATGTTTTTCTTTTTAATTTGATGAAACAAACAGCTTGAGAATCATTATCATCACTGCCACCATCATCATTTTTGTTAATTGTTCATTTTAATCATCGCCATTTATCGTATAAAGTGGTTTTTTTTTCTGATGTACGCCTGCCAAGAACTGATTATGAACTTCATCTTGTGCTGAACAGAAGTTAACAGATTCATATTTTCCTTGGGACAGTGGAGATTTCCCAATGAGGCAGTGGAGTTTAGGCTCTAAGGCGGTCCAAGGCTCTTAGATCTGCTTATATGCATGAAAAGGAGTATAAAGCTGGGATGTAAACTAGGTTTGCCTTTTACCTAACTAAACAAAGAAGAAATTACATATTTAGGACATGTGTTAAGATTAGGTCATCTGTAGCAATGGTCCGTCGTCAGAGGTGGTCGAAGTCGTTGGAGCTTTGCTGCAGCCTTCAGTGAAGAGACAGCTGATGAACGAGCGGGTGTATGACATCACAAACTGTACTATGAGGCTGGGTATGGAAGCGGCCATGGTGTAAACGTTTGACTGGTTGGACAGCAAATACACCGTGCATTCACAGTGACTTCTTCTTCTTCTTCGTTTGCACTGTCTGTCTATATCTGCAGTCCTGTCTCTTGGATAAATTTCACTGTTTTTTGTAATTCATGTATGGAACCATAGAGCTTATCTTCTTTAGTGGTTTCACTGGGCCAGTAATTATTTCTCAGTGACTCGTAGTTGATGCAGTTCTGGAGGATATGTTCCACAGTTTGGGGCACCTGGGCACATGTACACAGATTAGTAGTACCAACCTTAAACTTTGTATACATATGACTTCGGAGTCGGCTGTGTCCTGTTCGGAGACGGAAGATGATGACTTGTTCCTTTCTGTTTAGCATGTGATAGTCATCATGTGGTGGTGTTTGTGGCTTCCTGTAGGTTTTTATCATGCTTTTCTTCTGATTATAAGTGATTGGTATGTCTGGCTGCTCCATTTTAGTGCCCTCTTTGGCCAGTTGGTCGGCTTTCTCATTGCCTGGTATCTCACAGTGGGAGGGAATCCATTGCAAAGTGACTCCATGTTGTAAGCCAATTTTTGACAAGGCATCCTTAAGGTCTGGTAGTTTGTTGCACTGAAGAGCCTCCAGTACTGATCTTGCATCTGTGAGAATTACTACAGGACATGTATCAATTCTGGAGTCTAATAGTTTTTCAACTGCAGCAATAATTGCCCTAACTTCTGCATCAAAGTTGTTGCACTATTTACCAGTGGGTATGGAAATCTTGTCAATGGTGTTGTTTGGATATTCAGTATATGCTCCTGCCCCTCCATTCTTTATGGCATTATGTGCAGATCCATCTGTATTCACATGTATCCAGGTGTCACATGGATATTTGTCATCTAGAACACCAAGTGTGGCTGTTGATCTTACAAGACTGCTCTGCATCTCACCATTCTGCACACCTTTCACTTCAGTCTGAATAGATATTTGTGTATAATCTGCTTCTTTCCATGGTGTATGCTCTGGTACAGATGATAATGGAGCGACTACAGTTGGAAGGTCAGGTATCAGCTTACGCATACGCTTGGCCTGATGAATGAAGCTGCTTCTTTTAAGCCGTCCTAATGCCAAGTTATTGAATCTCTCCTTCAGGGGATGGCTTACAGAGCTAAGGAATTTTTCTCCCATGGTCATGACCTTTGTGTCTCTACGTTCCTTTAGCGCTTGAACACCAACTATTTTCTGCATTTCATTCACAGTGACGAAATATATGCTTCGTATGATCGATAAGGGACATGCTTCGCAGGGAGTGGGCCAGCTTACTCGCAAACTCTTAACGTTAAGGCCTCACATGGATCTAGTCCTAGGCGTGCAAGAGTTCATGGTCATGATCGGGTATACAATGTCCAGCTGACTGGACTGAAAGTGTTAACTTTTTAAAATTGGATTTGAAAGGGTTAATGATACATTTTGTCTCTGTATAGTATGAATCCAGATTTCTATAAATAATTCATGGAAATATTTGTTACCATTATTTTATCACATATAATGATAACCATGACATAATGTATGGGATAACACAAAAAAGGAGAAATGTATATGTAAATTGGTTTTAAATGACTACATAATTACTCTATATGAAATATTATTGATGTCTCCAATGATTATTTTAGCTGACATTAACCATTACCAGAAACTTGCTGAAAGCTGTTTCCTCTCTGATAATGTACACAATGTACACACACTACAAAATAGGAGAGGAAAATAGTACAACAGCCTGAGCATGTAGCAGAAGATGTGGCAGTGTCATGGCCAGTTTTGATCATTTTTGTTTCATTGTGTTCTAAATAAAGTGATATGTACAATTTGTATATTTTACTTATTTTCTTTACCTTCTTCAAGATCATCATACTTACTCACAACACGACCTTCACGGTCATAGCCATTCTGTTCAAGATAAAGATTCCCAGACTTTCATCAGATTACATCAGGCTTCTCACCTCCTCCTACTGGTTATGATGCCCCCAGCTACTACCCCCCCCCTCCCACCTTCCCTGGATTTCCTTCTTCTTCTTCGTTCGTTTCTACCACCAAGATCGCTCCGTGATCCTCCTGAATTTACTCCTGTTGTCCTCGATAGGTCCCGTGGTCCCCAAAAGGACCACACGAGATCCACGAGAGGACCATAAGAGGTTCAGAGTATCACAAGGCTTGAGCCTGTATTCTTGGTGGGTCTCGAAAGTGGGAATACGTGACACAGTGGTTTTCGTTGCACCAGTTTAATCTAGAGTTGGACTTTCTCACAGGAAAACCTCGATGTGTTTTGGATATCAGTATATCCCCGCTGGGTGAGAGGTGGTTGCCTGCACTGGTCCAGTGTCTCCATTTCAGCATTTTGTGGTCGTGGCCGCTACCCTTCCTAGTTGTGACCAGGACGGAGCTTTTGTCCAGAAGGACGAATCCTCGCCACTAGTAAGTTTCACCCCTAGGTTGAGCCGGTTTAGGCATATTATTCCAGTATGGGTTTGTTTATGACGTGACCGATCTCTAGAGCGGAGGTACCGTGACATGCGTAGCCATCAAGTTTCACCCCTGGTTTAAGCCGGTTTAGGCATGTTTCATCAGTATGGGTGTATATCGGACGTAGCCGGCCTCTAGAGCAGGGGTGCCGAGGTATGATTTGCTCTCACCGCGAGACATACCGACTAAGCTTCACTTTATCCTTTCCATCACCTTTTCACATCGGCGCCGCACCGCAACCCTAATTTCTTTTTCGCATTTTCTTCATCGGGCGGGAGGAGTTTCATTCCACGCGCGGCATCGAAGAATCTCGCCAGCAGCGTCTTAACCTCTGGGTTAAGCTGGTTCAGGCATTTCGCCCGATATGGGTGCACATAGGACGTGGCCGACCTCCAGACCAGATGTGCCATGATTTCACTACTGTTTACCTTTCTTTCACCTTTCCACGGTGGTGCCGAGCGGCAACCCCATTTCCACCTTTCTTCACGGGAGCTGAAGAATCTCGCCAGCAGCGGTAGATGAGCTACCAAATATGACTCTTATCTACCCGAAGCGTCTGGTTTTCAGGCAGTTTGAACAGTTCTGTCACGAGAAGGCCAGGAGCTGGACTTGACTGTTAGACACACGCCACTGGAGTGGAGAGCTTATTCCCCGTTTCCCCCTCCCCCACCTATAACAGAACCACCTGGATTTCCCACACCCACCTGTGGAACTACTGCCGCTGAGCCATCCAAAGGAATATGGTGCTAGAACTCGTATTTTCCTTGGCCTTTCATGACCAGGCTTTCCCCAGCTCCAGAAGTCAAGCTTCCATTTATACAGTAGAACATTTATCCTATGGCTGGACTCGAGCCTGCACTCTTCACCAGGAGAAAGCACATGCACTAACCACTTCACTACTCAGGTCATTAATATTCATTCTGTGTTACATGTGACTGTTTATCCTCTCTATACAGGGGTTATCATTGTGTTACACGTGACTGTTTATCTTCTCTATACAGGGGTTATGATTCTGTGTTACACATGATTGTCCTCTATACTGGGTTCATCATTGTGTCACACGATTGATTGCCCCCTATATTGGGGTTATCACTGTCATACATGATTGTTCATCCCCTATATTGGGGTTATCACTGTCAGACATGATTGTTTGTCCTCTATAATGGGGTTATCATTGTGTCGCACATGACTGTTTGTCCTCTATATTGGGGTTGTCACTGTGCATCACATGAATGTTTGTCCTCTGTATTGGGGTCATCCCTGTGCATCACACGACTGTTTGTCCTCTATATTGGTGTTATCATTGTGTTATATGCAACTGTTTGTCCTCTATACTGAGGTTATCATTGTGTTACATACAACTGTTTGTCCTCTATATTGGGGTTGTCCTCTATATTGGTGTTATCATTGTGTTACACGCAACTGTTTCTTGTTGGTATAAAGTGGAACGAATTCAAGGACAACACAAGAGATAAGACAGGTGAGCAAACAATATCCTGTCTCATGGGTGATCAGAAAAAAGAAGATGGACATATGTAGGCCATGTGATGAGAAGAAATAATCAGAGAATACCAAAACAAGCTATCAAGTGCAGCACAACAGGCCGAAGAAAAAGAGGTCAACCACGTGAAACTCTAAAGAGGACACTGTCAAGAGATGCCAGTTTAATGGGCATATAACATCCCTTGATGAAGTTGAAAGACTTGCCAAGAACAGTAAAACTTGGCAAAGAACTATGCAAGCCCTATGTGACGTTTAACGGCATGGGAAGGATGTAAAAAGTGTGTGATCACTCTGTTGTAAACAGGAGCTGGTATGTAATCTGAAATTATCAGATGGTATTTTTGTAAAGTTTGGTACTTAATTGCTGTTCTTTCACCTTCTTTGTCTGAAGCTGATTCTATGTGGTCCCTTCTGTTTATATGTGGTCTGTAGCTCTGTCATCTTGTTCTGTTCTGTGTTTGGACCACGCCACTGTCTCAAGTACAAGCATTACAGAAAAAACTCAAATCATTTGTTCAAGAAAAGAATTTCAATAATTTAATGTGAGAGAAATGATGTTTCAGTTGACAACTCAAAGAGAAATAATGCTCAAAAGCAAACTTCTGGGAAGAATAAGAAAACAAACTGCACCTTCTTCAATGCCTTTGAGTATAAAAGCTAAAAAACAGCAATGAGACCTTATTTTGCCTTGATATGTCTGTCAGCATTTTAGTGATTACCACTAATTATAATCAAATGCATAATCTTGTATCAGTTTATATATAACTATGGTTTTGTTAACTCTTTGAATCCAGCATCCCTATATGATCAACCATGCTTTGACCCTGCAGTATCACAGAAGAAGAACTGTCAAAAGGAGCTAACCATCTTAATCATTGTGTTGAATCCCCACTAACCTATAAGTGTTAAAACATCTGCTTCGAAAACAATTACCATTAAAAGTCCTTTCTTTGGGATGCAGCTAATCTTTTTTAATGACTGATATCAGCAATTTATGCTTTCCAAAAGAATAAAAATCGTTCAACATTATAGCTGTTTCATCTAAGGGAACTGAGAAATTACTTCTGCAATATGGGGAGGGGTGGGGAGAAAAGAGGATCTCAGAGCTTTCAAAAAAAAAAATCCTCCTATATACATGCTATAACTTCACGATACAACCACCATCTGTCCTCGCTGGAGCATTATGAATCCTTGCTCATAATAAAAGTTATGCCTAATAAACCCTACAAGATGATACATAAATCAAACCAGATTCCAATATAAATCAAACCGCAGATTCCAAGGTTATAACACAACCTTCAGACATTTGCATGTCCTTTGCAGAACTCTGCCTCCCTAATAGCTCTCCTGTAGGCCTCTTGGATGTAAGCAAGATGCCCTGCTGCTGATGCATCCATTCGCAGATTATCAGTGATGTCTTGCAGCCATCTTCACCTTGGTCTTCCTCTCTTTCTTTTTCCCATTATGTACCCTTCCAAGAACATCTTCTTAAATTCTCATGACATTTAATGTCCAAAATATTTAAGTTTTCTCTCTTTAATCTTCTTTACTAGCCAACTTTCTTCAATTTTAAGTACTTGTAGTATGGTACATTTGTTCTTTTTTATGTCCATGATATCTGAAGGACTCTTCTGTAGCATTTACATTCAAAGGCATTTATGTGTTTTTCAGCTGTTTTGTTAAGAAGTGTTTAGGTCTCACAGACATTTGTTAACACAACCTTAGTACAGGTATAATTATTTCCAAGTGTAAAAATTTTCTAACAGTAAGAAAAGAAAATAATGAAACTGCATTTATGACATTATTTCAAAACTAGACTGAATGTAACAACCATGCATCCATTTGGAATAGAAAGTGTTTGAGGGAATTGTCTTTTTTTTTTTGTTGTTTTTGTTTAACAGCTCCTTACTTTAATTCTCCCATTCCCCAAAGGACTATTCTTTACAAAAATATTTGAACTATTTCACTAAAATTCAGAAAACCTACAGTCAACTGTATGAAAAGGCACGAAAATAAAGAGCTTGAAATATTTAGTACTTCATATGGACATTGGGGAAATATATTTTAGATGTATTTTAGACACGTTTTTTTTTTTTAGAATCTATTCTCCTAGTTACACCTTCATACACAATAAAATTTCAAGTTTTTAAGAAACTCGTATTCACACACAATAATAACACATTTATAACACTAGTATAGGCTCATTCACTGAAAATGATAATGTAACAAAGCAACTGTAATTCGTTATCTAAAATGTATTTGCCAACCCGGTTGCAGATGCATATGATATTAACGTATATGCAATCTGTTTGGTCTCCAATAAAAGTCTGGCTTCGTTGATCCAGTCACTGGCAGCCCTACGGGATTCTCCTGTCAACTGGATCATAAACCTCAAAGCAAGGTCCAAGTTTCCTTTCTCCATCCAGTACTGCGCATGGGCAAGCAGGGAAAAATTATCCAAGGTAGTTAAATCCACCTCACCTCTTTCAATGGTGGCCACAACATTGTCAAGAACTACAAATGAGTGCAAAAAGGATATCAGGTATTTGTACAGGGATGGGCTTTTTGTGTCAACCAGACCCAGCCTGCGGCAGATCCGAGAAACTCTGTAAAACCTGTGCCTCAATTCATCCTCCGTATTCACTCCTCGGTCAAGGGCAACATATGGAAATGTGTTGGCCACTGTTTCCACAAATGGATGCTGAAGTTTGAAAAAAAAAAAAAAATTTTCAAGCCCTTCATTGCACAAAAGTATTTGTATCAATAAAGAATCACGGAAAGTGAATTTTCATTTATTCGGCACAACTGATAATGATGGCAGTAGACTGCAACTGCATCTTCATAATCTCAAATTATATATACTTTAATAGTAGAGATACATCATAATCACTACGGGGCAGGTAAAATCACAAATGGAAGTGTAGGCCGACATCTTTTGACAGGCCATAATTTTAGCAAATGGTCTGCTTAACACACTCTGATCACAAAAATCATTTTAGTAATTTATCTTGCCTGCATGGCCACTATGACCATCTGCATCATGTATCACTATTCCTTCCTTCTGCTGGTCATGTAGCTTACCTTAGTGTTATGAAGACATACATCAACTTAATCTCCCTGAAATGTTGAAATATGACTACTACTTCCTTCCACTGGTCATGTAGCATGTGTTTTATACATAGATAAGATCAACTGAAATGTCGGAGAACAAAGAAACACTAAATTTCCACAATGTTTTACCTTACAGTAAACCAAGTGCAGCCATAGGAAATTTATTCATCTGAAAGACCTTTGTACAGAAAAAGAAGTGAAATCTCTTGAGATAAAATGTTGCAGAAGAGCCTTCAAATATCTTAGAATGATAAGAACAGCAAAAAAAAAAAAAACTGTTAATGAACATAAATAAGCACCTTAGTTCCATCAACAAAAGAGTTTATTTTCTTTGGTCATAATAAATGACAATAATGATCAAGAGTGAAGAATAATGCAAGGTTTAATGACTGGGAAAAAAGATGGCAGATTCTCTAAACACTTCACTCACTGAAGCAGAGATCCTGTCTAAACAATGAGACGTTTTCAAACTGGCTGTCAAGAGACCAACAGTCTGTAAAATACATACCACCTGTCAATGTTTATGAGGAAAGCAATTTCCAAAAATGACAAAATATAATAAACTGAATATTAAATAATGAACGCTTGACATCCATAAAACACTACCTTCCGGCCAGCTTGTAATATAAGCTCCACATTTTCCCTAAGTGGTATCAACTGTCTCTCTTCCTCTTTGTTACCACCAAAATGAATCACAGAGTTAAGGGCAATACAAGCCAGCCACAAATCCTGGGCACATCGAGCCAGTTTTTCACTTGTAGCTCGAGCTGAAGGTTAAAAAGTAACAAATGAAAAGTCACATTTTTATTTTTACATATAAAAAAAAAAAGAATACCGTATCCAGACATAATGCAAATGATGCATAATTAAATGGTTTGTATCTAGATATAATGCAAATGATTGCATAATTAGAAGGTAATAACTCTTTAGATAACTGTACCCATAATAAGAATTAAAATACAAAACTTCAAAAAATCAAAAAAATATGATGAATTTTGCATGTTTTACAGAGGATAGAAAAGAGAGCCTACCAAGTCACCATGTTAACTATAGAGAAGCGGGGAGAAAGAGGAGAGGGAAACAACCCTATATATTAATCAGAGAAAGCTGTCAAAGAAAGAACTAAATATAGTAAATGAGTATTATCTAATTCACAAAGCATACCATCCTGTTCTAAGATCTGGTCATTGCAGGCACTTATACTGACTCCATGTAAGTTAGTCAAACTTTAGAACCCAGTCCCTTATATCCTACTACATTGCCAGGCATGGCTGGGTAAGGCTGAATCTGAAGCTATGTAGCAATTTTTTTTTTAAAAAATCTGGTGAAAACTGTGGACCTCATCTGGCATGAATGCTCATAAAAAAAAAACATGCTTAAAACATGAACACTGAGAAAGAGCAAGTACCTTAATAGATACACAGTAAAAACAGTACAGCTGTGGTTTAGAAACATGCAGTATAAAATTAAATGGAACTATTCCTAAAGAAAGTGCAGAAATTCAAATACCTTGGAGCAGTAATAACTTCAGAAGTGAAATGCAGAACAGAAATTAGGAACAGAATAGGCCAAGCAAAGACTGCATTTCAGAGAATGAGAAACATATTAGCCAACACATCCTTATCATAGGAAACGAGTCCTAAAATGCTATATTGAACCTATCTTGTTAAGTGAATCATGGACAATAGGCAGGTCTGCACAAAAACCACTGGAAGCAGCAGAAATGTGGTTTATTAGAAGAATGTTATGAATCCCCTGGACAACAAAAATAACTAATGAAGAATGTATGAGATGGGCTGGAGAGACAAAAAAATCTTGTCAAAAAGATAAGAGAGAGACAATGTACTTTCACAGGACATGCAATAAGAGGGGGCATTGAAAATATTATAACAACAGGAAAAATAGAAGGAAGAAGATCAAGAGGAAGACCTAGAGAAATGATATTGGACAGTCTGACAGGATGGTGTGAGAGGAGATCACCAACTGAGCTGATGGCCTGCATGAACGATCGTTTATTCTGTAGAAGCATAACAGCCAACGCCAGTGGGCACGGCACCTGATGATGATGATGATGATAATATGGTTTAGAACAGGTATCATCATCATCATTGCCTTTCACTTCCTTGAGATGATAAGACATGGATAAGGCTCTCTAGTCATCCCTGTTCTTAGAATTATTCTCTGCTTCCTTCCATGTATATCCCTTGTCTCTGTGCACTGTCATAATTTCTCTTCTCCAAGTAAGTCTAGGTCTTCCTCATTTTCTATTTCCTTGAGGATTCCATGTCAGTGCCTGTCTTCCTATGGTGGTGTCTGGTTTCCTCAGAGTATGAACAGATATATATATATGTAAAATAAGCTAGCAGCACCAGTCTTTCACACCAATACTTTCATGTCAGATGGATCATGCAAGAAAGTGAAGCAAAAGATGACAGCATTAAATATACAATATATAAACAACAGATGACAGTATTAAATATACAATATATATTATATATATCTTGTACACTATCAAATCTCTTAAGAACATGTGACAAATGAGGAAATAACCAAGTGAATGGGCACTGTGAACATTACTGAAGAGGTCAAAATGCGAAGATGTGGCTGGGACACCTCAAGGGAAAAGAAAGAGAGACCGGCCATTGGGGACATGGAGAAGCACAATACAGGAAGAATTAAAGGAAACAGGAAAGACATGGTTTGAGGTATCCCGACTTGCTCAAGACAGGATGGCTGGAGAACCTTTGCTGATGCTTTATGCTCCATTGGGAGTACAGATCAAATCTCTTAATGGCACTCAACAAAAAAACAGTGCTAGGATATTTATTAATTAGGAAGACATTCAACTATTCAATTCTGCCAACCTTCAACAGCTGCCTCGATGCCCTTTAGCCTTGAGATCCATCCAGCAACTTCTGATTGAAATTTCTCTCGTTCATCCAAAAGTTTCACATGAAGAGTTTTGTTGTATTCTGTACTTAGTTCCTGCTGTTGAGCAGCCAGAACATCTTTAAGGTGATCACTGTGAGCAGCTGCTTGACGTGCCAGCTGCCTTCTAACTTCAGTCTCTACCCGCAATAAATATTCCATGTCCTGCGGCAAATACAAGAAAAAAAGATTCATTTTATAGTGAAAAGTTCAATCAATTAAAGTGAAAGAACAAAATAAATATATCTAATATCAGAAAATACAGTACCCTCTTTTTGACAAAATGCACTTGCACTTGCTGAATTTAAAAAATAAACTGTCAGTGCAGTAATATTAAATAATAGTTACTTGGCACTGGTACACAGCATTTCATGTTGGCATATGAACAAACTAACAAAATTGCATAGTTAGACTCTACACTGAGTTTGTTCAAGAGACGGTGATTATAAAAACTGCTAGAAGTTTTTCTTTAGCTTTTGCATTTGCCTGCTGTTAACTCAAACACAGCTTCATATACAATGGGATGATAAATATCTCTATTAGTCATTAATAGATTTTAATTGCTTGCATTAGCTAAGTGTACAATTCCTCTAGACAGATAAAATGCTGCATAACACCACTAAAAGAAGTCCCAAATTCATGAAAAAAAAACAGTTGGTTCAAATGACAGTTTTTTTTAATCTGCAATATTTTTCAAGGACAGTGGTATCTAAATCCTCAGCCATCTGCACCCCCTATCCTAAATCTTACTCACTTACTATTTCTTGTCCTTGTTCTCCCTACCTTAAATCTTAATCATTTACTATCTCTTGTCCTTGTTCTATCTCTCTACCTTAAATCTTAATCATTTACTATCTCTTGTCCTTGTTCTATCTCTCTACCTTAAATCTTAATCATTTACTATCTCTTGTCCTTGTAGAGTAATCTTGCAGCAGATGCATTGACGGTGTTGAAACACACATGCATCATGTTGAATGGAGAGTGGGTCCCAGCAGTTTATCAGCAGACCTGAAGTGAAGCTAAACAACAGGACAAACTGCCCTCTTGGCAGACTGCTGCCATGATTACCCTATCCCCACTGGCCAGGTTAAACCTGGTACTGGGAACACTGATGGAGAAGTGGGACAGGTCTTTACCAGCTAAAGTCTGCTAGTCCAGCCAACTGCGCAGTCACTCTAACACCATCATCTCCTCTCCCACAATATGGGATGATTGCTCAGTGTCAAATACAAAGAGGCTTTGCTCACTCCAGAAGCGAGCAGTAAAGCTTATCAAAGATCAAGCACAAACAACTAACCAGCACAAACATATCAAAATACTGCCTCTTACAAAAAGATTCCTCTTCAACAAACCCAAGTTAGTACATCAAATTCTTTCACGGCATGCCGCGCCTTATCTATGGAACCTGTTTAAATTTAGCCCAAAGTGCCGTCAACACCTGAACAGCATATATCTTCCAAAACCTAGACTTGATCTTTACAAGAAAAGCTTTAGTTATTCTGCTGCTCATCTTTGGAATACCCTCCTATCCTGTATAAAAAATATAAATTATACTCCTTCCTACAACTACAAACTTTCCCAATGTCTATTTGATGTCGACTACATGCCTCCATGAATCATAAAACTTAAAAAAGTTATTTTAGACTGCTCTTACAGACAGCGAACTCGGTTAATTGTTTATTTTGTATAGTCCTGAAAGTTTTGTTTAGTAGATAGTCATTTATGTATGTATTTAGTTACTTCTGTACTGAGTGAATGGATAAGAGCGAAACATATGTTATATTTTATGCCCCTCACCCTCAATGTTAATTATGTTTGTTACATGAAGTGAAAGATGTATGATAAAGGACAGAATGTCAGATGGGCCTGCCTGCCCAATTCTTAACTCTTTTGAAATAAAGATCAATCAATCCCAATCATTTATTATATATCTGTTAATGTGCATGAAAAGTGTACAGTACAGGTAGCAACACACACAACTACTGAATACTGGTCACTTACTAATTTAGATTTATCAGCTTCAAATTCTTCTCTCAAACGCTGGCGTTCTTCAGCCACAGCAGCATTTGCAATCTTTAGGTCTTCCTGCCTCTGGGCTTCAAGAGCAGCACCAAGTCTCTGCCTTTCCATTGCCAGCTGTTCAGCGATCTGCTTTTGTAGCTGTTCAATCCTACGATGTGCATGCGCAATCAATGCATTCAACTCATCCTCTGTCAGTTTTTTGCCTGGAAAATAAAGTATCTGAATTGATGAAAGAAATAAAAATGTAAAGCTTCTCTGATAACTGAAATCTGCTGCAACTTTACTCTCATTAAGTTGTAAGAGAAACTGAATTAGCTTTAAGTCACTTCATATATGCCATAATCAGTTTAATGACCTTTCACCTTAAATAGTAGTAACAGTTTAGTGAGGCTGCTTGCTGCTGTTATGGTCAATCAGCCATGATTCTCTTCAGCAAAATGATGTCTGGCAAGTTCTACATAGCATCCACCTTCTTCAAAACAACCTTCTTAAAGTGCCATTATCACACTTAACGGATTATTGTGAAGCCACCATGCACACAAATGAAGTTCATGTAGATCCACTGGACCAAGACCCTATTATAATGGGACTTCTGGAAACAACTCATTTGTTTATCCAGGTTTTGTGGGAATGGGATTCAAATGATTTTTAAAAAAACACACAAAAAAATGCAAACTTACCAGTACTGAATACTGTTTCTGGTATAACACTTTCGATTTCCTTTTGAAACTGCTTCTTTCCTTTGTCTACTAAATCCTTGTATTTCTGCATTACATTTGCCTCAGCTTCTGCATTTCGAACCTAGCAGACACAAGGCCATATATTAAAGAAAAAAAAAAATGCACAATATGGGATGGTTGCTCAGTGTCAAATACAAAGAGGCTCTGCTCACTCCAGAAGCGAGCAGTAAAGCTTATTAGTGACAAAGATCAAGCACAAACAACTAACCAGCACAAACTTGTATATTTAATTTTTAGAGACAAATCATAAAACAGTTTTGGCCTTGATACTGTGCTGTCTGTGAAACAACTTTGGAACATATTTTTAAGTGATAGACCAATCAGACTTGAATTCTTTCACTGCTTAAATAAAACTCCCCAGTGTAAATGTGACAATGTCTGTACAATGTTAATCCATTTTCTCAAGTCTTTACATCAGTGACTACACATTCTCATACTTGCAGATATGTTTATGTTTTATCTTCTAACTTAGAATTACAGGTTGGATGCTTTTTGGACCTGACGCTGTGAAGACATGTATCAAACTGAACTGAGAGAAGGTTACTGTGGCTAACTTGAAGAGTATGCCAAAACTTCTTGGCAGACTCAATGAAGACCACAGCAAGTCCTGTCAGACAAATCAGGCTAGGCCTGCTGCCTTTGAGCACATACAGGGGAGGTGGTGTATGGTCATGGCAAGCTCTGTTTCACTGGCCATCATCACTCTAGCACAGTCACCTTTGCTCTCTATAATCTATATACACCATTTTAAACATGTCAGAAAAAGGACAAATCTGTACAATAAGAAAAGCAACAAAAAAAGTGTAAAGAAAGTAATAATAATAATACAAAAAAAAACCCCTCATTTCTTGCTATTGTTGTCCGTATGCATTAGGACATTTGTGTCTCAGACAGGGCACCTGCAAAAGACTGAATTTAGGCAGTAGAATTTCTGTGTCACGATTCTGTTTCCTTTCTGGATGTCACAACTTCAGACAGCCATTAAAGACTAGGGTGTCGAACATTCTATTTTAGAGGTGTTAGAACAATGAATGGATTGTGCATTGTCCTTTCACAATTAGGTGGCTGCTCGTCCTACTGAAGTCCGTGGCTGGAGTCACAATTATTCTCTAGCTATTTTTATATCTCTCATGTTGAAGTGCTTTGTCTACTATTTTTTTATGGCTGAACATAAAACACTGTGCTAATCATTTTACTGTGGGAAAGCCCTGTTGTTTCCTATCTTATAAAGAAAGTAAATAGTAATATGCAAATCTTATAAAGAAAGTAAACAGTAATATGCAAATTGAAAAAACCCTCTGACAACAAGAAAATAAATCTCACACATACATTTATCATAAAACAAAAGTCAACCTGTAAATTAGCATTTCCCAGCTCTTTGAGAAACTCTGCCAGTTGCTTGGTAGCTGGGAATATGGCAGGATTATTCTGAGTTACCTGATTAGATCTACCTTCTTGTAGGATATCTTTCAACTTCTCCACACTTTTCCTGGAAAAGAAACACAAACAATAATGCCACACATCTTTATAGCATTCTTTTATATTCAAGGAACTCTATTCTGCACCACTTGTATTGATGAGTTAATCTGTACTTAAACACTGTTCTGGGTGTTCTAAATGTTTTCCAGTATACAATCTTAATATAGACATGAATGATCACATTACAGGAAATATGGTCTACACTCTTTCAAGCTAATTCTTGCTCTACAGTAAACACTATTGTTACCTACAAGTAAGAGACAATGAAGCAATGAAGGGTATAAACCATAGAGCCTCTTGCTTGGAACAACTAGTAAGATTAAATCTGGCTAAAGAGCACATTAGGAAAAATAAAAAAATTATTTGGCTTTTTTTTATGAATCCCAAAAAAAAAAAAAAATCAAGGACTAATAATTACCTAAAAGAAAGAGATCTTGCTCCTATTTTTCAGCATCAAGCTCACAATAAAGAACAAAAGCCTGCATCTTCATCTTCTTTACTTTTGTTTTTCTCAATAATAACTCAGTTTCTGATTTGAACTTTTCTGCAGTCTCAAGAGGTGTTGGATTACTGAAAACCCTTTCATGAGAAGGAACTGGTAATGGGTGTAGCTGAATAATTATAACATGCAGGCAACACTACTTGTAACTAGTGTTCAGAAGTGGCTCTTGTTTGTGAATATATTCAGAATATGATATCAAGCAGAAATTTTCACTACAAAAATCCAGGAACTATCAAAACCACTGCACAGAATTGCCCAATTTAAGAAAATGTGCAATTTATTGACGCTAAACAATTAAACCTCAGGCATGGCTGATCATAAGCCCAGGTGAGAAAGGAGAGGGTTGGACACAGAGCCAGGTGCCCAATACTGTGAAGGTACTTCAAATATAAAAACAAGAGCTCAGCAAGAGGATAGAAGAAACATCCCAGGATAGAAATAAATGAAGAGCCCTTGTTGATGGTCTATGCCTCAGTCAGGGGAGGAAGGAACTGAGAACACAGAGTTATACACTGACAATACACTCTCTCCTCACTGACACACACTATGGATGTATGAACATCATCACATGGTTAGCAAAATGAATGTTTGTAAATGAATAAAAAAAAATAAATACGTATGCAATACTGATAATGCTCCTTTGTCAAAGTACTACACCTTGTTTAACCTTTTGTAAACTGCATTATTCATTTGCATTATATGCTCTTCCCTTTTTCTCAAACTTTTTTTTTTTAATTGTTCATTATATAATTATCTGATGAAGCAGGATATTTAAGAGTAATGTTCTAAGTGTACTACCCTGTGGAAGTGAATGCTGGAAAATCACCAAAAGCTATAGAAAACAAGCTGAATTCTTTCCACACTAAATGTTAATTAGAATAGCATTTTGGCCAAACACTATAAAAACAACATCCTGTTGGCAGAAATACAGAGGAAGCCACTGACAGCAATTATTGAGTAAAGATGCTGATGATGATTGGGAAATGTGCTCCAGTTGACTGAAGTCTCACTATCAAAAATAGCATTAAGATGGACATGACATGGGAAAAGAAGTAAGGGTAGACCAAAAGAGACATGGAGAAGAACAACAGAGAGGATGTTGAGCAATAGAAGGGTCATCTGGGCAAGAGTGGAAAAAAAAAAGGCAAAGGACAGGCATTTGCGGAAAACCCTTGCAGAAGCCCCATGTGCCTTTGGACTTAAAGTTCAAAGAGAGATAGATCTGATGAAGGCAGGAGCTGAAATATCATGCTGCTGCTCAGTAACACCTGCTTTATGTATCAATGATTGGCTCATTCACAAAATTTCACATGACTAAGTACTCACTACATCACATCACTAGCTAATGTTCACAACGTACATACTTTGATTCAGATACTAGCTCAGAAGCTCTGATTGTGGCAAGTTCTCTCTCTTTCTGAGCAATAGCCACAGCCTCCCACTGAGCATCTTTCAAAAGGATCTTCAGAAGAACAAAAGATGGTACAATTAAAAAAAGCAATCACAACTATATCATTCATACCATTCACATGGCACACACACTATAGCAATGTGTTCACATGCACAAAAGAATGTTAACTCTTCTGATGAAGCTAATGACAAGCTTGCACAAATCATAACTAAAACTGGTATCCTGCACAACACCCTGGTTTTCTGTTCGTCTTCATCATAACTAAATTTAATTTCAAGACCCAAACACTGATGAGATATGCAGTACTACAGAAAGTTTCATGCATTACTGAAGCATAATTAAACATGAAAAATTATATGAAAAAAAATCCTTCAGTCTGGACTGCTAGTTTTATAAGTTTAATGTTACTATTATAAGCATGTCTCAATTTTATATCTTCCCAGTACCGGTTAACTGACTGGCTGATGCCTAAGGTGAAGATCTAGAACAGTGTTTCTCAGTCTTTCTTTACCTGTGGTCTTTTAAAATTTTTTTGCAGACCCCCTAATCCACCCTGTTATATCTTTTAACTGAGGCCCCTCAAATACTGGCAAGGCCCATTTATGGACAGTATACCTACCACTGAGAAACCCCAAGTTACAGAACTGGCATCATATTATGTCAAGAGGTATTGTAGAGTGTAGATAAAATGTAAAGATTACCTTACTGTGTCATGGAGGCACTCAGGGGATATGGTGATAGTGCCTGTATTTTTCTTAAAATGTTAGCACATTAGAATGTGGTCAGCATCACCTTTCCTTTCCCCCCTCCAGAAGAAGCCAGGTATCTATTTATGAACTGGATTACTGGAGTGCTTCAGCAGGATTTGATCCACTGGCTTTTGCCATGCAAGATTAGTAAATTTCACCACTCAGCTTTTTTCTAATCCCTTAATGCAGACCTCAGAAGCAAACTTCTTAGTAAAGTCCACCACCATCAATACAACCTCTAAGCCTGCTCCCTGAAGGACAAGGGTCTGGGATATTGTCTTGGGCAGCTTAAGATCACTAACTCTGATGTCTCTATTATTTAATTTAATCTCAATTCTCATTTACAATTTGAAGGAGATGTCTGATGCTAAATTAGCTGTACGTCATTCATAATTTTCTATCAGAAAATAAGCACAATATTTCATGTGACAGAATTCTGTAGAGAATAACAGAAAGCTAGATTTATTAAAAGAGGTCGACCACATGAAACTCTAAAGAGGACATTGTTAATAGAGGCCAGTTCAGTGGGCATAACTTCCCTTGATGAGACTGAAAAACTTGCTGATGACAAGAAATCTTGGCAAACTACCATGCTGGTCCTATGTGATGTTTAGCAGCAAAGGAAGGATGTAAGATGTGTTAGTCTAGGGGCCAGAATTCTTATAAAAATCCAGTAAGTGAGAACAAAAAATAATCAGTAATCATCAGTGTCAAGTCAGGGTGAGAATTAAAATTTCATGAGACATCTGAGTTTTAGCGTAGGGAAAAGGTAAATATGGAAACACAAGTGTCAAACTTTTGGGTGTCAGAGTGCATTGTCAGGGACAAGTGAACTTGCATGGAGTTTATGATTTCTGTGGTAACTGAAAGTAAAAAAAAAAATGTCTGTTCATCTGAATTTGAACTTCACAAGGAATCTTTGGGAAGAATTGTAGAAAATGTGAGGGATATATATACAGAGAGAAAGGGGTTGAGAAGGATTATTATTATGGGAGTTAGAATGAAAGTGATAGTTTAGGACTGTTGGAAGTTTGGTTTTCTGTGCTTGTGACAGATGTAGTGCGAATTACCCCTTGTCCTTTTTTAGGACAAGGCATTTTGCTGTAGTAGGAGTTTTGCCCCATTCGGACATTTGTAGTGAGGTAGAGTTTTTGTAATGTGTCCTTTTTAGGACAAAGTTTTGTTAGTCAGTGGTTAGGTTGGTCATGATGGTTTATGTTAGTTTTTTCATGATGGAATTCCAGGATGTGTTGGAATTTAGTTGTGGGTATTCCTTTGTGTAATATTTCCACATTCCTGTAAGTATGGCCATTTAGGTGAATGATTGCTTTTTGTGTCGTGTCAGTTCTCCTCTCCATTTTTTGTGGACCAATTGTATGATTGGCAGTTCTTGTTGCTAGAGTGTGGTTGACTAAGGGACAGCGTCAGATGTCTGGGTCATAAATTGTTCTTTGGAGTGCATTAGAAGAACAGATAGATAAAGTTGAGGAATCTTATGACAGATTCATAAAGTGATTGTCTTAGAAAAATCTAAATATTTAGTAGCTCTTTCACAAGATTAGTAGTAACCAGCAATACACTTCTCAATGTGCATTAAGGTTGAGTATGGAAACTCAACATATACATACACACAGTAGACAGATACATCTTGAGCAGCAGAGCAAATACTTCTTCAGTAGCACCAATACTTCTTTATCAGAACATTTAACAGAATGTAACTTGTATACTTTATATCATTGTTTCCCAGGCTCAAGCTGATTGCCGCCACCTTTTCTCCCAGCCAACATCTTCAACGCCCCTTCCTCTTGTACTACTTGTACAGTGACCTATTAAACTATGATATGCATTACACAGCTAAAAACTTCAGCTAGCAAACCAATTTATTTAACATACTATGAAGGAGTACACCTACTGCATTATTTTCTCAATTTTTAATATGACAGATGAGCTTCATGTAGGGACACAAGTTGCTCATAATCAGGTTGAAAAGTGCTTAGAAGAAAGGCATTACTGCCCCCATCTGTTGCTTCATTTTTCCTCAACGCCCTCCTACTTCCACTGCCCCTTTTTCTTTCACTGCCCTACCTGGTCCTTTCCAATGCCCACTTTGGGAAACACTGGTTTACAGCAAGCTTTATTGGTAAACTGCACTATTCATGTCTTAAATATGAGCCTACCAGACTAAAAGCCATCTTGCACAAAACAGACACATCTGCTACAGATTTCCTAGAAAATGACACAATGTCTAGCACAAGATATTTTGGTAGTTTACAATTTACAAATTACAAATTCCTAGTAATAAAACAAATCAACTTGCTGGCTGTAATTTTATATTGTTAATTAAAAAAAAATAGGTCATGCATTTGATTGGCCGTAACCATTTTGTTTAAAAATAATAATACCACAAGAAGTAGTACCCACATCGGAAGTGTCATCCATGGCCTTCTTCAGCACTTCAGTGTGCTTGTAAATACTTGAGGCAGCTTCTGCTTGTGCTTTTACTGCTTCTGCTATCAGGTTCTGGCTATTGGTCACCAGTTTGTGAATAACTACTTCCAGTGCTGGATACATGATTAACAAACAAACCAAACAAAAAAGTGATTAAAATTCTTTGCACTTCATTTAAGGATATAATGTGATTATATTGAAACAGAAAGAAACATATCTTTTTTTTTTAAAGCAAAGCATATGGATATATGAGAGAAAGTCAGGCTGAAGGACAATGAATTAAATCTAAACAACATACAAAGTTTCTTTACTGACCATTTCCTTTGCATTTAAATGCTTTTTTCTTTTTTTTTTCACTTTTTCATTTTTAAAATTCCAGTACTGGAATAATAATATATTATTATAACACAATATATTTTATGGTAACATTGTAAATGATGCGTCACCACAATCATTACTGTGGGTCTTTTCTGTCTCCCTTGCTTGCTGTAAGATGAGGGTGGGTGAGAAACTATTTTTCTGTATTCAGCTATCTAGATAAGGAGATGGTTACCCTCATGAGCCCCACCATCAGTAAGGGTTCTTCACAAGTGCCCATGGGTTTTTTTTATCCATGCTCCTTTCCTGTTGCCAGGTTTGGGTTCTGCAGAGAATGCAGATTTGTGGGATGTGTTCTGGGGTCTGGAGACTATTTTTGCATGTGCAGAATGTAGTCTGAGCTGCCTTCAGCTTGTACATTTGAGCCTGTAGTCTGGAGTGTCCTGTTAAAAATCTCAAAAAATTGGTTTGTTGTATTCTGTTTAGCTTTAGAATAGAGTGTTTGGAATATAATATCTATCCGTTCTACACTTCCATTCCTATTACTAGCATTTTTGCATCTTTCAGTGATATTCTATGTTTGGATTGTTCTTTTTTTTTTTGGTGCCTGTATTAGCAAGTTTGTCAGCAGCTTCAATTCCTCTAACATTTGTTTTTGAACTCTAATATATTTTAACTTTTATTCTTATTTTCAAAGTTTTGCTCATTTCTCTTTCTATAGTATTCCATTAACAGAGTATTGTGTGCTGTGCTGTATGTCAAAGGTTTACTCACTTTATATTCACTTCATGTCTTTGGTCTTTTGTTTTTCTGCTGTTTCATATTTTTTCTGCCCTGATCCAGTACATATATTTAGCTCTATATTTTCTTAACTTTTTATATTATTTTAATCAAACTGTTTTCCATGACACTCACTTCATTTGGTAACTTGATATATTTTTTTTTAATATAACCATCTATCCAGTTATTAAAGGTACAATTTTATAAACAAGTCCAGTAAAAGAAACTTGTGTTCTCAGACACATCCTGTGTGTAGTGGACAGTGGATGCTCTATCATTACTGATGTTACTAATGACTATTATCAACAAAGAAGGGCCAAAACCTGGTTGGAAAGTTCCAAACTGCTACAGCTTTTTATCTCAACAAATGCACAATGAAAACAGACATAGTGTACTGACATCATTAACAACTTAATCATGATGTGTTGAGTTGAGCATCCTTATATTTGTGTATTTCTCTTCAATCTCCTTATATTTAAAAATATGTGTATGTTAAGCAACCTTGTGATATAACATTTATCATCTATCTGCCATCCTATCAATATGAGACTCCAATAATAGCTAATGCTATGTTACAACTTGTATGACTACTCTAAAGCTTCAGAACTTACTAGCCAAACAAAATCATTTCCTAACACTTTAACTGACAAGTTTTCTAACATACCACATTTTTTAAAACTTAACAAGCCAAATAAATGAACAAACCTGCATTGTCTGCTTTCTCATCTTCCTCTCTTCTCTGTAGCTGGGCCTCAATAACACTTGGATTTATCTTGTCACTTCGTTTCTGAGATGCTGCTGTTGCTGTTGCAGTTGCTGAGAAAGTATGACAAAATTCTATCAACAAATCTGCCTTTGATGAATACCAGTCTGCTTTTTACTGGTAGAATTTTGAGATGTCTGTGCTGATTGTAGTTTAGCTGGATGCTTGTTATTAATTACAAGTACTATTCACTTTTGAAGTGAGTAGAGAGTATTTTTGGATCTGACATCCATCAACTATCTAAGATTGGGGAGCAATAGCTTAAACGTGCTCATATATGTTACATGTAAGCGTGTGTTTCTCATGCCTCGATCAAGAAAGTGTTTATTTTGGCTCAGTGATAAACTCTTATGTGCAATGACTTTTGTTAGATTATATACATGTAAGTTCCACATTAGATGATGGTCAATGGTCAGACCTAGTGGTTTGTGTTCACTGGTGCTTTGTATTTGTTAAGTTCCAGAATTGAGCTGTAGTGATGTTTAAGAAGAGTTTATCAATTTGTCTTGTTACAATGACAATGGATTTTCTTTTGTTCATGTTTCTCAACATGGCATTGTTATAGCTCCTTTTCATAAAGTTACTCATTCACTTTGGAGTGTTTGACTCTGTATTAGCACAGATGTAATCACTAGTGCATACCATGCAGTCACTAGCAAACAGGTCACATGATGATTAGGTAGATTGTCTATAGAAATGACAAAATGAGAAGACTCCATGACAAAACCTTGCAGAACATCAATATCAACTACAGACAGACTTGATATAGTGTCTGAACCAAACTACCTACTGTCTGCCCAAGAGAAAAGATATAACAGAGGAGAGATAAGAAGAAATCTACTGACTTTCATGGCAACATACTTTCTATTAACTTCAGTACAATGAAATTTCATGCTACATTAATGGAATATCTGTGCTGGCATATATCCCCCATTTTTGGGGGAGGTTGTTTCCCGAGGAGCTCATAAGCCATTTATCTGTTCTAGCAACTTAGTCAACAACTCTATAAAACAAGGCATGAGTCAATATCCCATTCTACCAGTCACTCAGAGGACAGTAGTCAATATTCCATTTAAGCAGTCACTCCGTAACACAGGGCATGAGTGAAAATTCCATTCTATCAATAACTCTATTACATAGGGCACAAGTCAATATCCCATTTTACCAGTCACTGTGCAACACAGGGCACAAGTCAATATCCCATTTTACCAGTCACTGTGCAACACAGGGCACAAGTCAATATCCCATTTTACCAGTCACTGTGCAACATAGGGCACAAGTCAATATCCCATTTTACCAGTCACTGTGCAACACAGGGCACAAGTCAATATCCTATTTTAACAGTCACTCTGTACCACAGAGCATAAGTCAATATCCCATTTTACCAGTCACCCACAAAGCACAAGTCAATATCCTATTTTAACAGTCACTCTATACCACAAAGCACAAGTCAATATCCCATTTTACCAGTCACTCTATACCACAAAGCACAAGTCAATATCTTATTTTAACAGTCACGCTGTAAAAGAAGGCATGAAATGAATCACTGACAAGCATACATACCCTGATGTGCCGGATCCTTCTTCAGAGCTGTAGACAAGCTCTTGTCAGATCCACTATCGTCTAGCCAAAACAAAACAAATCAAGAAATACATAAAACATTATCAAGGGAAAATATTCATTAAGTTCATTTATGTGTACCTAAAGGAAAAAGAAAGAGGGGCAAGTCATTGGGGACATGGAGATGCACAACACAAGAAGAACTAGAGGAAGTGGGAAAGACATGGTTTGAGGTATATCCCAACTTGCTCAAGACGAGATTGGCTGGAGAACCTTTGTTGATGCTCCACTGCGAGTACAGAGGACTGATGATAATGATGATGTGTACAAAAGACCAAACAAAAAAAAAAAATTACATAGATCACTTTCAAGAGGCATGACCTCAAACCAGAGAAAGAATGTTCAGCAACCACCAAAGACAAGGTGGTCTAGAAGTATGGTCCATGTGTTTGAACCCTCTTGAGATGATCAAGAACAGAAACTAGCTGAGGTTATGATTGTATGAGAAAAGTAGCATTAAGTTAAACATGAAATTAAATATAATGCAGCCAGTTCACCGTAGAGAAAATACAGGACAATTTTATTTAAACATAGTGTGGGGATCAGCTAAAGAGACCCATGTTCGTGTAATGCCAGATTATCATAGGATATCCTAAGCATTCACCAGCACTGATAAATGATTTTCTTAAACTTTAAATAGAAGCAAAGAATTTTTCCCTGTGGTCTCTGCCTCACAGATGGAACTCTTTTTCACTAGTTAAAATAATTTAATGCATTTATTTTAGTTAGTGCCTTACTTTTCAACTTCAGTTTGATCACACATTTCATGCTTGGTTTGACTCAGTTTAATAATATGAAATAATCAATAGAAGTAGTTATTTTAAAAAAAAAAAAAAGGTGGACTAAACCATGCTAAAAGCAAAATCAGCATTTTTAATTTTGCTACTGCACTTCTAATTTTGTTAAATTTAAGTGATCCAATTCAGATCTGACACATTCATTATATACCATTTTAACACTTATTAGAAAATCAGCATCATTCAGTCAGAATAAATTTCTAAAAGTAGTTTAACACACAAGTTCAGTAATAATGTATGTCATCTGCAACATAAAGAATACAAGGTGCATTCTTCAGTCTTTCACAGAAATGTAGCACTGAAATAAAAGCATATAGATGGGAATAGTAAATACAACAATTCAATTCCTAATCAAATGAGGCACACAAGTGAAATATTCACAACTTCAAAAAAATTCAAAGGTAAAATCACACAAAAATTCAATAAGAAATTGAAACAAAAAAAAAAAAAGAAAAAGGAAAATGCTGAACAAGGTATTAATTATCAATATGAAAGATTTACTGAAACCTGAATCGTCATCATCTTCATCTTCATCATCAATTAATAAATCATCCGATCGATGCACTGGAAAAACTCGATATCCTTGTGTCTGAACAGAATCTGATACTGTGGATTAATTTATTTAATGAAAAATGTCTCACATCAAATAATTATCATTAATAAAAAGCAAAAACACAAGCAGAAGGGTGGACCAAGAACCTCAAGCCGTAATGACAGGTATGGTTAAAAAAAACAGAAACTATTTTCAATGTATTTTTCCACATGAACTGCAATATTCTTCTCATCTTGCTCCAGAAGCTTGTTAACCATCACATAACAAATACCTGTATATAACTTAACTACATTACCAATCATCAGATTAATGTATCTACTCTCAAATGACCTTCGCGTATTCTAAATTTTAGATTCCAGATCATATCTCTTCCTGTATTCACTTAGGTTTTCAAATTTTAGATTCCAGATCTTATCTCTAAAAAAAATGACAGCAGAGATCTGTGGCAAAAAAAATCACACCTAAAAAAGAACACAAAAAGAGAATCCCAAATGCTGTTGACTGATAATTAGATAAAACTTAAAGATAAAAATGTTAGACACTAAACTTTATTCTGCTGAAAGGTTAATCTGAAATGAACACGTGGCATGACAAAAGTGCATGTATGCACATGACAAATGTCCTCTGTTGAAGTTTCCTGAACTTAACTATCTCAAATGTATCAAAAGCTCTCACACATCTCTTCAGACTATACCTGTCAATGCATGCAATGGGTTTGATCTATTTGCCAAAATTTCATCTGTAAGTTTTTTTTCTAGGTCTGCAACAAATTGTGAAAATATTAGCATACGCTTATGTGACAAGACTAAAGCAAATATTACAACAGCAATGTCAGCACAGATGTTATAAAAATATTGATTTTTTTTAAAAATGACAAGTATTTTTTTTACATCAGTTAAAAAAAAATCATGTCCAATCTCGTATAACCACTAAAAATAAATCAAAGTATAAAATCTGTCACAAATTAATTTATTTTAATGAAATATGATTTCCAATAAAAGCTGGAATGAATAAATAAAATTCTAAATATTATATGAGGTAAGAGTACATAAGTAGTATAGTTATAGTAAGCTCTTTTAACACACTTGCTGTCATGCAAAATTCAGCGGGATGTCGCTCGATCCATCACGTATTTTGAATTTTATCATGAGACCCACCTAGAGGTGACTCCAGATGGAGAAAAAAGGAATTATTATGGAAACTCACAACAAAACTAACCGAGTCAATGGTGACGCATCAGGGATACCAACTCTGAAGAACTCAGATAGCAATCAAAAGAATGCATTCATCTGCCCCAAATATATGACAAAGATTGGATTCTGGATTGTAAGAACACTGGAAGCACTATTAAAAACTGCTCAAGTAATCTGAGAAATGGACAGACACCACCCAGATGTACTGGGCATCATTGAAATCACTGGAAGCAGCAGAAATGTGGTTTATTAGAAGAATGTTGCGAATCCCCTGGACAGCAAAAATAACTAATGAAGAATGTACTCTGGAGAAGCATAATAGCCAACGCCAGTCGGCACGGCACATGATGATGATGATCATTGAAATGCAATGGCCAGAAGCAGGGAAATGAACGGCGGAAAACCGTAATACATACAGGCAGAGACAATTGGAAATACAAATAAGGAGTGAGTATCATTCATTCATTCATTTGCATGTTCCTTGCGGAACTGCCTCCCTAACAGCTCTTCTGTAGGCCTCTAGGTTGTGAGCAAGAACAATAACCTGTCTCATGGGTGATTAGAAAAAGGAGATGGACACAGTCACATGATGAGAAGAAACAGTCAGAGAATCCCAAAACAAGCTATCAAGTGGAGCACAACAAGAAAAAGAGGTTGACCACGTGAAACTCCAAAGAGGTCATTATTAAGAGAGCCAAATTAGTAGACATAAAATCCTTTGATGAGGTTGAAAAACTTGTCGAAAACAGGAAAACTTAGCAAACAATCATACCAGTCCTAACAGCACGGGGAGGATGTAAAGATACAGTGAGCTGAATTCTCACTTGAAGTTAGTGGATTGTGGACATGCTGCAGCCATGCCCCAGTCAATCCAAGTATAAAAAAATGAGTACCTGGTATACTAAAATCAGAAAAACTGCTCCTGAAATCTGAGTATTGCCTGCAGAGTGATGCACATCAGAATACACTGCATTTATGGCATCAGTGCATTTCAACAAAATCAGATGCTCACATCTCATAATTCTGAGGGTGTTGGAGTCTGAATAGAGCACTGGTTAGTGCACTTGTCTTTCACATGGAGGTTGCTGCTTCAAGTTTGGCCAATGATGCCCCAGTAACACAGCTGTAGAAATATAGAAATGGGTACCAGACTCCTCCTAGAGCTGTGGAAGTGTAGTTCTTTCCATATCACTCTAGAGTGATTCCAGGACAAGGAAAACATGGGCACTAACACCACATCCTCAAGTACTCTAAACCATAATAGGACTACATTCCAAGAGGAGAAAAAAGAAAAAAAAAATTAATTGTTATTATCCTTTAAAACTTTGAAAGTCATAAACGATATTAGTCAAATTCATGGATCAGTCATTAATGGGTGAAACATTAATAATTTCAGATATGCTGATGACACAGTGAAGATGGTAGAAAATCCTGACTTGCAAAATTTTGTGACACATAAAAAGCAGAAGCCATGATTATGGACTAGAAATAAATATTAGAAAGACAAAGTCATGGTATCTGGTAGGGTAGAGAACAACAAAGACCAAGTGATAATTTTCAAACATGATGGAAAGAAACAGAAATTAACACAAGAAAAGGAACTGGTGAATGCAGCCTCAACAGAATGAAAAAAGTTCATTACCTCCAAACAAATAATGCATCTAATGAAGTTGAGAGTTTTCAAATGTTATTTTGAAGTCTAACCATACAACACTTAACTCTATTACTTCAAATGCTATGTGTACTCCACACTCCTCTCTGTGGCAGGAGTTTAGAAATTAACAAAATCAATACCCTTGTAATATGGATGTACAGAAGAATGAGGCATTTTCTTTGGGCATAAATAAAAGGTTTTACACAAAAAAAAAAAAAAGAAAAAACTAAAATGTTTTAAAAAATAATGAAAAATATAAGAAACAGAAAATGAAAATATTCTGGCTATATTAAAAAGGAATAATGCAAGGGAGAATAAAAAAGTAAAGATATTTTGAAAATTGCCCAGTAACCACAATGAATAAAAGCTGGCACAATACAACATATTTGCAATGGCCAACAGGAAGTTCACACTGCTGTTTAGTCTAGTTGAGGTCAAGGTCAAATAAACATGAACACTGCTACAGAACTGTACTACTGCTGAACTGTGTGCCGAAGTGATGTTAAGCCAAGGTAGTGAAACCTGGTGAAATTCACCACAGAATGTTAGCTCAGTATGCAAGCAAAAACAGCCAAAGTTCATGAATGGGCAGAAACATTTAAGATGGGAAGAGTAAGTGTAACTGACAAAGCTCAATTTCTCTCTCATCCTGTCAGTCTCCAAGACACATGGGGCTGCTGGTACAGTGAGCACACTAGAGTTTTTATAACCAGTATAGTTGTCTTTCACCTTGTATGAAGTACTTTCCGAAATACTAGTTTTCTCATTACAACATTCAGTACTTTATGCTTTTTTTTCTTAATCTAAAACTGAACACAGTTTACAAATATCAGAGGGAATTAAATGTTCATTTTTTTTTTTAAACTTTATTTGTGGCGTTATAAAATGCTCGCATGAGGAACCAAAGTCAAAACTGGCTGGTCCTCCTCCATACAGACTGAATATCATCAGTCAACTGGCCTGATTATCCTCCATCCAATTTCGCTGGTTTCTTTTTAATAGTTTTTTTATAATATAAACTTGTTATGGTAACCAAGACCTCCAAAGTTTCAGTTTTTCTTTTTTTTTAATTGGTAATTTACCAGCAATTGTTTTTTAACACAATATCTGCTAGTAGTAAGGTATTTCCACTTCTATTGGTCCTTTGCTATCTTCTTGGCTGTCTCCCATCTCAGTCCTTTCTTTACAAGCTGTACACCTCCATGTCTCTTTGGGTCAGCCCATGCTTCTTTTACTTAACCGATTGTTGTCCTGATCTCTTCTATTGCTATAGGTCCTGTGCTTATCTTAAGTTCTTCTTCTGCTGATGGTGCATCTGCTATTGCTTAAGGTTATGGTCTATTTAGTACACTGCTGAAATATTCTTTCCATCTTTCAATTTTCCCTTTTTCTCAGTCTGCTTTCCATTCTGCGCCTTACAGCCCATGGCACCATGTGATTTATCATATCTTCAGTCCATTTTAAGAGGCTCTGCGCAATCAGAGGTCACTTCTGATGATGAAAGTGATGCAGATCAGATTAGGAAGCAATCAAAAAGCTTCTTCTCCCACAAGGAAAGGAACATCAACCTGCAGAAAGTCTATGTGGAGAAATATAACTGTTATGCTTATCTGCCCAGTTACCAGTATTAAACAGTGTGTTGCTTTTATTTTTATATTCTTCCTCACACTTTAACAGAAATAATGACACTGATACAAATGAGTGGATAATGTCATGAAGATAAGAATTAGCTTGGCTCGATACACTGTAAGGAGAAGCAAGAGACAGAACAAGCTGGAGATCCAATGCAGCAAACCATCACTAGGAGATGCCATAATTTGACAATGATACCTTGGTGAAAAAAAAAAAAGTATTGCTTTAGTGATACACTTTATCAATTTATTTTATCTTTCAAGCTAAACCACACAAGAACTTTACATTTTATAGCTAGTTTGTGTATACATATGGATAATCTGGCAGTCTGGATAAGAAAAGATAATAGAAGACTCAAATATACAAACAAAATAATGACTGCACATCCACAAATTTGTCAGCACTGCAAAACAAAATCTTAACTGAAAGTGAATTAGACATTCTTTCAGGTTATATATCATATACAAAGAGGTACAGATCTCAGTGGCTACTGATACCTTCTAATCTTTGCAATCTACTAAATAGGTTTAATAGTACCTTGTACACTGTCAAAAGGTTTCAATGGATTGTACTGTTCTGAAAGAAGCTTAGAACCTGAAATAAAGTTTAATGCGCCAGTTCAGCTTATGGTACAAGTGGTTTCAGAAGCTGCCACAAGTGATTTTTCTGTGTGTGCTCAACATAACATTTATTATATGCTAGCCATGTAGAAAGTATATTTCTTTGTATACATCATACAGCATCATACAATTCACATATAGTGATTTGAAAAATAATATGAGGAAATATGCAACTGCTCTGGAAGATTTAACAGTCATCAAAGATAAGTATAATTTTACTTTTTTTGAGTGATGTTCTGAAAATGCCTTTATTTAAAGTCTGCCACAATAAGAGAGCCATGTGACACCAACCCATTAGAAGCCATACTATTCAAAAGCCACTTTTTCAATGAACTGCAGTGCCCAAACTTTCAGTAAGCTCCACCATGGTGTGTATTACATTTATCCCAACTTTATTTTCTGGCCTGTTGTGGTACAGCTTGTTCCAGTGAGAACTGTGAGGAACAGATGCTGTCTCAACCAGTTATGATTTCCCAGTCCTAGCCAGAGATGATGTTAGTGATCCCAAAAGCAACCCTTACTCAGTACATATTGTGAATAATGTAATGACATTATGAACAAAGACATATTTATTATTTATGATTACTTTTGATGTATTATGTACAGTAAGAAAATTGGTGCATTTCAGTTTTTAACTGTTAAAAAAACAGTTATACAGAGGGATACAATAACTAACTACATAACTAACTACAACTACACTTCTTTAAAATTATGACTTATTTTTAAAATAAAACAACCCACCATGTGATATTTGTGCATGCCCAATACCATCATTTATTTTAAAAAAGTATTTGGATGTTCAGAAATTATCACAGCAATAAATAATAAAATACTCTTTTGTTACAAAATAATCAAAGCACAAAGAAAATAAATGCAATATACTGTGACTGGAAAGAATGGATATTCCTAAAAGTAAACCAAAAGAAATGTTACAAAAAACCAGTTTCTACACTTTTAGGCTAAGCCCTCACTAAGATATTCAAATAAAGTGGCAAATTAAAACAAATCAAAACTAAGAACAAAAAAGAAATTAAGAATATATTCAACAAATCAAAGTTATGTGAGTGGCATTTTCAGGCTTAAAATGGTGACATGAGCGATACCCAGCTTTTTTTTCTTCACTTTCCAATGCTTCAGACAGTTCTTCAAATTCAGTTTACTATTCTGTGCTCTAACAATCTTCCCAACATTACCTAACCACCGTCCAATTTGGCAAAACAGTGACCCACAGCTGAAATACTAGTGTCAGGGTTGGCAAACAACAGCCCACCAAGAGCCTGTCCCACCTCTCTGATGGAACCCCCAGTTACAGGCCTAGCCTGGCTAATGGGGCAGAGATCATTATAATCTCTTTGATTGCTGAGTCTGCTAAAAAAAAAAAAAAGTACTGCAAATCCCTCTCCTTTTTAGCCAATAAGGTAATCAGCAGCCCATAGCTGATTTGCCAGTGTCAGGGTTAGTGACCCACAGCTGACCAAGACCCTGTCCCACCTCTCCATGGTACCCCCAGTAACAGGCACAGCCTGGCTAATGGGGCAGGGATCACCATAGTCCCCATGGTGGTGGAGTCTGCTAAAAAAGCATTGCACACCCCCTGCTTTTTTAGCTGTACTCCAGGACCGAAAAAGTAGCCACCATAATCTGCTCCCATGCCGATACGATGAGGTGCCTCAACATCTCTACAGCATCGGCTGCAAAGAACATCAGCTCGCAGTTACAGGGAGTTCGTACAAATACAAGTACACTCAGGGACTAAAAAAAAAAAAAGCAGCAGCTTTAACCCACTCTCAATCTGACACAAAGCTGTGCCTCAACATCTTCATTACACTGGCTACAAAGAACATCAGCTCCTGCTTTCATAACAAAGATTACCTATCATGACTACAACTTCTGGCATCTCCCACTCAGGCATATGAGTCTAACCAAAAAAAAAAAAAAAGACTACAATTTCTGGAGTTTTTTCTGAGGTGAGCTGATACCAATTTTTTTTTTAAATACCAATTTATCCAGTGACTGATACACAACCCTGTCTTATATTTAATTTCTCAACCCATTTTTTTTTATCCATATGCAATTTTAACTCCACACGTCCTAATACTGTCTTATTGTGTTTCACTGTTAAATTCTTCTGTAAAAGAAAACGAAAAAACTAATTCATCAAAAGTAAATGCAGTTTCAATACCCCTTTTCAGCTCTCCTGATTGATGTACTTCTTCTTCCTCTTCTTCCTCTTCCTCCTCCTCCTCTTCATCCTCTTCCTCATCATCAGTGCTATCTGATGTCCAGAGAGAAGTCAAGCTTACTCACAACAACAGGACAAATATAACTACTACATCATCATTTTAAGCTGACATTCACATCATGATATTAAAACAACATACTGTTTCCTATTGTAACTAAAAAATGAAATTCAATCCAACAAGAATGAATATGCCTACTGGGCTGGCAATCACTTAAAAAAAAAAAAAGCGCATGCCAAAGAATACAAAGTGAAACAGAAAAGAAAATGCATGGTTCATCTCAAACTGTGGCATAAATGTCTTTCATGGTGGGTCTGTGTCAAACCTTACTAGAGATACATGCCTTGAGATGATCAACAGGAGCTTCTTAAAAAAAAAAAAAAATGAATGTGGAACCCATGTTGTCACATGCTGAAGGTAAAACCTCATGAAACATGGAGAAGCACTGCAGCAAAGGAAGTGACAAGACTGAAGAATACTTGTAATAATCTGTAATATAGCTACAGTCTGACAAGTGAGACAGAAGAACATCTGTAATAAACAGAGATGGCTAATACTCTGACAAATGAGAATGAAGACAATCTGTAATATGCCTACAGTATGACAAGTGAGACTTAAGACAATCTGTAATAAACAGACTTCTTCTTCTTCCTCTTCGAGTGCTATTTTATTAGGTTAATTACTTCTTCTCTTTTACCTTGAATGTAGTAGTTAAATCTTACACGCTTTTGATATGTTTTTACTAATTTAATTTGTATTTTTGTACTAAATCAAGTGTGTGGGAAGAATGAAAGATGGAGTGATGAAGGGCAGAATGTAAGACGGGCCTGCGTGCCCAATTCTTTACCCTTGAAAAATAAAGATTATTCATTCATTCATTCATTCATTCTTCGTTCGCATTGTCTGTCTATATCTGCAGTCCTGTCTCTTGGATAAATTTCACTGTTTTAATAAACAGACAATACTCTGACAAGTGAGCCTGAAGACAATCTGTAAATAAACAGACAATACTCTTACAAGTGAGCCTGAAGACAATCTGTAAATAAACAGACAATACTCTGACAAATGAGACTGAGGACAATCTGTAATAAACAGACAATACTCTGACAAGTGAGCCTGAAGACAATCTGTAAATAAACAGACAATACTCTTACAAGTGAGCCTGAAGACAATCTGTAAATAAACAGACAATACTCTGACAAATGAGACTGAGGACAATCTGTAATAAACAGACATACTCTGACAAGTGAGCCTGAAGACAATCTGTAAATAAACAGACAATACTCTTACAAGTGAGCCTGAAGACAATCTGTAATAAACAGACAATACTCTGACAAATGAGACTGAGGACAATCTGTAATAAACAGACAATACTCTGACAAATGAGAATGAAGACAATCTGTAATATGCCTACAGTCTGACAAGTGAGACTTAAGAAAATCTGTAATAAACAGAGATAGCTATTATAGTCTGACAAGTGAGACTGAAGAAAATCTGTAATATGGTTAGCCTGACAAGTGAGATTGAAGAAAGTAGTGTAATATGAGAGTGAGCCCAATGAAAATCTGATCCACTGCCATGTAACTTGACAGCATCACTACTAATGACTTAAATAATGCTTTGCAAGTGGCAGCACGGTGCCAACGAGCTAAATGATCCTAAAATTCCTAAAACAAATAAGAACTTTTTAGAACAATAAAACTATAAAATCCATTAAGCTGGCTTGGCATTCAAAATGAGCTGAAAACATATACAGACTCAACACAATATTTGGTCAATAAAAATTAAAAAAAAAAAAAGGAGGAAAAATAGTTACTGCACTAAAAGGATGGCTACAGTCTACCTATGTTTAAATGCTAATAGCAGATTAATTCTGCTTACATTTCTGAATTTGCCATGAATGCAGAAAATATAATGAAGTGAAGAGAGACCCTGATTAAAACAACCAGAAAGAGCAGCAAACAAAATGATGAAAACAAAATAATCATTTAGACAAAACAGAAAGAGCAAACAACAAAGTCAAAACTTAGCAGGCCTGAGCATAAAAAAGACAGTAAAACCGTCATTTTGTATGAGGAATATATAAATCAAGCAATAAACACATCAAGAAACTGAGTGCACTTCTGAAACTGATGGATCAGGTAATCTAAGCACACGTTAGAGAAATATAGATAACTAGAGGCTTAATCTCTTCCTGGATAAGACTAACTCCAACCCCCCCCCCCCCAAGTAATTAGTATGTGAATTATAATATTATCTTGAAGAGGAACATGATTTGATGCAATATTTTAATTTATTCCAGAATCTCAGAGCACAGACACTACTCTGATTTTTCATAGTAAAGTGACTGTATTAACATCCAACTCGAACTCCTGCCCATTCTGCTTAAAACAGTTATCTAATTCTGAGCTGGAGATGTAAGATAGGATTCTGAAATATTCTGAAAACACATAAGAAAGTCTCAGACCCCATACCACCCACAATTTTTTTTTTGTGGGAAAAAAGTAACATTTTGTCAGAAGCTGTTGTTAAATACCTTCCTCATCAGAATCACTTTCTTCCTCCTGACTGCTGTTAACTGATGCTGGATAAACATTCGCTTTACCAAAAGACGGAGGAATATAAGAAGCATAGAGATCTTGATTTTCTTTAAACTGCTTATTCTCCATGTGCCTTTGATGATTTTCAAACTTAACATTGTCGACATCCCTTTCACTGGAGCAGAGAGCTGTGCTGTATGCTTCAAAATAACTGACTGCAAGAATATAAATTTTATATTAAAGACATCTCAATTTTTGAAACTTTCGGGGGGGGGGGGGGGGGGGAAATGATACAGCTGAACAGAGAAAGGAAGCGAAAATATTAAAAATCTGGAGAAAAAAAGACATAAATATATGGACATGGTAAAAATGTTTGGAGAGATTTTAAAATTTGTATTAGGTGCTTATATTTTTTTAAAAATGAGAATAATGATAATAAACATCATTGCTTACAGAATTTTAAAAAAAAAAAAAAATCATATACATCTCTCAGCTGCACGTAAACATGCAAAGACCAGAAAGCACAACAATTTGCTGACTGAAAGAAAGTCAGCCCATGTTAATTAATCCTGTGTGTCACAAAACCTTTCAGTGTTCTCTACAGAGACATTCTCAGTTCCTCTGTCAGTCAAATTTCTTAGCACTGTGTCTATCAATTTATTTTACCCTTAACATACATCTGCAATATGATACTTAACTTCATGAATGTAAGATATATGTAACATGTATTTTCACACCTGGCACTCAGACACACAAGGGATATTGATACACATACTTTAAAATTTCTTAGTTTACATTTATTTAGCAACCCCCCCCCCCCACTCCCCAGCAGGTCCACCCTGTCTCTAAAAATGGGTACCAGAGAAATCTGGGAAAGTAAATGCAGCCAGGCACAATACTTGACTACATCACACTTTCATGTGCCGATGGTCTTGGATATATGGGACTTAATGGCATGGAAATGGGGATTTTACCGTACCTTTACATTTATTTAGCTTTTTAGTAAAACTTTCACTTTCCTTCCCTTCCCCGTTAGGTGACTGGTGAAATACTAGTGCTTGATCATAAACTAGCTGTTCTGTCCAGGATATTTCAAAAATATACTTTTTATTTACTATAAACTTTTTACATTTGTATTTACTATAAACAACCAGTCTCACGGGTGATCAGGAAAAGGAGATGGACATATGTTGGCCACTTGATGAGAAGAAATGAGCAGAGAATCCCAAAACAAGCTATCAAGTGGAACACAACAGGCCGAAGAAAAAGGGGCAGACCGCGTGAAACTCTGAAGAGAACATTATTAAGAGAGGCCAAGTTAACAGACATAAAATCCTTTGTTGAGGTTGAAAGACTCGCCGAGGACAGGAAAAATTGGCGAAGTACTTTGCGAGCCCTATGTGACGTCTAACGGCACGGGAAGGATATAAGATATAAGATAAGATAAACTTTTTACATTTGTATTTACTATAAACTTTTTACAACACTTCTACAATTTCTGACACACAGTTGTATCAAATAAGCAATAATTTACATGATTGGTGGTCATTACGAAAAAATGTTTAATTTGATCATTTGATATACATTTTAAAAAATACAGAGACTACTGTTATGACAGTGATGAAAAACAAAACAACAGCCACAAAATGTTAAAAGACATGAGTATGAAACAACCATATCATAACCTGCTCTGTTATTCATGGATTCACACTGTGCTATATCTCTGAAAAAATATTGTCTCAATCTACTTTTTTTTTATAATTTCAGAAATGTGTCAATCTTATCAAAACTGCAGAGATAAATGCCTATATAAATCATTTATGCCTATATAAATATCTTTTTTTTGGTTTGTATTGTCCACTTTTTTGTTGTCTCAGCCATGTTTCTTTGCACATTAAATTGATTCCTGGGAGGAAAAATGCTTATAAAGATGTATGAATCCCAAAGTTCAACATATCTTTAAGTGTAAAAACAATCAAACAAGTACAATATCAAATGTGTTTCTTTAACTTTGTATATCTTAATAGATAACTTATTAACATCTGTATATCTTAATAAGAAACAATAATATACAAGGTTCGAAAATTAAGTAATGAGACTGATTTTATTATGACCAAGACAAAAATGCCATCTATGGAGCAAAGCATGGAATCCAAAGAGGCAACCATCATCTATGATCTGGTAACTTTTCATCGCCACCCAATAGTCAGGCAACAAACAGGCCACTATTTTGCTGAACTAGTCAGAGATGCATTGTTACGTAATCAGCATGGAGCAAAAAGCTAACATTAAATTCTGTTTAAAACTTGGAAAAAGTGCCACTGAGATAGTTGAATTGATGTGACAAGTTTATGGGGATAATTGTTTATCTTGTGCACAGATATTCAGGTGGTATTCACGATTCAAAGTAGTGTGGAAATGATTACAAATGTAACTAGACATGGATGCCCAATTTCTGTTCGTAATGAGGAACTCATCGCAAAAGTTGGATACAAGAAGATTGTTGTTTGACTGTGAGGATGATGGTAAATGAATCTGGTGTTAACCGAGAGACCATTCGTAAAATTTTAGTGGAAGATTTGGGCAAGAAAATAGTTGCTTGCCGGTTTCTACCACATTCGTTGTCTGACGACCAAAACCATCAGCATGTTGAGTACGCAAAAGACATCATCAAAATGTGTCACAGAAATAGACATTTCTTAAATTTGATTGTTGCAGAAGATGAAACATGGATTTTCCGCTATGATCCCACAACTAAATGCCAAAGTGCTCTGTGGAAGTCATCATCATCACCAAAAGGCAAAAAAATGTGTCTTCAAAAGCCAAAAGTGAAGACAATGTTGGTGTGCTTCTACAACAGCAAAGGAGTTATTTACAAAGAATTTATTCCAGAGTGACAGACTGTTGCTGCCAAAGTTTATTTAAGTATTTGAAATGCCTATTGAAAAGGATTCTCAGAGTCCGACCTGAGTATTCAACACCTGGCAGGTTTTTCCTTCTTCACGATAATGCACCAGCTCACCAGGTGGTAGTTGTACAGGAAATATTGTACAAGTTGCACAAGTGTGTATTCTCAACCATCTACCCTATTCCCCAGATTTGTCTCCCTGCAATTATTTTCTAGTCCCAAAATTAAAGTTAGCATTGAAAGGACGCTTCTCTGACAATACTAATGACATCCAAAGGGCCATAACATTGAGTTTAAGGGCCATACCAACAGAAGAACTGCAGAGGTCATTCCAGTGTTTGTTAGATCGTGCCGCTCGCTGTATCAATGCTTACTTTGAATAAAATAAAGGTTATATCTTCAATTGTTGTTTATTTTATTTTTTATGTAACTAGTCTCATTACTTAACTGTCGGACCTTGTATAATAATTTGTTTACTTAAAGCAAAAGCTGGAGAAAACAGGAAACACACACTAAAAAAATTAACCATTAAGTTATACACTCCTGTAACAAAAGAACTTCAACAGCTCAGAACACTGATAATGTTTATCATCTTACACAAAAGTATAAAACATGTAGCAGAGTTGAAATGCAAGAAACTTACAATTAACTCTTAACCTTCCATAATCCATTTAAACAGCTTTGTAAAATATTCAAAATAAAATAGCTACTGTTATATAGTTTTGTTACATATTTAGGAGTCTGCAGTTTTAAATTACCATAACCCTTCAAAACAGACACTGTGTCATCCCTGCAAAAGATTAAATGGGTGTTGCTTGGCAGGTTAAGAGTTAAAAAAACATTTGTTATTCTAAAAATTTTTTAGGAACTTGAAGTGACAAAAAATTTATTATTTACACATTGTATCTCACACACATTATTACAAAGGATTAACCCATTATATAGGCTTAATATGCTCAGATATGATTCAGCTGTTCTAAAATTACAAGACTTTAATGCTTACAAATTTTTTGCTCTTATGGGAGCAATCCCCACAATTACTGACCCTAAAACATGTATACAGGTGCACCTAAAACAGGTAACATGCATTTTAGTGTACAAAAACTGAAGGGTCATATAAAATTACTCAGTGAAAAACATCAGTCAATCGTATTAGTAAAAACAAATAAACACTGAAATATCTTCAAATCTGAAATGGCACATCCACATTTTTTTCACTTCTTTGATGTTGGGTTTTTTTTTTGGTGCTATAAATGACTACATTAAGCATATCATATACAACAAGATTTAGAATACATTCTTCACTGAAAATCATCTAAACTGACTATCTTGTTGATAATGTGTAGCACTCTATGGAAATGTTTGTGTAGGTATTATAAAAAAAAATTGTTGTCATTTATCTGCCTATACTCCAGTAAAAATCTATGTCATAACTCTTCACAAACAAAAGCTTTACCTGCTTTAGAGGGAAAATTCTGAAGTACAGCTCCTTTAGCAACTTCTTGTTGGACCTTCAAGACAGAATATAAATATCTGGTTATATTTGTGAACAAAGGTATCAATTTGAAATTCTGCTACACCCCCAATGCAATCACATCCAGTAACCATTCTTTCATTCATTGGACAAGTGAGCTGACAGCATCACTAAGACTGGCAAATTATAACCTGTGAAGACCTACTTCGCTTCCTTGTTGTAACTCAAACATCACGACCAACCGTTAACAAATCAGGGATTAGCTTGGTCCCCATCATGGTGTAACTGAAATGCCAGGGACTACAGTCGAAAGGGAGGTTATCAAATCATCTTCTTGTGTACACCCTAGGAAATTCTTCTTCATCATTCACTCAGACAATGATACCAACAAAAACGGGAAAAAGAAAGATGCTTGAAAAGAAAATGGCACACATTTGTTTTATAACTATTTCAGTGACACACTCAGAGGCAAAATGACATATAAACGTCGGTAGGAATCTAAGACAAGGTGTCTTTGACACTTATGGCACTGAGAAGAGTTAAATGTGTTCTTAACCATAGCTATGTCCATAATGTCAAAAACAGAAAACACCATTAACAAGTAAATAAGAAGAATCTTATGCATTTAGTTAGGTAAAAGGATGATGCCAATTATACTAATGGCAATAATGGAAAATAATTAATTGTACTGTTTGACATGCTGTATATTACATTTAAATGAATAGTTCTTACATTTCGCACTGATGCCTTCTCAAGAGATGCTTCTGGTTTCACCCTGAAAGAAATAATTAACATTATTTTAATCATCTAAAACATTACTATGCTGGAAGTGTTAAAACCTGGAAAACTTAAATACTGGAAGTCTTGCACTTTGGAAATCTTAAAAACTGGATATCTTACACACACTGAAACTCTTACATGCGGAAATTTAAAAACACTGGAAGTCTTACTGGAAATCTAACACACTGGAAGTCTTACATACTGGAAATCTTAAACACTAGAAGTCTTACACGCTGGAAACCTAAAACACTGAAACTCTTACATGCTGGAAATCGTATATACTAATATTAATCAGATGATAGGGTTTTAAAAAATGTTTAAAAACATGAAACAATGCATTTTGAAATAGTTTTAAATTTATACAACAGGAATTACTTGTTCACAACATTGAACATCATCAAAAGTTGGAAATTAATTCAAAAGGCAGAATAATAAGTGTTGCTTAATGTGCCTGAAAATGATGATTGCTCTACTGGTTGGCTGGCTGATGACTCTTTTCCCTACAACTGTGTGTTAAATGTCTTTGCAGTTGGCAACTCTGGTGAAGATCTCAAAAACAGGCATAAGACTGGAAATGGATTAAGATGGCTTTATTAAAGTTTTTTTTGTTTTTTAATGGAGAGAATCAGACTTCTTTGCAGGCTTCACCACCAGAAGTAAAACACCAATCTGTAGAAATCTTTCTGAAGCAGCTTCTGGGACTAAGGATACTTTCTCCATAAATAAAGCCACAAAAAAAAAGTCTCCAATTTCTTTTACAGATAAGATGGATTTGCTAACTGCATTTCTCCTGCATACTTCATTACAATTCATCTGAGAGATGGAGACATAAAAATATAAAAAAAAAAAAAATATATATATATATATATATATATATGAAAAAAATACCTTGCCACAGGCACTGATTGTGTTTCATTTTCCTTTGGTAATATATTCTCCAACAGTTCTTTAGCATATGGTATACTGTCTTCTAGCTGTTTGCGAAAATCAGGATCATACCACGCATAACCCAAAACGCCACCGGCAGCCACTGGAAGGCTTAATCCTACAAACTTCACAGCCTTGAGACCCACACTGAATAATTTATAAAAATTAGTCAAAAAGGTTGTAATTAAAATGGATGTGGTAAAACCATGTATACACTAGGAAGAAAGTAAGAAAGCTTTATTAATTAACGAGCACACAGTTGTGATGTTTCAGTGTATACAGCCACATGTATTTACTTTACACCTCGTCCCAGCCTGAAGCTTGTAAAAACTCCATCCCATACTCTCAACTCCTCCGTCTTCGCTGCCTATGTCAGGATAACTCGAACTTTATAGATGAATCCAACAAATAATTATAATTTTTTTCATTATCGCCACTACCCAGAAAATGTCCTCCAGAAAGAATTTAACTATATCCAACTAGTAAGCCATAAGTAAAAAGGCATTTAATAGCTTACACGGAGAATCATTGTGGAGAACTTTATGAATATATGGAATACCATCTAAGATTGTCAACATTATCAGAAATCTCTACAATGGATATGTTTGTACAGTCAATGCAGAAGAAGGAATTTGTGAATGGTTCCAGATTGAAACAGGTGTGAAACAAGGAAGTGTATTATCTCTCTTGCTTTTTGGAATTGCCATAGACTACATAATGAAAAACATGCTGCACAGGTAAAAACAGGCATTGAGTGGGTACATGAGACTCAACTGGAAGATCATTATTTTGCTGATGACATAACTTTTATCAGTGACACTGTGAAATCCATGCAAGTAAAAACAGATACCCTGTCTTCAATGACTACTAAAACAGGATTTGAAATTAACAAGGATAAAACAAAAATAATGAAACTTCTCAATAACGACGAAGGACAAATATATGTAGAAGGAACAGCTGTTGAAGAAGTAAACCATTTCGCATATCTCAGCAGCTGTATAGACTAGGATGGTGACACCAGAAAGGAAGTTAGAATTCGAATTGCAAAAGCAGCATTGACCTTCAAGAATCTTGAGAACATATGGCATTCAAAAGTTATAAGCACAAAAACCAAGTTAAGATTATTCAATTTAAATGTAATACCCACCCTAATTTATGCATGCAAATGCTGGAAAACAACTAAAGAAACAGACAACAAATTAGACTCTTTTGACAACAAATGCCTAAGGAAAATACTCAATAAAAGTTGAACGAATTCAAGAACAATGCAGAGATAAGACAGATGAGCAAACAACACCCTGTCTCATGGGTCATCAGAAAAAGAAGATGGACATATGTCAGTCATGATGAGAAGAAACAATCAGAGGATCCCCAAACAAGCTATCAAATGGGACATAACAGGCTGAAGAAAAAGAGGTAGATCACATGAAAATCTAAAGAGGACGCTGTTAAGAGAGGCCAGTTCAGTGGGCATAACATTAGATGGTTACGAAAATTCTTTATCGCCATCTGCACTAATCCAATTCGACCCCAATACTCACGACATCATCTCTGATTTATCCCTATTAGCATACAAATGGGAACTAAATCTTAAGGACATTCTTGTACATGCTGGCACCAGAAAATGTAACCACCTTTGCTATGTTACCTGCCCTGTAGTCAGGGAGACGAAAAAGATCACATTTCCCAAAACTATCCTCCATGAGAGTCCTGTACTGTGATATGTACCATAGTATGCAAAAGATGCAGGATATACAGTGGTGAAAGAGGAAAAATCGGAGGAAGTGGAGAGTTGACCTTAGCTCACTACTAACTAATAATAGAGATAAATGAGGGAAATTACAAGGAGAACATCTATCGCTCTTCAAAAACTAAAACAACTAAAAAATCTGTGCAGAGAAACAGACAGAACTACAAAAATAAGATTTTTAAGGGCATGCATCTTTCCCATCGCAACATATGCCTGTAAGACCTGGACACTTAACAAAACAGCTGAGAAACAAATAAATGCCTTTGAATGTAAATGCTACAGAAGAGTTCTTCATATATTATGGACAAAAAAAAAGAACAAATATATCAATACTATAAGAACTTAATATTGAAGAAGGCTGGCTAGTAAAGAGGATTAAACAAAGAAAACTTACATATTTTGGACACATTAAACGTCATGATAATCTAGAGAAGACCATCTTAGAAGGGTACATAATGGGAAAAAGAAAGAGAGGAAGACCAAGGTGAAGATGTCTGCAAGACATCATTGATGATCTGTAAATGGATGCATCAGCAACAGGCCATCTTGCTCACAACTAAGAGGCCTACAGGAGTGATGTTAGGGAGGCAAAGTTCCGCAAGGGACATGCAAATGAATGATTTCTGATTAGGTGACTTCATGCAGAAACATCTGTATGATATCCAGCATGCTTTGAAACCAGTCCTTAATCATTTCAATGGCCCCGACGACAGAGGCAAATCTTATTTTACGGTAACAGCCATCAAACAATGCCACACTGACAAAAGCTGTCTAATGCTTGAGAACCACTAGATTCAGGAATATGGGGTACTGGAACTACATGGTTTGAACTTGCAATTCAGTTACACCTAACATTCCCTCTCCTACAAGCACCAACTGCACCAAGTTCCACTCCTTTCTCATTTGCTATACATATTTCAAAACCTCCTCATGGCATCAGAGTACAACTCCTCTACCCCAACTGCAATCACCTATTTCACCTTCACCCAGCTAGATTACCATTATACCACTCTCCCCTTTCTGTGGTTCCCTCTCCCCCTCTTTATAATCCATCTATCACACATTACAAGTCTCCAGTTAAACATTCTCAACACTCCACCATAGCATTTCTGGACACAGCCTCTTACAAGCTCTTAAAGCTCCATTTATTTTATTTACTCTATTTTTTTCCATACCATCTGAATTCATATTTTATCTTCTTTCTCAATTTCTTCATCTTGTGCGTTTCTGTATGATTAAGGTTCACATCGAAACATCACAACCATTTCTACTTTCTTCCTAGTTTATACATTCTGTTGTCATAACTTTACTGCAGTGGCTTCATGTATAGTTATATACTTAACTCTTCCCGTGACTTTGGTCACTGTAGCGTCCTTCCAGTTTTCTGACATCATACGTATTGTCGATATAGTGACAATTGGTTTGCTTCATTAAAACAACCAGTGTAACATTTAGATTGTACATATTTCGTCTGCGTTTTTGGTGACACTTTTCAAAATGGTGAAAGAGTCCTTAGTTATGAGTGATGCAGAGTGAGAAAAAAGAAGAGAAACACCATAAATTTTCCATTTTTGATGATGTAGATAGGGGTATGGACACGGTCTGTGACCACCCCACTGTTCTTGAATGTATCCCAAGTAGATCTAGACATATTAGACGACTGGAGAAGTAGTTAGGAGGTTATTTCAGACATTAATTTAGCGAGAATGCAACATAGAATCACAATACGAGATCAACAAGTAGATCTAGACATCTCAGATGGTAAGCAGTGCATATCTAGACCTAGCCGATGGTGAGCTGGACACAATCATTGTCTAAAAACATCACATTATTTCTTTTTTCCTAAAAAACTCTGCATTTATGAAATTTTCATACATTTAGTTATACTTTGAAACATAATAAGTACACGGAAGTACATGGAAATATTGTTTTCCATTCCATTTTACAACTATACCCCCTATACATATCAAGACCCGCGCTTTTACTCCGGCACCCAACTGAACGTCCACGTTTCTTCCTGTAGCATGGAAAGAGTTAATTGTGTATACTTATACGCTGATTACTCATGGTAAAATCATGGGTTGACTGATGTAAATAGTGGAAATAGAAAAAAAACATTAAAACTGTCATGATCTAAGCTAATATCTCTTTCTTCCTCCTGTTCACCATCATAAGGGTGTTAATAGCACTATGTTGTTATGCACCTTATGCCTTGATACATCAGACTTTGGCTTGGTGGAATTTTAGGAACAGCCTCATTTTCCCACCGTAAGCCTTATTTGCTCAACCTGGCTACTGTCTGTTTGCAGGGTCACCAGTTGGGGCTAGAATAGGATTTTGGTTGGTTACAGTTCACTAACCCTGATACTAGTTAACTGCTGTGGGTCACTAACCCTGATACTAGTTAACTGCTGTGGGTCACTAACCCTGATACTAGTTAACTGCTGTGGGTCACTAACCCTGATACTAGCTGACTGCTATGGGTCACTGACTGCTGCCTCATTCAGCCTGAGTACTGCAAATCTGTCTCATAAGATAAAATAAACATGCCAAATATTTACAAGCAGCTGATAAACTGATGAAAGATGGAATAAAAAGAAAATCAAGCAAAATAATTATCTTACGACTTTGGCGGTGCTTGCGGAAGTGGAGGAGGAACATTTTGCTTTGGTGAGGCAGACTCTGTTGCTAGTTTTCTTGCTGCATTTATTACGTGTCGTCCCTGGGAAAGTGTAAAAGATATTATGATTTAAACAAGACTACAGTAATTTACAAATCACACTAATGTAAGCTGTCTTTGGATTGTCAAGAAAATAAGACTGCACTTTATGTCCTTTTTAGATTACATCTAATTAGAAACTGAAATTTTAAACTAGTAATTTGTGAAATTTGAGGAAAAATTGGAAGAGGTGGAGAGTTTTGAATATCTTGGATCATTAGTAACTAATAATGGAGATACAATGAGGGAAATTAAGGAGGACATCTATCGCTCTTCAAAAACTAAAATAACTAAAGAAGCTGTGGAGAGGAACAGACAGAACTACAAAAACAAGATTCTTAACTCTTCCCGTGCCAAAGTCGCTACAGTGATAATTTCCGATTACTGAGTTGCGTGCCCTAGTCGTTATAGTGACAATTAATTTGTTTCAATAAAACAACTGGTGTAACATTTAGACTGTACATATTTCGTCCGCATTTCCGGGGACACTTTTCAAAATGGTGAAAGAGTCCTTAGTTACGAGCGATGCCGAGCGAGAAAGAGGAAGAGAAACATGGAAATTTTTCAATTTTTGATTATGTAGATAGGGGTATGGACATGGCCTGTGACCACCCCACTGTTCTTGAAAGTATCCCAGGTAGATCTAGACATATTAGACGACTGGAGAAGTAGTTAGGAAGTTATTTCAGACATTAATTTAGCGAGAATGCAACATAGAATCACAATACGAGATCAACAAGTAGATCTAGACATCTCAGACGGTAAGTAGTGCATATCTAGACCTAGCCGATGGTGAGCTGGACACAATCATTGTCTAAAAAACATCACATTATTTCTTTTTTCCTAAAAAACTCTGCACTTATGACATTTTCATACATTTAGTTATACTTTGAAACATAATAAGTACACGGAAGTACATGGAAATACTGTTTTCCATTCCATTTTACAACTATACCCCCTATACATATCAAGATCCGCGGTTTTTATGTGGCACGGACAGGAACGTTCGCGTTTTTTTTCTTTCCCATCGCAACATATGCCTGTGAGACCTGGACACTTAACAAAACAGCTAAGAAACAAATGAATGCCTTTGAATGTAAATGCTATAGAAGAGTTCTTCAAATATCATGGACACAAAATAGAACAAGTATATCAATATTACAAGAAATTAATACGGAAGAAGGTTGGCTAATAAAGAGAATTAAACAGAGAAAACTTAAATATTTTGGACACATTAAAACATCATGAGAATTTAGAGAACACCATCTTGGAACTGTACATAATGGGAAAAAGAAAGAGAAGAAGACCAAGGTGAAGATGGCTGCAAGACATCATTGATGATCTGTGAATGGATGCATCAGCAGCATGATGGCATCTTTCTTACAACTGAGAGGCCTACAGGAGAGCTGTAAGGGAGGCAAAGTTCCGCAAGGGATATGCAAATGACTGACTGACTGAATTTGTGAAACTAGTATCAGTTAGATCTGTAACTTGCTACAGTAATTAATATTAGATTATGAATATGAAATATACAATTTTAAATTCATTACAAAAGTCTTTAACAAATATAGCATATTGTTTATACTTTTGATGTACTTGTACGAACTCCCTGTAACTGTGAGCTGTTCTTTGCAGCTGATGCTTTAGAGGTGTTGAGGCACAGCATCGTATTGATGTGAGAGCGTGTTATGGCGGCTACTTTTTCAGTCCCAGGGTACAGCTAAAAAGCAGGGGGTGTGCGATGCTTCTTCAGCAGACTCCACCACCATGGGGACTATGGCCAGGCTAGGCCTGTTACTTGGGGTACCACGGAGAGGTGGGACAGGGTCTTGGTCAGCTACGGGCCGCTAACCCTGACGCTGGCATATCAGCTATGGGTCGCTGACTATGAGTGTCTTCACCCCCTCAAACTTTTGATAAATGCCCCTTTTTCCATGAATCCACCATTTGTATTTGGCAACTCTGAAAACTAAATATACATATATAACCAAATACAGTACTTAAAACTATATTTAAAACATCTCAGTTCATTTAACTTTCAAAACCTCCTTTCTTCACTAGTACAAGAAGTAAAGGTGACAAAAAAAGGTCATATTTTTCTCCCTTATATAACAGGCTTTTGTGAAGCTTGAGCCACAAACTTTTATCAATCCTGACCTATCTCTACCTGCTATCTTTCCTTTAAATGTCTTTCTTTCCTTTATATGTTTTCAAGAAACTTGACGAATAAACTTTTGCCCACCATGACCTGTCCTTGGCCTGGCATCTTTTACTCATAACAATCTTTTGTGAAGCCTGGGACATGAATTTTTAACCATTCTGACCTGCCATTCCAAATGAGTTATCTGAATCATCTCAACATGATGAATTCTCGAAATATCTCAGAATATCTGAGAAGCTTAGTAAATGCTTATGGATTTTAAAAGTCTGTTATGATGAACATTAGGTAACCCTATCATGCCTTAGAGGGACATTGGGATATGGTGTTAGTGCCCATATTTTTCCTTGACCTGTCAGCACACTAAAGGGTGATATGGTCAGCATCATGCCTGGAAGCTTTTCCTTCCCCCACTAGGTGACTGGTGAACCTCCAGCCAGATTCACTCCTGACCTTTGGCATGAGAGACTGGTGCATTAATCACTTCACCACTCAGATGCCCATGATGAACATGTTCTGCCTTCAGGTTAATCCTAAGAAGTCTTTTTTTTTTTTTTTAAGCAACCTTTGATCATTCAGTTCTATGCACATCACAAAACTCCAGAGCATTATATTCCACTGCATTTAATGTTGAAAAACATATTGTAGGTCAACTACAAGCAACCTCATCTGTTTTCTCCAAACCCATTCCTCTGTCCTGACAGCAGAGCAGTGCTGAAACAAAACTCCTAGATAGAAAAGTGTGGTTATGAATGGACAGAGTTCAAAATTTAAAATTACAAAATATCTGACTTCACTATGCCTAGCTGACTGCATCATTTATGAAAAACATAAGATCTGTGGCACCTGATAAATATTATTCTGTCAGTCTTAATCTGCTGTACTCTGACTACTGTGTCTGTAGAGTCATTGGTTTATAACACATGAAAAGATGGAAATGTGCAATTTTTGACAAGAAAATTTGAGGCACGAATGAAATTCAGCGTTGTGAACATATACATACAAGCTTACTCAGCACAGAACGAGTATTATCAACTCAGTGAGGTCTCATCACTAAGAACATACTTGCGGTAGAGGGTGTCAATCTTTCCTAACTTTTTGTCTCTGAATTAATTAGCACATTCCTTATATACAGTAAGAAACTTCCACTATGTGCTAGTGTACATAAAGAAGCATAGCACACCAACTCCAGTACAATCTGTAAACTCTGCCTATTTGAAACACTTACATCTTATATCCTTCCCGTGCCGTTAAACGTCACATAGGGCCCACATGGTAGTTCGCCAAGATTTCTTGTCTTCAATGAGTTTTTCCAATCTCATTAAGGGTTATGCCCACTGAAAGGCCTCTCTTAACAACGTCCTTTTTAGAGTTTCACATGGTCGACCTCTTTTTCTTCGGCCTGTTGTGTTCCACTTGATGGCTTGTTTGGGGATCCTCTGATTGTTTCTTCTCATGTGTCCATCTTCTTTTTCTGATGACCCACGAGACAGGGTGTTGTTTGCTCATCTGTCTTATCTCTGCATTGTTCTTGAATTCTTTCCACTTTTATTGAGTATTTTCCTTAGGCATTTGTTTTCAAAAGAGTCTAATTTGTTGTCTGTTTCTTTAGTTGTTTTCCAGCATTCGCATGCATAAATTAGGGTGGATATTACATTTAAATTGAATAATCTTAATTTGGTTTTTGTGCTTATAACTTTTGAATGCCTTATGTTCTCAAGATTCTTGAAGGTCAATGCTGCTTTTGCAATTTGAATTCTAACTTCCTTTCTGGTGTCACTATCCTGGTCTATACAGCTGCTAAGATATGCAAAATGGTTTACTTCTTCAACAGCTGTTCCTTCTACATATATTTGTCCTTCATGGTTATGAGAAGTTTCATTATTTTTGTTTTATCCTTGTTAATTTCAAGTCCTATTTTAGTAGCCATTGAAGACAGGGTATCTGTTTTTACTTGCATTGATTTCAGTGTCACTGATAAGAGTATGTCATCTGCAAAATCAAGATCTTCCAGTTAGGTTCCATGTACCCAATCAATGCCCGTTTTACTGTGCAGCATTTTTTCATTATGAAGTCTATGGCAATTCAAAAAAGTAAGGGAGATAATATACATCCTTGTTTCACGCCTCTTTCAAACTGGAACCATTCACTCATTCCTTCTTCTGTGTTTGACTGCACAAACATATCCATTGTAGAGGTTTCTAATTATGTTGACAATCTTAGATGGTATTTCATACATTCTTAAAATTCTCCACAATGAATCTCTGTGTATACTATGAAATGCTTTTTTTTAAGTCTATGAAGTTCAGGATTAATGGCTTTTGCTTTCCAATATGTTCTTCAAGTATTATTCTTATAGTATTATCTGATCGAGACAGCTTCTCCCTTTTCGAAATCCTGGTTGTTCTTGTCTCACTGCAGCATCCACTATATCTTTAATTCTATTCAGAATAACTTTGCAAAATACTTTTGATATAACTGCTAGTAAAGTTACTCCTCTCCAGTTATTGCAATCGCTAAGGTTCCCTTTTTTCGGTATTTTAACAATGATTCCTTTTTTCCATTTAGAAGGGACCTTTGAAACGTTGGTGCACATGAAATCATTTTATCACTGACAAACACACACACTCTGACAAAATACGTTAAATAATGATTAAACAATACGCACCTTCCTTGAAGTTGGTGTTCTCCACATCCTGGCAGACCGAGCACTTCTAAATGAAGGGGGCCTTTGTGCTCAGTTTGTGTACTTCAAGGCCTCCCTCCTTCAAATAGTTCTGCTGCCAATTTCTACAACGCCGATCCAAGGTGAAGTCCTTGTGCCAGGAGTTCGATCAAAATACGTGTTGAATAACGATTAATTAAATCTTAATTCCTTATTTACATAATACATATTAACAACTTATGTAATTATCATAAAAATTGTAAGGCATGTCCGCAGGCTAGAACAGTGCACGAACGCTAAAAATAAATAGTAAAATAATGGGTATATTTGTGCTAGAACATATAATCAATATTTTATTTTAAACAACAGCATCCCTGTAAATCTATGTTATTTTGTACTATATAAGATATTTCTTACAATAAAAACTAAGATTTTTATAAAACTATGAAAACATGAAGAAAGTAACCTCCAATACTGAACTCTATAACTTTTGTGTTATTAAAGAAACTCAAACTGGCATTAAACTACAGAACCGGTTGGTTAATGTAAATTTAGAATCGAGAAACAAATAAAACAAACAGTGGTTAATGTGACTGTTCATATGGCGTCACGGTCATCAGAGAAAGCAGATCAGATTTGGTTTTAAAACTATCCACTTTGTGATCATGATAACAAGCCGTTATTCTACTTCATCCTGACCAACAGAATATAAAGCAAATCGTGCTAAAATGCAAGCTTGTAAGCAATGACGTATTAACCACCACCCAAGCTCCTCGCACCCTGCAACCAAAACAGTTCATCTTCCGATATATGATCTGATTCCACTCTAACTGATCTCTGCTGTTGCTGCAAAACAGAACACAATGATATAACGTATCGCCCTAGTACAGGCCAACTCAAAAGACGGTACAGATTATACAGTACATATTATACATAAATGTGTAAGATCTGTCAGTCCTACCAATCTTGTTCAGGAGTGAAAGAGTTAACTCCTAAACAAGACTGGCAGAGTTTGCAGATCAAACACATTTATGCAAATGATTGCTCACGTTTAGGCAAAGTCTTTTTTAACCTGAAAATTAGCACATTTCTAACCTAATCCATATTTCTTACAATAAAAAATAATTTCCTTCTAGTTTCTTTCTGCCAAAATTTCTCATCAAATTTATTCTGGCCGAGGATGGGAATTAATTTCTGAGTGAAAGAGTTAAACGATTGATGTGTGAAACGAAACAATCTGTACTTCATGACATCCCCCCCCCCCCCCACACACACACAAATTATGTTCGGCCGAATGGCTAATGTACCACTGCTTGTTATCTTCGATTTGAGAGGAAAGGAAAAGGAAAATACCAAATATCACTATTAACTGAACTACACTATAAAAATAAGTGGGCATCTGTGGTGTAAAAGTTTCTCATTTATGATCACATCGTTGACCTGTTTGTCTGAAAAAAAGTGAAAGTCAAATCGTTATAATACTATCTTTTGATGAAGAGTGAAGACTTTGTTGCATTTTTACTTCTTCTTCTTCGTTCGCTTCTACCACCAAAACCGCACTGTGATCCTACTGAATTTATGCCTGTGGTCCTCGTTAGGTCCCGTGGTCTCCTGTGTGGTCCCCAAATCCACGAGAGGACCACAAGGGGTTCAGAGTATCACAGGGCTTTAGCCTGTATTCTTGGTGGGTATCAGAAGCGGGATTGCGTGACACCGTGGTTTTCATTGCACCAGTTTAGTCTAGGGTTGGACTTTCTCACCGGAAGACCTCGACGTGTTTAGGATATCAGTGCATCCCCGCTGGATGAGAGGCGGTAGCCCACCCAGGCCAGAGTTGGACCTTCTCACCGGAAAACCTCGACGTGTTTTGAGATACCCGTGTATCACCTTCGGGTGAGAGGTGGTTGCCCATCCAGTCCAGAGTTGGACTTTCTCACCGGAAAACCTCAGCGTGATTAGGATACGCAAACATCCCCGCCGGGTGAGTGGTGGTTGCCTATCTAGACTGCCTTGGTCCAGTGTCTCCGACTTCAACATTTTGCAGTCGTGCCCGCTACCCTTCCTAGTTGTGACCAGGATGGAGCTTTTGTCCAGGAGGACGAATCCTCGCCACTAGTGACTTCCACCCCTGGGTTGAGCCGGTTTAGGCATATTATCCCAGTATGGGTCTGTTTGGGACGTGACCGACCTCTAGAGCAGAGGTACTGTGACATGCATAGCCTTCAAGATTCACCCCTGGTGTGAGCCGGTTTAGGCAAAATTCACCAGTATGGGTGTATATCAAGCGTGACCAACCTCTAGAGCGGAGGTGGCATGACATGTCTAGCCATCAAGTTCCACCCCTGGTGTGTGCCGGTTTAGGCATATTTCACCAGTGTAGGTGTATTTTGGACGTGGCCGGCCTCTAGAGCAGAGGTGCCGTGGTATGTACAGCTCTCGTAGCGATACTACTGGACATACCGATTAAACTTCACTTTATCCTTTCCACCACCTTTCCCATCGGCACCGCACAGCAATCTTTATTTCTCTTCTGCATTTCTTCCTTGACCGGGAGGAGCTTCACTCCACGCGCGGCATTTGAAGAGTCTCGCCAGCAGCGTCTTAACCTCTGGGACAAGCCGGTTCATGCATTTCACCCAATATGACTGCACTCAGGACGTGGCCGGCCTCCAGACCAGAGGTGCCGTGATTTGACTGTTTGCTTCGCTTTATCCTTTCTACCACCTTTTCCGCACTGATGCTGCGCGGCAACCTCATTTGCACATTTCTTCATTGGCCGGGAGGAGCACCGCTCCACGCACGGCAACTGAAAAATCTCGCCAACGGCGGCATTTTTACTATAAAGTACTGCTTCATTGAAACTCCCGTGCGTATTCTGCACTCATATAAAGGCATGCACAGCTTCTTCCAGTTTTCCCAGCAATTTTCACAAATAGTTGACTTCTCATAACAAGACCATGTAATATGTACCGTCTTGTTTCTACGTTGGTGTTAATTAATTTGCAACATTCTGCAACGTCTTTTGGGACTTCATCGCTTGTTTTGATAATCCTGTATGCATAACTCTCGTATGTTCATATCTCCAGACCCCAGAACACATCCTGCAAACCTGTTCTCTCTACAGACATCTAAGAGACCAAAGTATGACTCCAGAAAAAAGGACATGGATAGGAAAACTGTGAGGTACTTATAAATAACATCCACTGGAGGTGAAATTGATGGAAATGACCGTCTCCTTATTTAGATAGCCGAGCGTATGAAACTGAGCTCAAAAGAAGAAAAATAACTCTTGTACTATTAAAATACATATGCGTATCTCTCTGAAATTTAGTAAAATGGGCTCACTATTCACCATAGCAGCAGTTTCTCTTTTCCTCTCAATACTACACATATGACGGGGTTTTTTCCCTTCCTTTTTTAAAGGGATTATCGACCGTGCAAGAAGGAGCTGCTTTAGCTATCATTCTTGATATTACTTCAGTCGGCTGGATTCCGCTATTGAAGATCTTCAGCCCAAAATATTCGCATGAGAGATAATTCACTTCAGATTTCCCTACTTGCCCGCCTATCTCAGCTTGTTATGACGAAGCTGATGGCAGAAGCTCTCTCTCTCTCTCTCTCTCTCTCTCTCTCTCTCTCTCTCTTTGAACCTTAAGTGCTCAAGGCACATGGGGCATCCGCAAGGGTTTCCCACAAATGCCTGTCCTTTGCCTTTTTTTCCACTCTTCCCCAGGTGAGCCCTCTTTTGCTCAACATCATCCTCTCTGTTGTTCTTCTCTTTTATTGTTCTGCCCTTACCTCTGTTCCCCTGTGGTGTCCATCTTAGTGTATTTTGGGTAGTGAGTCGTCAGTCATCCGGAGCACATGTCCCAACCATCGCCAGCGTCTTTCCTCAGTAATTGCTGTCAGTGGCTTCATCTGCATTTCTTCCAATAAGATGATATTTCTTATGGTGTTTGGCCAAAATATGTTTTCCAATTCTTCGTAAACATTTAGTCTGGAAAGAATTCAGCTTGTTTTCTATAGTTCTGGAGATTTTACAGCATTCACTTCCATAGAACAGTACACTTATAACATTACTCTTAAATATCTTGAGCTTCGTCTTCATCCTTAGTTTTTTAGATTTCCACGTAGTCTGCAGCATTGCAAAACCCTGGTTTGCTCTAGTGAGTCTGTTGTTGATGTCCTCTGTGTTGTCTCCATCTTCTACTACTCTATTACCAAGATATACATATTCGTTGACCTCCTCCACTAACTTGTTATCTACTCTCAATACATTTCTGTTGTTCACATTTTGTTTCATTAATTTTGTCTTTCCTACATTGATCTTTAATCTTATATTGGTAGCATTCTCAGTAATTTGTTGATGATAGTACACATCCCTGCTTTACTCTTGTTTGTACCCTAACGTTGTTGGAAGTGTGCTCTCCGCGGATCACTTTGCACTGAAAACCCTCTTATAGGCCTTTGATGACATTCACTATCTTATAAGGGAGGCCATGCTGTCTTAAAATTTCCACAGTGCATCTCTGTTGACACTGTAGAAGGCTTTCTCAAAATCTATAAACAGTGCGTATGTTGTGCTATGCCATTCATTTGCCTGTTCTAATATTTGTCTAAGTACAAATATGTGGTCTATGCATAATCTTCCTTTCTTAAATCCTACCTGTTCTTTCTGAAGTTTTCCATCAAGCGCTGTTGATGATTATGTGGCAGAATACTTTGGTGGTGAGTGGCAGTAGGGTAATGCAATCTCTGAGGCCATCCTTCTTTGGAGTTTTACTATAAGTCCATTTTCCACTCTTCATGAGTTTTCTCTAGGTCCAGAATTTGTTGTATTATCCAGCATAATTGTTTTGGTGTTTCAGTCTCTTCTGCTTTCAACATCTCAGCAGTCACTTCATCTTTACTTGATGCTCTGTCTAATTTTAGCTTCTTTATTGCCTCCATCTTTCAATTTTTTGTTCTCTTTATCCACTGATCAGTTGTCCCTTGCGTGTCCTTATTGCACTCTCACATCTTGTGCTGAAGTTACATGTCATCTGCTTTGTGATTTTGCAGATGGTTTTCGTATAATTTTCAAATGCTGCTTTCTCTGCTGCTTCTGCTAAGTTGTCGTTAGTACTGCTGTTTATCTTGATGGCATGATTCCTTCACTTCTTTGTCTTTTTGTGCATAGTTTTTTTTTAAGACTTGTTCTTTCAGCTCAATAATTTTTTTTCTTGATTTCCTTTCTTTGCTCTATCTTTTCCCATGTGGTCTTGCTCTTTTCTCTTTTTTTTTCTCGATATCCCAGCACCTCTTTTGCTGTTTCCTGTAGAATGAACTCTAGTATGGACATTTCTGCTTTGTCTTGTAGGACACTGGAGGGGTTCTTAAATACTGTCGAGAATTCATTTCTTGTTTGCTGGTCTATCAGTTTTGCTGTATCAAAGCATGTCTTTCTTTGTTCTCTGATTTGGTCTTTCCATAGTTTTAGTCTTATTTTCGATACCATAAGGTTGCGATCACTTCCTATATCTGCTCCTTTCCTTGCTCTCACATCTTGTAGTGACCGTTTCCACTTGTTTATCAGTATGTGATCAGTCTAGTTTTCTATTGTTTTGTCTGGGAATCTCCAAGTCACTTTATGGGTGTTTTTATGTTGGAAAATTGTCCCTCCGATGGTCATCATGTCTTCTTCGCGGAACCCGCACAATCTTTCTCCATTTTCATTTATTTCTCCGATTCATTCTCTTCCCATGATTATTCTTCTATCTTCATTTCCCTCACATACTTTTGCATTGAAGTCGCCCAAGATGAGTAGCATATCATGTTTGGGTAATGTTTCTACTTTGGCTTGGAGGCTGTTGTAAAAATCTTCTTTTAGTTCCTCTTCAGCTGCTTCTGTTGGTGCGTAACAAACTATAATAGACCTGACCATAATATTGTATCTTCTGTGTGCTGTGTTGTTAATTTCCTTCTGCCATGTCCTGTTCATCTTGCCTCTTGTATTCCTAATATGTCTAGTTTGTATCTGTGCATTTCCTAGTTGGTTTATGCTAGTTGTCCAGTTTGTTTAAGTGTTCATACACTCCAGTTGCCTATTTGCATTTTGTGTTTCGGCTCCAGGAGGTCTGCAATAGGTTTTGCAGTGGGGACTTCCAGTGGCTGGTCTTCATCCACAACCATCATGGGCTCAGTTTTCTGATATGCGTTTCTCCTTCCACATGCGTTTGTTTTTTTCCTTTTTTCTGTTTCTGTAGCAGTCCGGTGGGTTTTTTTTAACTGCATAGGGTTGCTGGCCCTATGCCGAACCCTCCTTAGTCGTACCACTAAGCGTACTAGGGTACAGTGGTCCTATTCTTTGCTTCCCACGCATGTGCCAAGGTCCCGGGTACCACACGGTTGGGGGTGGGGGGGGGGTGGGGGTGGTGGAGAATGGCAGAAGCTATTAGTGATGATATCTAATTTCTCCTTTCGGTCCAACGTATCGAAGTATTATCGCTCTTTAAAATTCCTGCAAATGCTTTGAAAAAAAGGGTCATGGCCCACCATGATTGATGCACTGTTAAATCTTTCAATAAGCCCTGTCATATAAGGACATCAGATTATTACCACTGCTTTTTGCGGGCTGTAGTAAAGCAGCCTGTTAGCAGGTGGGCCACGACATGATGACGCACGAGTCAGGTGCGCCACGACAAATGACGCACGAGTTGCTTCATCGATGTTACCTGAGCATCTGACTAAACATATAGCGTCATGATTTGTTCGTATAATTTCAGAGTTAGTGAATCTGGTCACTGTCTTGTGGTTAGCAGATGTGCCACTTTAGAATTTCTGCTTTCCTTGATACTTTCATTGTTTGTGTTCTGTTGTGATGCAACTCTGATCATTGTACTCATACTTGCTTTTACTTGTACGAACTTCCCGTAACTGCGAGCTGGTGTTCTTTGCAGCCGATGCTGTAGATGTGTTGAGGAACAACATCGTATCGGCGTGGGAGTGGGTTATGGTAGTTACTTTTTCAGTCTCGGAGTACAGCTAAAAAGCAGGGGGTGTGCAATGCTTCTTTAGCTTGCTCCGCCACCAAGGGGACTATGGCGATCCCTGCCCCGTTAACCAGGCCAGGCCTGTTCCTAGGGGTACCAACGGAGAGGTGGGACAGGGTCTTGGTCAGATATGGTTCGTTAACTCTGACGCTAGCATATCAGATATGGGTCGCTGAATGCATGGGACTGTGTCTTCACCATCACTCTGATCATTATCTCGTGCTTTTCTTGATGACACTGTCAGTAGTACATTCGCTAGTGCCATGCTACTTCATTGGGAGTAGTGAAATGACTGCACTCGACATCTTTTTGCACCTGGAAATCACTTATGGTACTGCTCAGATGTCAATGAAGGTAAGAACCAAATATGGTTCCCATTTACAGTGGAGTTTATGAGGAAATCTAGAAACAAATTTTGGAATATCCTAGTCCACTTTCTTCAGCATATGCCACAAAGTTAGCAAAGCCACAGTAAACTACTACACTCATCAGAAAGATTTCACACCTGTATTAGCAGTTGGTTCCATCAGTCTAATCATCATCTTTCAAGTTCACTCCATCAGTCAGCACATATGATCTCAGACTGACTAGTTCTTGTCCACAGACGTATTCAAGCTGATGAGCAAAAATGTAATAAATTTGCACCAGTGGTTCCTTCTTTACATCACCTGCTTCATTTCAACAACAAAAAAAGTTAGTGATCTGTTTTATTTATATTAATTCAAAACTGCTGGTTTAGAGAGTTGAAAGCTGCCTTGATCTGCTACTTCATTTCAGCTTTCTCACTAATAGTTTTTGAGTACAAATTTATATAAGACTAAATATAATATCCAATAACTCATGACGACCCAATTTTAGCCATAACTTTGATATTCTACAGCTTTTAAAAGTGAATGAATACAATTTTCGAAGTGCACACAATAATACCTAAGTGCTTAAACACTCAACGAAAATTTGTTAGTCCCAGTGGTTCTCAAGTTATGGTGTGTGGCCTCCGCTTGCATCGATCAGCGACTGACATCTCCTGGACATAGATGCTATCAGATGTCTGATGTGTGCCTATGGGATGGCTGCCCACTCTTCCTGGAGTGCCTGGCATAGATCATGACGATTGACTGGAGAAACGTTTCGGCAACAAACACGCCTTTGCAGCTCATCCATAGATGCTCGATCGGATTCATGTCTGGAGATAGGGATGTCTAGGGAAGGGTGAGAATGTTGTTGGCAGTCAGAAACTGCGTGGTGAACCGTGCAGAATGGGGTCTGGCGTTGTTCTGTTGAAACACAGACCTTTGCGCAGTCAAAAATGGAAGATCATGGGGTCAAAGAATTTCATTGACGTATCGTTGAGCATTCAAGCCTCCTTCAACCGACACCAATGGACTCCTTCCGTTGAAACTGATCATTCACCATACCATTACACCTCCACTACCGTGCGGCGGAGCTTCATCAACGCAAATTTTGGGCAAAACGTTCATTTGGCCTACGGTAGACCCTTCTCAGCATATCATGGCGGCGCAACAAAAAGGAAGATTCGTCACTAAACTAGACACATCTCCACTGATTGTCAGTTGCCAAGGGCCGATGCAGGTTGGTCCAAACAAGTCGATTCTGGCGATGGGGTCTCGTTAAGACAGGACCTCGATGAGGTCGTCGTGCCACCAGTCCAGCTTCATGAAGTCTATCCCGGACAGTTTGATCAGACACACGAAGTCCTGGAAGCAATGACTGGGTACTTGAGGAAGCTGTTGTAAACCTGTTTCTGAGGTGATGAACAGAATAAAGTGATCATCAGCTGCTGTTGTCACCCTGGGTCGTCCACCGCGGTGCCGGTCTTCAGCTGAGCCAGTGGCTTGGAAACGGTGCCAAAGTAGACTGATGGTACTCTTCTGCACGTTTAAATGCCTGGCAACCTGATTTTGACTCTCGCCTGCAATGTTTTGTAAATTTTGCGATAGACGCGCCATAATTGTCTGCTTGAAAATTAACTGAATTTGTTTGTGTAACCTCTTCATTTTATAGGGTTTCATTTGCGTGGGAAGTGAGTTGTGCTCATCACAAAAATCACGACTTTTCCATAAACGCAAGGTGAGTTATGGTAAAAAAAAAAAAAAAAATGCGTGATTAGCAAGGGCAGCTACTGCGTTCTGACTATACACGAGAATAGCAAATTCACGCTAAATCATGGATCTGATATCTTGGTGATAAATTTTTGTTTGGTTTGAGATACCCGGGAAACATATATGTCATAACATATAAAAAAGAAGCTTATTTAAGCTATGCGGTTTTTTTAGAGTATATATAAATATACACAAAGCATTGCAGTAAAACTGTAATAACAAAATGTTCAAACTATTTAAAACCAAAGTAGGATCAGCTTTGGTTTTAAATAGGGCTCACCTGGGCAAGAGCAGAAAAAAAGGCGAAGGACAGGCATTTGTGGAAAACCCTTGCAGAAGCCCCATGTGCCCTGGGCACTTAAGGTTCAGAGAGAGAGAGAGAGAGAGAATTTATGTTTTATGTTCCTCCTCTGTTTATTTGTCTTGTATTTTTTGTTTTGTTTTGAGTATGATTAAGATATATTAATTAAACGTGTGATTACCGGGGCCCAGATCTGGGGAGAAAAGAATAGGACCACTGCCACCTTCAACGTATGTCGTAAGAGGCGACTATGGAGGTTGGGGGATAGGCCAATGACGTGTTCCCTGTTTTAAAAAAATCTGTGTTACAGAAACATGTAGAGGAAAACCAGGAAATATTGTTTTGGAAAAGGAAGGGACTCTCTGATGATTAAGATGTAAACCAAAATATTACAATTGTATGCTTTTTAATCGAAAAAAAACTGTTCCTACTTTCATTTAAAAGAGTTTTAATGTTTAGCTATTCTAGTACCTCTCCATAATTATGTATCACTTTATAAGTTTTATATCTAATCATTTCTAGTCTTGTCTATTTATTAAGATGCCTGGTTATTATCTACTTTTCATTTATAATGGTTTTGTCATTTTAAGTGTTGTGCAGAGTATTATCCAGACATTAGAACAAGACAACAAGAATGCCACGTGCATGGTGATCATCACTACCAGAGTCGTTAAAGGAACTAAACCTGAGGCAGAAACTGTGAGCTATTGCAAAAATCTGGAGAAAAATGTAAGTTCGGGATTTAGTCTAATCAAAAACTTAAATACCGAAGAAAAAGAAAGACAAAGAGGAGGTCAATTTACATCTCAGTTTTAGTAATTAAAATCTTAAAACTAATTATGTAATAGTTTTGTTCTTACGAGACCACAAATCACATGACTCTATCACTGGAACATTCCTCGTTCTTTTGGTGAAAAAGCGCTCTCGAGTTTAGTGCGTGGGAAGAAAGGGTTTCGCTCCCTTCCTGGATGACGAGAGTTAAGGTGGTTCGATGCAGAAGCGAGTGGTTTGTCCGTTGAACGAAGCCTATAAACGGCTAGCCAGCCAGGTTCGTGCTAACGCGTTGGTGGTGTACTACGGTGTTGTCGACCGATGGTCTCGAAATTGGCCCATCTCTCGTAAAGAGTATCGGGTCTGCAGTATGTAATGTGCGTTGGTCGTCGGTGCCGTGCTTTCTTCTCGTTCGTTAGAGCAGAGAGAGCCGGCCGCCGCTGTTTAAAGGAAATGAAACGCTGTCGGGGTCGAAAGGGATCCGCTCTGAGCAGAGTTTTGTCTCCCTTGCACCGCGTCGGTCTGCCGGCAAATATCCGACTAAGGTTCGGTGAAGAAAGCTGTCTGGTTGATCCTGCCAGTAGTCATATGCTTGTCTCAAAAAATTCCACTGCTGGCGAGATTCTTCAGCTGCCGTGCGTGGGGTGAAACTTCTCCCGGCCAATGAAGAAAATGCGATTTAGGGTTGTCGTGCGGCGCCGCTGTGAAAAGGTGATGGAAAGGATAAAGTGAAGTTTAATCGGTATGTCCAGTAGTCTCGCAGCGAGAGCTACTCATACCACGGCACCTCTGCTCTAGAGGGCGGTCACGTCCTAAACATGCCCATACTGGGATAATATGCCTAAACCGGCTTAACCCAGGGGTGAAACTTGCTAGTGGCGAGGATTCGTCCTCCTGGACAAAAGTTCCGTCCTGGTCACAATCTAGGAAGGGTAGCGGCCACGACTATAAAATGCTGAAGTTGGAGACACTGGACCAGTGCAGTCTAGATAGGCAACCACATCTCACCTGATGTGGATATATGCGTATCCTAATCACGCTGAGGTTTTCCGGTGAGAAAGTCCAATGCTGGACTGGATGGGCAATCACCTCTCACCCAGCGGGGATATACTGAGATCCAAAACATGTCGAGGTTTTCCGGTGAGAAAGTCCAACTCTAGATTAAACTGGTGCAATGAAAACCACAGTGTCACGCAATTCCACTCCTGCGACCACCGAGAATATAGGCACAAGCCCCACGATGCTTTGAGCCTCCATTCTAAATGAGACTATCGCGAGAACCACATGAGTAAATTCAGTAGGATCACGGGGCGATCTTGGTCGTAGAAGCAAATGAAGAAGAAGAAGGAACATTCTTCCAAGATAATAATAGTCTGACAACAAATCACTAAACACTGGTAATGGAAACTGCTCACCAGGACACTAAGAATAACTCACTTACAGCAAGCCAGCTATATAATATTTTTATTCAATAAATTGAGTTAAAGGCACTCTTTAATGTGACTAGCCATCTTGTCTATCTACTCATTTAACTTCATAACAAATCTTCAATTGTCAGGTGTATGACCTGCATTGTTAAAAACTATTTTTTAATATTCATTTGTCAGTCTGATAACAAATTTGATTCTTGATTTTAATATTAATGTCAGCTGATGTTTTCTGATTTAAAGTCCATACTTATGAAAAACTTGTCAGATTCTGGGACTGTAAATAACAGCTCATATATGGCTTATCAGATGAAGGTCTTGTTACATAAATCATATGACTAAAACTATTTTCTGTTGAATAATATTACTGTATATAAGCTTACGCACAGAAATAAAAAAAAATGTAAACCAACAAATTATTCAGAACTCAGGATCTTCATGAGAATGAATGGCTAAAGCTTTAGCGGCTGAGGACACAAGAACCTGGCTTCTCTTCTGTAGTTGTTCAGTTTTGAAATGCCTCAAGAGTAGCACAGACATAGTGAACTAACTTCTCATGTAAATGCTGTGGTTTGACCTATTACTTTCATGCTCTACCTTTCCAGTTGTAAAAACTGGTACTATCAGGTAATTATATAAGAATGACCACACCAGAAATTACCATTGCCTTAAACGATAAACATATATTCATATAAAAATTAGTTTTAAAAATTCATTTTCAGAATTCACATGCATTTGAATGGAGGAAAAATTGTTTTCAAATATGGGACATTTTTTAAAGTAAATTTTTTAATGGTTTACTTCATTCTTCGACATGTCATGAGAAATGTTCAATAGTTTGCTTTTTGCTGTCATAATTCACTCAGGCAGAGGAACTGACCAGGACCCTCAAGAGAAGCTCTACAGTGACAATGAAAACCAGAGAAGAGCTGCTGCATTTGTGAGAGAGATTGGTGCTGGTTCTGAGAGAATGAAGAACTGTCACAGTGCCTGCAATTTGGATTATTACCACTGCTGATTCTTTGTAGGTGTTTTTTAAGTGTGTTAGTTTTCAGAATTAAAGTTTCACAGTCCAAATGCATTTAAGATGAAACTCTGTGATAAAGGTGTATGTGCTGAATGTTTTTTCTCCAGAAAACATTTCGGCGAGCTTTTCAACTGTTGTGTCTGCATCGCACAAAGAGGTGATTGTGGATTTTGGCTATACTATTTTCAGTCCTACATCCATCTTACTATCAGTGTGTTCTGGATATCACTGCTGTGTCTTATGATTTAACTTTAGCAATAATTCACCGTATTCTTGCTGAAAATTACACAGATGTGCTTCTAAATTTCAAAATAAAAGATGAAATTGTAGTTGAAAGGGGCAGACTTTTAAGAGATGCATATTTCTGCAGGTACTGGGGCATTTTGTGAAGGAAGTTTACAACATATTGGAGCATTTATGGTCTATTAGTAGACAGTTTTTCAATTTTCCCTCCAAACAACATCATGGCGTTATTACATTAACTCATGTCTTCTTTCACACCGAGTACAGATCTGTATTGGTATTGCATATTGCTATCTCAACCAGAGATTGGGGTCACTTTCCTGTCATTTCGCGCCGACAAGTTCCCGTCGTTCATCCGGAAGAAGATGGTTGTCGTATTGAGCTGTTTGGAAAGACGCTATCCCTACCTGCGCTCCGCTCTCGAGTTTCATACTTCTGTTAAGATACTGAACAATAATTGCAAGTGTTGATCTTAAAGCAAGCTTTGACACATTACAACCACAATTCTGTAAGATGAATACACTGATTGTAAGGTGCAGTGAGTGAGCATGCCATTTTTTAAAAATTCGGTGTGCGGTTAGTTTTGCGTGACACGTCCAATGACCTAACAGTTGGGAGCGATGTGAAATGTAAGCGCGAAAGACGTTGCGGTGGTTTGGTTATCATTATAAATCATTACGTCGCTTTGTAAGCAAAGAACATTACAAATTATTATAAGCAAATACTGCAGCTTCTTTTCCAAATGTCCTACCCACACAAGCCATGCGTATCAGAAATGATAACAGTGGATTGCATTGTACGACCGCAGTAATTATATGTGTGATATTTCAGGGCTCAGCATAGCATTGAGTTATGTCAATAAACAAAGAATACTTTGTTGGTAAACACTCATACTAGTAACACAAGATTAACTTTCCTAAAGCTCATGTTATGTTATGAAAATGAGATCAGATTTCAGCAAACTGCCATCATGACAATAAAACAGTTACTGTTATGTCAGTAAAACAATAACTTGTGCATTACTGTTGTTACGATAGTGAAACAATAACTTGTACAGTACCGTTGCTATGTCACCAAAACAATAACCTGTACTTTACTGCTGCTGTATCAATAATAAAAAGTTACTGTTATGGAAGTAAGACAAAAGTAATTTATATATGGCTTTAGTAATGCTTGTCAAACATGAAATATTTTTGAGTAGTCACTGCCATGCCAGTAAAACAGCAAGTTATACATTGGTGTTATTCTTCTTCTTCAGCTTTCCATGCCATTAAGGCTCATTGCTGCAGATAAAGTTTGCCTCCATCCCTCTCTATGTTGTGTTTCCATCTCTGTTTTGGTCTATCTCTTGGTCTTGTTTCCCTCATCTCTTGTGCATACATCATTTTCATTTGTCTGTTCTCTTCCATTCTTTCTACGTGCCCCAGCCAGCGTAGTCTGTTCAGTTTCAAGACATTTACAATTCGTTGGGTAGTTCTTATTTTACTGACCTAATAACAGCAATGTCTTGTTCATTTTCATTGCTGTTATTAGGTCAGTAAAATAATAACTATTATATAGGTCAAGTATTGTGATAGTAAGACAAGAAAAACATATAGCTATCTACTGTGATAGTGGTAAATTAAGAACACCTTATAGGTAACTACTGTGATAGTGGTAAATTAAGAACACTTCTACTGTGATAGTGGTAAATTAAGAACACTTCTACTGTGATAGTGGTAAATTAAGAACACTTCTACTGTGATAGTGGTAAATTAAGAACACCTTATAGGTAACTACTGTGATAGCATTAACATAAGAAAAGCTTATGAAAAAATTATCTCACCAGTAGGTAGATATGATGGTGTTAACACCGCTGATCAAAGTTACTAAGGTGGTCCATGACACATATTACTAATGCACAGTAAAATGCCATCCTGCTATGTCATGCTGTCAAGACATGTTGAGGATTTGGTCCATTTTTTCCTTGAACCTATAACATGCCAGAGGACAGTGTGGTCAGTGTCATGCCAACCCCTACCTAACTTCACGTGGAACCAGACACCCATTTCTACAGCTGGGTGATGGTTGTGCCTAAGGCATTAACCAAGTCACGACTCACGTGCACATCGTCACCAGCAGTTTTGATGAAAAATGATGCTGCTATTTTAATCTTTTTCTCGGGAAGGGCATATGGCATATATTCATTGCAACTCATTTTATTCAGATTATGAAAGTTCATCATTTATGGTACATGCCATTTTGATGCATGATCCCACTTTGTCATGATTTAGTGTTAAAATTTTTTAAAAGTCTCCTTGGTGTATCAGAAGTTTAAAAGATTAATTATAAACCTTTGATTTGGTTTAAAAGATTAATTATAAACCTTTGATTTAGTTTAAAAGATTAATTATAAACCTTTGATTTAGTTTAAAAGAGAAAAGGATGCCTGGTTTTTATTTATTTATTTGTTAGCATGAAATAATTTGTAAATATCTTAAGATACTTTTGTTTTTCTTTCAGCAACACAGCATTCAGTTTGTGTTCATATTGTGGGTTGGTGGTGTATGAAGTTGAATATTTTGATTGTTTGGGAAAAAAAACCAAAATATGAGAATTATAAGTCAGTTTTTAAGGTTTTTTTTTTTTTTTAATGTAAGGATAATTGGAAATGTCAGTATTTTACATTCAAGTTTGGGTCCTTAGATGTTTGTAGAGAGTGCTGGTTTGCATAATGTGTTCTGGGGTCTGGAGATTATGAACACACAAGGGTTATGCATCTGGGATGATCAAATAAAAATATTTCTAACTTGAATAACTTTTAGAGTCAGTGATTGCAGATATTAATCAGTACAGGGGAATATTCATTTAAAAAAGTGATTAAGTATTTCCTTAATATTTGTATAAGGTCAGTAGTTTCTTTCTTCTGATCTATTTAGATTTTCAAAAACTGCAGAGAAATTGCAGCTGCATGGTTACCTGCTTTTGATTTGATCTATCAGATTTCCAGTATCATCTTTCGTACACTTTGAAATTCTGTCTGAAGGTTTGTTTCTATAAACCTCTAGGTCCGTCCTATCCTCATTCTCCTTCTGGAAGTCTAATATGTAGCCTGTTTTGTGGTTGTCTTTTCTTTTTCGTATGCAGTAAACTAATTTTCTCCTCTTTTATGTCAGATTTCATTTTCTATGTCATTCTTAGTTATCACAGTGTTCTTTTTTTTCAGATTATGGGAGGATAAATAATTGATGTTAAAAGGGCCACAATGGAGTCAAGTCAGAGTCTGCCACTGAACAGCCTTGGCTCACCACCAGCTGCAGGATGCCATCGCCTCCCACAGATCCCATCCATGGGGAGAAATGTCCGCACTGCTCAGAGCAAGACAAGTGCTAAGTTCAATTTTGAATCAAAACCCAGGGATGATGCAGCAGTTTTGCATGTTGAAGGGACTTCAAGAGTTGTAAAAATATTAACAGATGGAATATCAGAAATGACAGATTTTGAGAATAAAGAGGGTGCGCAGATGCCAGCACCAGTGCACAATAATGAACACAACACAGCTGCAAGTAATAAGACAAATGAGAGACGCACAAACATTAGTGATGAGAAAGGCATTGGTATTTCTAACAGTAGTTTCCCTCCATTAGTGCCAAAGCAGAAAAGACTAAAGTCTAAAATGAATATCGTTAATAAGATAAACAAAGATATTTCCCCAAAGACTGATGATTACATAAGAAACAGTAGTATATCATCTGACACTTGTACAGCATCTACACAGCGTGATATACCAAACAGCGGCACTGGTCAGAAGCATTCTAAATCAAGTAATAAACATAGTGTACTTCATTTAGACATATCTGGCAAGGTTGCTTCTGAAAGTTTAGCCAGAGAGCCAAAGGAATGTTTGTTAGAGGCTTTTCCTGACAATACAGACAAAAAGAAAGAAAGTCCTTTAGAAAAGAAGAAAAGAACATCAAAGATGGGTATTGAAAGCAGCACATCAGGACTAAGGATTGTTGAAAGCACACAGAAGACACCTGAATCTGAACTTCAGCATTCATCTGAGGTTCAGAATAGTGGTACTAGGACTCTGGCAGAAGGCAAGGATTTGGAGAAAATGGAAGTGGATTGCACTGCCCCTAAAGGGCATGTTCCAAGGCGTGTTTTGATACTGCCGAATGAAGTGCCATCAGAGTCTCAGCTGGAGAAACTCCTAGCTATGCAGTCAGCAAACTATGACCTTCAGTGTCCACCACAGTGGTTTGAAGGAGATTTGCTGTGGGCCAAAGTTAGTGGTCATCCTTACTGGCCTTGTATGGTTTCCAGGTGTCCTTTTTCAAAAATGTACACCAGAATCAAAGGTGAGCTTTAAATTTTTTTGTATTGAATTGTGTAAGTCTGTCGATATGTCCTTGTTTTGCTAGAAATTATTTTCATTCATATATATATATATATATATATATATATGAGGTGTGTCTAAAAAGTGGCAAATGGTCTGATATCTCAACAGCAACATGAGCCAGGTGTGTGGCCATGCACATAGCTATCCAGAGACGCATCAAGAAGCACCACCTATTGTGGAGTACACGTGACCGACAGGGTAAACCCACTGTGGGCAGTTGAATGTAGTCATTGTGAGAGTAAGGTCACAGTGCAATGGAGCAATGGGTGAACATCAAGTTCTGCTGCAAATTGGGGAAAATGGCGATGGTGATACATGAAATGTTGGTGTAAGTGCACAGGATGGAAGCCGTGAACGGAAAATGTGTTTACGACTGGTTCAAACGCTTTCACGACGGGAAGGGAACAACTGAGGATGAGCCACATTTGGGTCAGCCATCAACAAGCAGAAACACAGACATGATCTGTGTACACCAGTTCTTGGCTCAGCGTGGTGTACCTGTTCTCAGTCATCCGCCGTACTCCCCTGATCTGGCACCTGTGGACTTCTTTTTTTTTTTTTTCCCCACCTGAAAAGTGTCGTGAAAGGTGCACGTTTTTCAGATGTGGTGGCAATCCAAGAGGGTGTGACAGCGGTTCTGCAATCAATTCCTTAAGAGGCCTTTGATGACAGCTTCCAAAGGCTTTTCGAACATTGCAAAATATGTATTGTGAAGGATAGCGATTATTTTGAAGGCTAGTGAAGTTTGTATCTTCTGTTTTGTTTGTTTTCTGACACCAATCACCAAATAATTTAGACACACCACATATATATATATATATATATGAATTTTGAAAAAGATGACATGTAGATCTGTCATTTTTGTTGCAGAGTAAGTTAAAGAATTAGGAATAATGGATTTCCGGCCAGTAATATGTGGGAATCAGTTGTGTTAGAGAAATAAGACAATTATCAGGGCAAAGTAATTTATGGGAAACAGATGGCTGTATTTATTCTGTATTTGTATGTCTTAAAATATAAGGTTTTTTTTTTCCTATTTCTAAAATATTCTCATGTTTATATTGTGAACATATGCCTGTGAGACCTAACATTTAACAAAACACCTGAGAAACACATTTGAATGTAAATGCTACAGAAGAGTCCTTCAAATATCATGGGCTAAAAAAAAATAACAAATATATCCATACTACAAGAACTTAATATTGAATAAGGTTGGCTAGTAAGGAAGATTAAACAGAGGAAACTAAAATATATTGGACATATTGAATGTCATGAGAATTTAGAGAAGACCATCTTGGAAGGGTACATAATGGGAAAAAGAAAGAGGAAATCAAGGCGAAGATGGCTACAAGACATCGTTGATGATCTGTGAATGGATGCATCAGCAGCAGGGCATCTTGCTTACAACTGAGAGGCCTACAGAAGTGCTGTTAAAGAGACAAAGTTCCGCAATGGACATGCAAATGACTAACTGACTGTTTATATTCTGTCTCAAGTCTTAACATTTTTAGCATTTGTTAAGACAAATGAAGATCTGATCTTAGTTCCTCTATGTGTCTGGCCCAGACTTTTCATGAAAACATTTATGCCATAGTATTAACTGTGTATCAGTAAGGTGTCCTCATAATTACTTTGTACTTGGCTAAGTGTGTACATGTATCAGATTTTAATACAAATATGACTTTTTGATGCATTGTCAATAATGCTTAACAAACTACTTTTCTCAGGTGATGTGAGAGTTATCCGGTCATATCATGTCCAGTTTTTTGGCAATGAGGCAGAAAGAGGTTGGATTAATGAGCCGTCAGTCATGGCATTTGAAGGAAAGCTAAAGTTTTTAGATATGGCTCAGCAAGAGCTGGCTAAGGGTAAAAAAGGAAAAAGTGGTTACAATCCTTTCAAGATTAATATATCGAGGCGCCATGCATGGAATATTGCTGTAGAGGAAGCTGAAGGAGCCATGCCTCTATCCAGAGAAGAAAGATATGTGCAATATATGTTTGAATATGTCTTTATGGATGATCTAAAGAGAGAACAGCAGAAGTTGAAACAAGAAGCAGACAATTTGAAAACAGAAGATCCAGGAGCAGTGAAATCTAAGACAGGTGTGAAACGGAAGAGAACCTCCGAAGAAGGAAATAATTTGTCTCCAGTTTTGAATAAATATAAAAAGCGAAAAATAGAAGACGCTGGGTTGCATCCAGAGACACCTGCAGGAGCTAAAACTTCCTTTGATACATATTATGCAAATCATAGAAGCTCAGTAATTGAACAACACCCTGAATGGGACACCCCATTAGTGTTTGAATATCTGCGTCAGCAATGGGAATCTGAGAAGAAGAAGACTTCTAAGCCTAAGGGCCCTTACCCAGCAACTGTCCAAAACAGCAGCAAAGGCACAGTTTCTCCCAGTGTTCCTCTTGTACAGCCTGCAGGTAAGTGTTGCTTTTTCACCTTATGGCGCTTCATATCGAAGATTTATAGCATTTGTTAAGACAAATGAAGATCTGATCTTAGTTCCTCTATGTGTCTGGCCCAGACTTTTCATGAAAACATTTATGCCATAGTATTAACTGTGTATCAGTAAGGTGTCCTCATAATTACTTTGTACTTGGCTAAGTGTGTACATGTATCAGATTTTAATACAAATATGACTTTTTGATGCATTGTCAATAATGCTTAGCAAACTACTTTTCTCAGGTGATGTGAGAGTTATCCGGTCATATCATGTCCAGTTTTTTGGCAATGAGGCAGAAAGAGGTTGGATTAATGAGCCGTCAGTCATGGCATTTGAAGGAAAGCTAAAGTTTTTAGATATGGCTCAGCAAGAGCTGGCTAAGGGTAAAAAAGGAAAAAGTGGTTACAATCCTTTCAAGATTAATATATCGAGGCGCCATGCATGGAATATTGCTGTAGAGGAAGCTGAAGGAGCCATGCCTCTATCCAGAGAAGAAAGATATGTGCAATATATGTTTGAATATGTCTTTATGGATGATCTAAAGAGAGAACAGCAGAAGTTGAAACAAGAAGCAGACAATTTGAAAACAGAAGATCCAGGAGCAGTGAAATCTAAGACAGGTGTGAAACGGAAGAGAACCTCCGAAGAAGGAAATAATTTGTCTCCAGTTTTGAATAAATATAAAAAGCGAAAAATAGAAGACGCTGGGTTGCATCCAGAGACACCTGCAGGAGCTAAAACTTCCTTTGATACATATTATGCAAATCATAGAAGCTCAGTAATTGAACAACACCCTGAATGGGACACCCCATTAGTGTTTGAATATCTGCGTCAGCAATGGGAATCTGAGAAGAAGAAGACTTCTAAGCCTAAGGGCCCTTACCCAGCAACTGTCCAAAACAGCAGCAAAGGCACAGTTTCTCCCAGTGTTCCTCTTGTACAGCCTGCAGGTAAGTGTTGCTTTTTCACCTTATGGCGCTTCATATCGAAGATTTATAGCAGAACAACATAAATTTACTTGTTGAAGCCCATCAGCTTTTATTATTTGGTTTTTGAAGTAGAAATTTGGATTTAGAGGTTACATAAATTAACTGCAGATTTTAACACTTTGATATGCTTTTGATAATTTTATATGCAATTTATGGTTTTTTGAAAAGTCTTGTAAAAGTGCATTGCCAATCAATTTTTTTTTCTTCAGTTATATACTAACTGGCATGCATCTGGCTTTCGAATAGTGTTATATCCAACCCACTAGTGAAACAGCATGATGTAATGTTTAATTATGAAACAGGAATGTCTCAGAGAAATTTCTGTTTCCAGTACTACATCATCTTGAATCACATCTTACGACTTCACTGCACTCATAAAGACATATACCACCCCCGAGGGTTGTTCTTGGTAATCAGGATGTGATGCCTTAATTTGGTAAACACAATAGGGAAATGGTAAAATTATAGTGGAGCTTGCAAAAAAAAAAAAAATTACTTCCAAGGTTGCCTCCCTAATTGAAAAGAAACTACAATAGCTTTTCTTGATCTTATATGATATGTCTTTGTTTATCACCACAGTATCAGCTGGAAAGAGCTTCATGCTTGTAGCTTTTCTGAGTTCACATAACAAAATTTTGTGAGAATTTTGCTAATGAAAGATAAAGGTAACCCTGTCGTGCCTTAGAGGCATAAAGGGATATGGTGTTAGTGCCCATATTTTCCTTGACCACCTCTCAGCACACTAGAGGGTGATGTGGTCAGCGTCATGCCTGGCTGGCCATCCCTTCCCCAACTCCAGGAGAAGTCAGGCATCCATTTCTACAGTTGATTTGCTAATAAATTTGCTTGATTTTTTTTAAAAACTAAAGTTAATTTTTGAACCTTTCAGAGACATGCAAATTTTGGAATGATAAGAATTCAGTGTATTTGTTGCCCAGGTAGTGATAATTAATGAAAGTTTTTTTCCTCTCTGGGTTTGTCCAGATGGAGTGAAGCAGAACAAACCTCATTCTAAGCTGGCGAAATTGTTGAGTGGAGAAAGCTTGCCATCTTGCTCTCCTGGACTAGAGGGCACAGAACAGGTATAAATTGTTATCGCTCTTATTTGAAATTGCCACAGAGAATTCTAGCTCCCACATTGTTCATGGGTTCCATGGAATGCAGATGAAGAAAAAGAAGTGAAGAAGGTGAAAGAAAGAATGAGAATGATTGACAGAAAAGAGACATTAAAGATCTATTGCAGAATTCCACTGTTAAGTAGTTAAGGGGAAATAATTATACAAAGTATATGCAGATTAAAATACTTCTTGCTCCAGCATTTATTAACCCTTTTCTATTCTTTGTCAAAGATTTATTAGACAAGCTTTTGACACAGTGCACATATTTTATTACTGATCAAATACAAAAGGCATAATTTACTCAAGTTACTACAAGTTCACGAGTAAATTCTCTTGATAAATTTAATATTGACATTAGTAAGGTGGAAAAGTTTACAACCAATGAAAAACTACTAGATAAAGAAAGCTATAACAAGATAAAATTATACACAGGTGATAATGGTTCATAATGAGTTGACTTGGTATTTATCCATTATAACATATTTTGCAGTAAATTTAAACAATGAGAAAGAACAAATGAAAATGAAAAAGCTGCTGTTTTTAAAATATCGTAATTGCAAAAAGTGCTGTGTTGCTGTTATAAAGAATAGTGTAATGATTGGTATATGCAGACTGATGCTAGCCAGACACGAAAAAGGAGTCGTCGCCCAAAGAGCATGGCTTTACAACCAAAACAAGAAATAGAGGCAACGCCATCTCCTAGTGCTGGTGTAGAATCCATCAGCAGTGTGCCAGATTTTGTGGAGGAGGACACAGCAAGACCAAAACTTGCGGCGTCTGCTCTCTCCGCCCGGAAAGCCAGCCAGGAATCAGATTCAAGCACAGAGGTGAAATGTTTACAAATGTCAAGATAGAGCACTTAAATATTTCAAATTTTGATGTTTAGATGAGAGGGTGAACAGAGTGGTACTTGATTTCTCTGTGTTGATACTTACACACCATTTGTTTGTCCATGATGTCAAGATGTCTGCTGCTCTTTGGAGTCTCTGTGTAGCAACTGTTGCATATTCATCTGTACACCACATGACCAGATCATCTGCATACAGTGCCGCTTTGATTCCATAAAAAGAAACTACAATAGCTTTTCTTGATCTTATATGATATGTCTTTGTTTATCACCACAGTATCAGCTGGAAAGAGCTTCATGCTTGTAGCTTTTCTGAGTTCACATAACAAAATTTTGTGAGAATTTTGCTAATGAAAGATAAAGGTAACCCTGTCATGCCTTAGAGGCATAAAGGGATATGGTGTTAGTGCCCATATTTTCTTTGACCACCTCTCAGCACACTAGAGGGTGATGTGGTCAGTGTCATGCCCGGCTGGCCATCCCTTCCCCAACTCCAGGAGAAGTCAGGCATCCATTTCTACAGTTTATTTGCTAATAAATTTGCTTGATTTTTTTTTAAAAACGAAAGTTAATTTTTGAACCTTTCAGAGACATGCAAATTTTGGAATGATAAGAATCCAGTGTATTTGTTGCCCAGGTAGTGATAATTAATGAAAGTTTTTTTCCTCTCTGGGTTTGTCCAGATGGAGTGAAGCAGAACAAACCTCATTCTAAGCTGGCGAAATTGTTGAGTGGAGAAAGCTTGCCATCTTGCTCTCCTGGACTAGAGGGCACAGAACAGGTATAAATTGTTATCCCTCTTATTTGAAATTGCCACAGAGAATTCTAGCTCCCACATTGTTCATGGGTTCCATGGAGTGCAGATGAAGAAAAAGAAGTGAAGAAGGTGAAAGAAAGAATGAGAATGATTGACAGAAAAGAGACATTAAAGATCTATTGCAGAATTCCACTGTTAAGTAGTCAAGGGGAAATAATTATACAAAGTATATGCAGGTTAAAATACTTCTTGCTCCAGCATTTATTAACCCTTTTCTATTCTTTGTCAAAGATTTATTAGACAAGCTTTTGACACAATGCACATATTTTATTACTGATCAAATACAAAAGGCATAATTTACTCAAGTTACTACAAGTTCACGAGTAAATTCTCTTGATAAATTTAATATTGACATTAGTAAGGTGGAAAAGTTTACAACCAATGAAAAACTACTAGATAAAGAAAGCTATAACAAGATAAAATTATACACAGTTGATAATGGTTCATAATGAGTTGACTTGGTATTTATCCATTATAACATATTTTGCAGTAAATTTAAACAATGAGAAAGAACAAATGAAAATGAAAAAGCTGCTGTTTTTAAAATATCGTAATTGCAAAAAGTGCTGTGTTGCTGTTATAAAGAACAGTGTAATGATTGGTATATGCAGACTGATGCTAGCCAGACACGAAAAAGGAGTCGTCGCCCAAAGAGCATGGCTTTACAACCAAAACAAGAAATAGAGGCAACGCCATCTCCTAGTGCTGGTGTAGAATCCATCAGCAGTGTGCCAGATTTTGTGGAGGAGGACACAGCAAGACCAAAACTTGCGGCGTCTGCTCTCTCCGCCCGGAAAGCCAGCCAGGAATCAGATTCAAGCACAGAGGTGAAATGTTTACAAATGTCAAGATAGAGCACTTAAATATTTCAAATTTTGATGTTTAGATGTTAAGTATTAGAGAATGCTTGTTGTCTGTGTTTTTTGATTGAGCTGAAATGCTTCAGAAAAGCATGAATTGGTCATATGTTTTGTGACAAAATAGATAGGTATCAAATTATTTTCTGTGGGATGGAGCATGCATGTTAGGCGCAGTTGAGGAATTGAAGAAAGTCACCTTGACTCACTCCCAACAGCCAAGAAGCTTAATTTATACATTCTTCATCACAGCATCATCTGCTGAGAGGTGATCAGCATCATAGAGACATATCAAAAGCAGCAGAATGACACCATTTTTTTTCTTTTGGTCAATAAATTTTTTTTTTTTTTCAAAACAATCAGAATTGCAGGTTTTCCGAAGCAGAATTAATTTTCAGAAAAATATTTGACTCCTGTATGATGACAGTAACGTAGAAATGTGGGTTTGTAAGAGCAGCAAACTCTTTTTGTTTGTTTAAATCATCACTGTTTATGAAAGAATGTTTACCTTTTGCTGAGAACACAAGATAGAAGGTACAATCTAAAATTCTTTCAGCCTGAGGTGACATGGTCAAGATGGAGAGTCAAAACACAAGATCACCAGCAAGAAGTTGGCATCACTTATGAGAAAAGATCAAGAGTAGAGAAAAAAAAATGAAGCAAACCTTAACAAGAACAGTTGCTGACTCAGAAAGATGAGGAGGAAGAAAATGGACAAAAGATCTGTTTTTAAACCTGTTGGTTTTTGTAATTGCATGAAATGTGAATTATGTACAAAAAGTTTTTATTCTGATAGGGGAAAGGAAAAGGGCTGAAGGAAAATGAACCATATGAGCTGGAAATATTCAAGCTCAACTCTACTTGCAAGATTGAGAAAGATAAGCTCTGTGCCATATGTGAGAAGAATGGAGATGCCATTGAATGTACTGGGCCTTGTGGGCAGCATTTTCATGCGTCATGTGTTGGCTTTGAATCTCAAGTGCCAGTGGAGCAGTACATGTGTCCAGAGTGCACATCAGGTATGAAAGCAGACTGATAAAGAGTTAAAATTTGAAGTGTATTTTTGTCTTAAAGAAAGATGAATTAAAAAAAAAATGATCTGGCTTTGATATGTGTCCAGGTAATTGATCAACTGAGCAGTGACTCCTCAAGACACCTTTGGGGTATTGTTTTGACAGCGGCAACAAATTCTCATCACTTCCAACAGACTGCAGCCAGGTTTTGTGTAGTGCTGCAGATGTGTTACATTCTATCCACCTTGAATTCTGTAGTTCTTTGCTGGTCTGTTTTTATTCACCACCACCCCCCACCCTCCCTCTCTCTCTCTCTCTCTCTCTCTCTCAGGAAGGAGTGAGAAGAGGTAGATGTTAAAGAGATAGAGGAGGAGAGGAGAGAAATCAGAGAAAAACCAGTTTTTGTTTTTCATTTAGTTTCACAGAAATTTAAACATTCTGCATCATCATGAAAAACATTTAAATAGTGTCAAACATTCAACAATTTTTTTTTTTTCTTAAAGACTGTTCACAGTATTAGTGGTGGCACTTTTCATTTTAAGAGCTGGAAATTCCACACAGCAAGATAACTTTTTTGAAATATGGTGGGAATCTCCTGATTGTGAAATAGTAAATCAGTGCTGTATTTGCTTGCCAGTTTTTCAGTTATTTGAGATTGTATGCCTGTTTTTTAAAAAATTTATTTATTTTTTTGTTTCTTAAAGGCAAGAGTTGTTGTAATTTTATAATTTTTTTAAAACGTCAATTTGTCCTACATCAGTGCTGTTAATAGGATAAATAAGAATCATCCCTTATATACTGTTAAAAAAAAAAAAAACGCACCACTGCTGTAGTCGTAATGGACATCAAATTTCAAACTTGTATCCAAATTTTATTTTACGGAATTAATGTTTCAGTTTTGGCATGAAGAAACTTTAAGACTTTAACAATGAAATGATGTTAATTAAATTTGGTTTGGACTTTTATCCTTTGTGACTGAGGCCTCCGTGTCAGTACGGTGTATGGCCTCCTCTGGCCAGTATCAGAGAATGACATCTCCTTGACATGGATCCAGTTAGCCGTTGGATCTGTTGTTGTGGATGGCTGCCCACTCTTTCCGCAGTGCAAGAGATAACTGTCGGAGATTGGTTGGCGCCACGTCTGCTGGCGGACTTGTCTATTGAGTTCGTCCCATATGTGTTTTATTGGGTTTATGTCTGATGGCGAGGAACTGGGTGGTGAGTTGTGCCACATGAGATCGAGCGTTATCCTGCTGAAAAATCGACCCTGGTGCAGCCAGAAGTGGAAGGACGTGAAGACGAATTTCAGCAATGTATTGTTGGGCATTTAGGCGTCCTTCAATTTGCACCAAGTCACTTATTCCCATGAAGTTGATCCCCACCACCACCACCATGTGGAGGAGCCTCATCAGCGCAGTTCTGGATGTAGCACTCATGGACTTTGCAGTAAACCTTCTCCATCTGTTGTTTTGCTGGAGCAGAAAGAATGATTCATCACTAAATCAAACCCTTTTCCAATCATTCGCAGTGATCCATTGATGATGCTGGTTCGCCCACTGCAGTCGGTTCTGGCGATGCTGGTCCGTAAGAACAGGACCTCTGTAGGGTATTTTGTAAAGACCAGTGTCATGCAGCTGGTTCCTGACCGTATGATCTGAAAGTCGATGAGCTGCTGTCATTGACTGGACTGTTGAAGACACATGCAAATTGATTGCTGAGGTGATGCAGCCATATGAAATGGTCTTTGTCAGGAGTTGTGACTATGGGTCTTCCACTGTGTGGTCGGTCTGCAATTGAGCCAGATTCTTGAAATAGTTTCCAAAGGTGACTAATGGTGCTTCTAACCTCATTAAATTGTCTGGCCACTACACTTTGTGACTGTCCAGTCTGTAAACGTCCAGTGATGATGAGTCATTGTTCTGTAGTGAAGTGAACCATACTTGCGCATTGAATTTTCAAATGAATTGATTCGAGGAGCGTCAATCTTTTATAGGCATTCAATAACATGGTCAGTGAGTTTTGTGTTCAGTAAGTTTCACAGGACTCTCATGAACCTGTCATGAGTTATTGTCAGAAATGCTGTTTTGACTAGTGTCGCTTTTCTGTGCTCATGAATCATCTGCTGAGTACAATTCAGGTCAGCATTTGAAGTTGATGTCCAAGTGAACGTTTCAGGCACTTTGCCCTTGTCTGATCAGCAAACTTCAGTTTAAATTGCAACATCGTATTTGTTGCGTTTCTTTTTCTGAACAGTATAAACTAAGCTTACAAAATGTGGTAGTTGGCAGCATCTTGCAAAACATGTAAGGTTCTTGTGACTAGCAAAGATATCAAGTGTTGCCCTGGTATATGGGATGCAGGGTGAATCGTACCAAATTATAGTGACAGAAAGTCAGTTTATCTACCTGTCCACTCACACCCTCACCTATGCCTGCCTGTCTGACGAAGAAATGTAAATCTGCCATTTACTTTTGAGATCAGCTATGTACTGGTGAAAATGCCTACATTACAGAGTAATTATTCACATGATGATGGCAAATAATTAATCATATGACAGTGACTGGTATCCTCGTTATCTCCCAAATGAAAAGTTTCAGTCTTCTATGTGGACATACGGCCACATATTTGGGGGTTTGAACTTTGACAAGTCTCTTCCAGGTCAAATTTTTTTAGGGCATTAATCCATGGATATTGATTTCTATAGGCAAGTTACTATGTCAGAGATTTTGTCTTTTATAGATGAGATGTAATCCAAGTTTTTTTTTGGTTGTCTTCTGTTTTATGTGTGTTATTTATCATTAAGGGTAGATGATTCATGTTCGACTTTTTGCATGTAATTATATCTGCAGGTACCCACACATGCTTCTCCTGCAAGAAAGCTGATGTGGAGACACTCAAATGCTCAGTTAACTTATGTGGTAAATACTACCATGAGGACTGTATTAGAAAGTACCGCCTAACCCGCACAGAAAATAAAGGATTTATCTGTCCACTGCATACTTGTGCCACTTGTGCAGTGGACAATGTAAAGAATCCAAAAGCCATAAAAGGTAATTTTATGATACATTTTAAATCTTAAACTGTGAACAACACAAAGACATGTAAATATTTTGTTTTTGTTGCCATTCATCATGACAACCATGTTGTCTCTGGGAAATAATGTGATCCTCATTTTTAGAGTTTATAGCAGTGTAAAATTACAAACTCCAAACTGAAACAAAACCATTTAAGTACAGTTATTTTTGTTTTTATTTTTGTTTCAATGGCTCTTATTAGCATAAGAATTAAGGGAGATCTTTTAACTTAGTCTGGCTGATTTTGGAAAAACTAAAGAATAAGATTATGGCATAGTGAATCAGGAATGATTCAAACTATGCCAATTTGAGGAAAATGGCTGAATTGTAGGATGTTTATAAGATGTGAGTTATTAAAAAAGAACTGCATTTTAGTCCTTTTGATGTGTTTTATGCTTAGATTATCATTGGGAGAGTTATCGATCTGGACTTCAAAATGTATTGATATTACAGTAAATATGAAGCTGAAAGTTTAAATAGAACACTTATTCACCAGTACTTAGTGTGAAATCATTGAAGCCAAATGTTATTGATTTTGTACAAATGACTTTTTTCCACTGGTATCTCCATTTACTTTCTCCTATATATACAACCTCAGTTTATGTTTTTTTTTTGTGTGGGACCAACCTGTGACAGCAAATTTTAGTTCTTGGCATTTATTGTTGTGGTGAGGATTGTGGGGGAAAAAAATAACATCACAGTGAAGATTGAGATAAAGTAGTTTGCCACATGTCACTCAGTGGAAAATGAGATACAGTGGTTTGCCTCTTGTCACTCAGTAGATCACAAGGAATGAGATATAATGATTTGCCTCATATCACTCAGTGGAAAATGAGATAAAGTGGTTTGACTCATGGCACGCAGTGGAAAATGAGATACAATGGTTTGCCTCTTGTCACTCAATAGATCACAAAGAATAAGATATAGTGATTTGCCTCATCTCACTCGGTGGAAAATGAGATACAGTGGTTTGACTCATGGCACTCAGTAGATCACAAGGAATGAGATAAAGTGATTTGCCTCATGTCACTCAGTTAAACTAAGAAATAGGCTTGTGAGTCATAGACATTATTGATTCCTCTCATGTTGGTCATGCTCCAGTATCCTAGCAGCCTTTTGCCAGGAGTGTAGCATGGAATTAGGATAGAGTCTTGACCAACTTTGCTCAACTGCTGCTGTAGATAATTGTCATTTCTGGCAACATAATTTCATCAGGGTGTTTTCACTGCAAGTCGAGCAGTATGAATTGTTAACTGTATGATCTTTTTTGCAGGCCGCTTCTACCGCTGTGTGCGTTGCCCAACAGCATATCATGTGGGAGACTTCTGTATAGCTGCTGGCAGCATAAATTTGGCTGGCTCTAACATTGTATGCAGTGACCATTTTCAGCCAAACAGGTCTTTGAGCTGTCATTCCCGTATCAATATCACCTGGTGTTTTAGTTGTAGCAAGGGTAAGAGGATTATCAATATCACCTGGTGTTTTAGTTGTAGCAAGAGGACTGTCAGTATCACCTGGTGTTTTAGTTGTAGCAAGGGTAAGAGGACTGTCAATATCACCTGGTGTTTTAGTTGTAGCAAGAGGACTGTCAGTATCACCTGGTGTTTTAGTTGTAGCAAGAGGACTGTCAGTATCACCTGGTGTTTTAGTTGTAGCAAGGGTAAGAGGACTGTCAATATCACCTGGTGTTTTAGTTGTAGCAAGAGGACTGTCAGTATCACCTGGTGTTTTAGTTGTAGCAAGGGTAAGAGGAGTATCAATATCACCTGGTGTTTTTAGTTGTAGCAAGGGTAAGAGGAGTATCAATATCACCTGGTGTTTTTAGTTGTAGCAAGGGTAAGAGGAGTATCAATATCACCTGGTGTTTTTAGTTGTAGCAAGGGTAAGAGGAGTATCAATATCACCTGGTGTTTTAGTTGTAGCAAGGGTAAGAGGACTGTCAATATCATCTGGTGTTTTAGTTGTAGTAAGGGGTAAGAGGACTGTCAATATCACCTGGTGTTTTTAGTTGTAGCAAGGGTAAGAGGAGTATCAATATCACCTGGTGTTTTAGTTGTAGCAAGGGTAAGATGAGTATCAATATCACCTGGTGTTTTTAGTTGTAGCAAGGGTAAGAGGACTGTCAATATCACCTGGTGTTTTAGTTGTAGCAGGGGTAAGATGAGTATCAGTATCACCTGGTGTTTTTAGTTGTAGCAAGGATAAGAGGAGTATCTATATCACCTGGTGTTTTTAGTTGTAGCAAGGGTAAGAGGACTTGAGATAAGGGATTAACATTTTTTAACACTTTTAAATAGCTTGGTGTATGACGTTTAGAAATTTGTCTTTCAGAAAACAGAATTGAAAAAATAGTTATTATAATAATGAGTTAAATGGAGGGGGGAGAGGGTGAATCATCCAATGAGGCAATCAGCGACTTATAGGTGATATGCCAGTGTCAGGTTAGTGAACCATAGCAGACCAAAACCCTGCCCCACCTCTCCATGGTACCCCCAGTAACAGGCCTAGCTTAACTAATGGGACAGGGATCGCCATAGTCCCCATGGTGGGGGAGTCTGCTAAAGAAGCATTGCACATCCCCAGCTTTTTAGCTGTACTCCGGGACTGAAAAAGTAGCTGCCATGACCCGCTCCCACGCTGATATGATGCTGTGCCTTAACATCTCTACAGCATCATCTGCAAAGAACAACAGCTCCCAGTTACAGAGAGTTCATACATGTACAAGTACAATGAGTTAAATGTTCGTCAAAAGTATTGAAAATTCCTTCATAATAATCTTGTCTTTATAGTAATTGTAATGGTGTCATAATAATCAGCATGAAATATTAGGCAGCTAGATCAACAGACTTTTATTTGAAAGAGAAACTGCATTTTTAGAAGACAATATACTGTACAGTCCATCAATAGGGCATGAAAAAGTCAAGTGCTGGCTTATCAAAGATGTAAGACTGGTGATTGCTATAGAAGTTGGGAGTGTGAGTGGCTCAGTGACTAAGTTATCTATCTCATCAGGTGCTGTAGTTCTTTTAGTATCATCATCCTTCCTTTGAACTTCCAGATGATGAGATTAAATGTTTAGCCTCTAAAAGTTGAGAATCTGTACTACCAATACAAGGCTTACATGAGTGAATAGAACATGTAATTATTATTATACATTGCTTTAAAGGGAAACAAATATATTGCATAAAAAATAATTTAATTTAGCTCTTCTTGTGCTGCAGGAAGAAACGCAAATGTTTCATTTTGTGCCAGGGTAAAAACACAGGTCTTGATATGAATAGAGGTATAATAGTAAAAGTGAATGAAACAAAGTATTTCCATGTTAAAAGTGTACTCATTATGTTTCAAAATAACTAAATGTATGAAGGTTTCATAAATGCAGAGTTTTTTAGGAAAAAAAGTAATGCGATGTTTTCAGACAATAATTGTGTCCTACCTACCATTGGCTAGGTCTAGATGTGCACCACTTACCATCTGAGTTGCCTAGATCTACTTGTCATATCTTGCCTTGTGATGATATGTGGCATTCTCACTAAAATATAATGTCTGAAATAACCTTCTAACTACTTCTCCAGATGTCTAGATCTACTTGGGATACATTCAAGAACAGTGGTTTGGTCACAGGATATGTCAATATCTCTAACTACATCACCAAAAATTGAAAATTCTTGATGAAAACTTCGATGTTCTCCCTCGTTACTATGCGCTCCTTGGCCATGATGAACAGGGTCACTGGGCATACGCACTAAATGTTTACAATCTAAACTTTACACTGGTTTTTTAATGAAACGAAGCATGTAGCAATATAGTGTCCCAAGGCACTCCAGTCAGAAACTGAAAGGGTTGCTTTGGTGACTCGAGGCACGGGAAGAGTTAAGATAGCAACAGAGTTAACAGGGAACGAATAAAAAAAAAAAAGGTTCAGTACCAGCAGGCACTATATTTGAAATTGATGAAGAATGGAAACATTTAGTAAGGCATGTACAGTTAAAAAAAAAAAAAAGAAGTCAACCGTGTATGCTTCAAGAATTGTTTATTGCTTGCACAACAATACCATTAAAAGTAAAAATTTGATACAGTTTAAAATTGAAACATAATTATTCAAGTCATTGGAAGTTAATTATGTTTCATATATCAAAATTTGATGTTTAATTGGATTTGGATTTTGTGGGTAGTAATAAATGATTTCATCTCCCAACTTTTGTTTTTTTTTCTACTGCTTGATTCAGGCTTCTTCATAAATAACACATTCTACTTCGACTCTACCTAAAACTGGTTCTTTTTTTTTTTTTATCCAAAGCAACTGTCCAGTCCAGACTCTTTCATAAATGGTACATTTCTACCAGTTGGGTCTTCACAGCACATGTAGTATGATAATTTTTTGTCATTGTCATTAGGGGGCACTATAATTTTTTGTCATTGTCATTAGGGGGCACTATAATTTTTTGTCATTGTCATTAGGGGGCACTATAATTTTTTGTCATTGTCATTAGGGGGCACCTTGCTGTGCTGTGAATCTTGTCCAGCTGCATTCCATGCAGCCTGTGTTAAAGTTGATAAAACTCCAGAGGAGGCCTGGTTCTGTGTGGACTGCGCTGCTGGGAGAAAACCGTTGTATGGAAACATTGTGTGGATTAAAGTTGGAAATTACAGGTGAGCTCTCTCTCTCATCTTCAGCTATGTTTGAGTTTCAGGTTCAGGCATGGGGGGGGGGGGAAGAATTGGAATTCTTGGTCTTTTGGTTGTGTCATAAGAGGCTAAAAGATGAAGGCTTAGCGGTGGCTTGACGGCTTGGTCATCTGACAATAAAATCTTCAGAAATAGAGGCAAACAAATCTGAGAGACTAAATGGATCAGAGATACTTAGCCAGTGACCTTGCCAGAGATGCCCTTTAGGGGGAAAAATATCTTTAATTATTTTTGGTGGTGCAACATTTTGTAAGTAATTTGCAATACTGGCCTTCGGGATAGCTCAGAAACTGTTTGCATTTTTGTGTTATTATTTCCATATGAAACTGCAGATGGTCATTTGAAACGTCTTCAGAATTTCATACTGTAATGCAGTTTAATTCATTCAGCACAGCATAACTTTAGATCTGCCATGTTGTTGTTGTTTTCTTGTATATATTCAGCAGTAGGTCATTTGCAATTTTTGTAACCTAAATATGACTTTTATGCAACAGGTGGTGGCCGGGTGAGATTTGTCATCCAAGGCACGTTCCGTTGAATATACAAGAGAAAGCCCATCAAGTGGGGGAGTTTCCTGTCAGATTTTTTGGTTCACATGATTACTATTGGATACACAGAGGAAGGTCAGCTTTAAAATATAATTTTGGGCATAGAAAGTCTTTTTTTTTTCACTTTCTCCTCCCCTATAGCTTTAGGTTTATATTTTTTCAGGGGGGTAGGAAGTAATTAATGCATTAGTATTGTTATGTTGTTATATTGTTAGGTATTATTTCAAGCTGAAAATCATTTTTATTCTTTTTTAAAAACATAATATTGAAAAAGTAAATGGATTCAAGTATTTAGTGAATGTTGAATGTGTTGATCTGAATATTACGGGATCAAGTTCTTTCGGTCTTCTAGTAGTGACTGCTGGTTATACTGGCTTGCTTCAGGCATGTTCTTCCAGTTGTTTTATAGTGCCAAACATCTCAGTAACTTCTTAACTGCTCAGTCATCCAGATGTAAAAGTGAGTACTCAGCTCTGAGGAGAATAGGCTCCAAGAACAAAATGTCTAAGGCATGTGGGATTGTACTGTGCTCATGACTGTCATGTAATAAAAGGAAAGTAGCATATCACAAGAAGGTCCATAGTGAGTGAGGATAAAAAAGGTATACCATTAATGTGAAATGACAGTGACAATGTGAAATCAGTGGGAAAAAAAAAACAGATACCCTATCTTCACTGCCTAGTAAAATAGGACTTGAAATTAACAAGGAAAAAATAAAAATAATGAAACGTCTCATTAATCACAAATATATATGTAGAAGGAATAGCTGTTGAAGAAGTAAACCAGTTTGCATACCTTGGCAGCTACATAGACTAGGATGATCACACCAGAAAGGAAGTTAGAATTCGAATTGCAAAAGCAGCATTGACCTGCAAGAATCTTGAGAACATATGGCATTCAAAAGTTATAAGCACAAAAACCAAGTTAAGATTATTCAATTCAAATGTCTTCTTCTTCGTACGCATTGTCTGTCTAAATCTGTAGTCCTGTCTCTTGGATAAATTTCACTGTTTTTTGTAACTCATGTATGGAACCATAGAGCTTATCTTCCTTAGTGGTTTCACTGAGCCAGTGTCTCATAGTTGGTGCAGTTTTGGAGGATATGTTCCACAATTTGGGGCACCTGGGCACATGTACAAAGATTAGTAGTACCAATCTTAAACTTTGTATACATATGACTTTGGAGTCGGCTGTGTCCTGTTCGGAGATGGAAAATGGTGACTTGTTCCTTTCTGTTTAGCATGTGATAGTCATCATGTGGTGGTGTTTATGACTTCCTGTAGGTTTTTATCATGCTTTTCTTCTAATTATAGGTGATTGGTATGTCTGGTTGCTCCATTTCAGTGGCCTCTTTGGCCAGATGGTTAGCTTTCTCATTGCCTGGTATCCCACAGTGGGAGCGAATCCACTGCAAGGTGACACCATGTTGTAAGCCAATTTTTGACAAGGCATCCTTAAGATCTGGTTGTTTATTGCACTGAAGAGCTTCCAGTACTGATCTTGCATCTGTGAGAATTACTATGGGGCATGTATCAGTTCTGGAGTCTGATAGTTTTTCAACTGCAGCAATAATTGCCCTAACTTCTGTATCATAGTTGTTGCAGTATTTTCCAGTAGGTATGGAAATCTTGTCAGTAGTGTTGTTTGGATATTCAATATGTGCTCCTGCCCCTCCATTCTTTATGGCATTGTGTGCAGATCCATCTGTATACACACGTATCCAGGTGTCACATGGATATATGTCATCTAGAACACCGTGTGGCTGTTGATCCTACAAGACTGCTTTGCATTTCACCATTCTGCACACCTTTCACTTCAGTCTGAATAGTTATTTGTGTACAATCTGCTTCTGTCCTTGGTGTATGCTCTGGTAAAGATGATAATAGAGTGACTACAATTGGAAGGTCTGGTATCAGCTTATGCATATGCTTGGCCTGATGAATGAAGCTGCTTCTTTTAAGCCGCCTTAGTGCCAAGTTATTGAATCTCTCCTTCGGGGAATGGCTTACAGAGCTGAGGAATTTCTCTCCCAAGGTCATGACCTTGTGTCTCTATGTTCTTTTAGCACTTGAACACCATTTTCTGCATTTCTACTACTGGTGTGGACCTCATGGCACCTGTGATTATCTGTAGTGACTGATTTTGTACCTAGTCTAGATTATGCAGCATAGTGTTTGATGCTGTGCACCAAGCTGTTGAGCCATATTCTAAATGTGGTAGAATACTTTGCTGATATACATTCTTGAGGATTCTTTCGCTCCCCATGTGGTTCCATTCAGTTTTCCTAATATGGCTAGTTTTCTTCTGGCTTTTGTTTCTGCACTGCTGATGTGTTGCTTCCAGGTCAGTTTTGAGTCAAGAGTCACTCTTAAGTAAATGGGTTGATTGTCCATCCTTAAGGATATTTCATTTACAAAGATCTTACCTGCTTTCTGTTTAGATAAGAGAGTGAACAGAGTGGTACTTGATTTCTCTGTGTTGATACTTACACACCATTTGTTTGTCCATGATGTCAAAATGTCTGCTGCTCTTTGGAGTCTCTCTGTAGCAACTGTCACGTATTCATCTGTACACCACATGACCAGATCATCTACATACAGTGCCGCTTTGATTCCATAGGGAAGTTCCTTGACCAGGTCATTAATGAATACCAGGAATAGTGTAGGTGAAAGGACTCCTTGTGGTACATCATATCGCAGCAGTACTTTCTGGCTTTTGTGTCCATCCATTACTACTCTAGCTCTTCTGTTGTGTAAATAGGACTTTATCCAGTTGTACAGTCTTCCATTCACATTGCAGTTTCTTAGTTTCCACAGCAGAATTTTTTTCCATACTTTATCAAAGCCTTTTTTCAGGTTTATCCACACTGCTAGTACAAGATTTTTCTCTTGGAATGCATCCTCAGTCTCTCTTGAGAGACAGGTCACTGTTTTTCCCCGGCTTTAGCAGTGATACCATTCTTGCTTCCTTCTAGATTTGAGGTAACATACCTATGCTTCAGCACATATTGAAAATATCCAACAGCTTTCCCATTGCTTGATCATTTCATTGGACATTCCATCCGGTCCTGGTGATTTCCTTGGTTTCAGTTTACTAATTGCTAGGTCTAACTCACTACGTGTGATTGGTGCATCCATGACCTCCACTTTTCTGACTTGTTCCTCTTCTTTCTGTGGATCAGTGTGCACTGTACGCTCTTTCTCTGGATGGATATCAGTGTTGCAGTCTTGTTGAAACATGCAAGCAAAGTGATCTGCTACCTGCTTACCTGTTAGAGTTTTCCCATCCTCTATTAGGTGTAATATTTGTACTTCTTCCAGTACTCTCATCGTTTAACTGTTTGATTAGTTTCCAGAGTTTTCTTCCATCCTTTTCAAAGTTTAAGGACTCTTGTTTTCTCTCTCCAACTTTCCAGTCTGGCTTGCAGCTTGGCTCTCAGAAATTTGGCCTTAGCATGGTGGTAATTATTATGGTGTTCTTGGCATGATCTGTTTTCTGCTTGCTTTCGAGCTGTTTCCATGTCATCATGGAGTTTTCCCAGCTCACTAGACCAGTTTGTTTTATAGTCCCCATGAGGTCCTCTGGGACTGGTTTCACAGGCAGCCTGAAGGATACAAGCATTGAATTCCTTCACTGTGCTGTTAATATCCTTACCTTCTGTGGACAGCTATCCCACCAGGATACCTATGTGATGTCTGTATATTGTCCAATTTGCTTTTTTATAGTTCCATCTGGGGAGAGAGCTACTGGGGTTAATGAGTTCATTTTCTGTTGTCAGGAAGACTGATCGATGGTTGCTACCTCCAAGTTGTTTTCCAACTTCGCGTGTATTGTTCCACTTCAGGTCTGGAGAGTGGAATGCTAGATCTGGTGTTGAGGTTGTATGCCAAGCCCTTGAGTAAAATGTTGGGGGATCTATTGGCTGGTTGATCAGGAGAAGTCCATTATCATCCTGCAGCTCTCCTCTCTTGTCTATGTGGTCATAGCCCCAGCTCTGGGAATGGCTGTTAAAATCACCACAGACCATCAGTCTCTCTTTGTGTGGGATTGTTTCTAGAGCACGTGGGCGGTCATTAGGACAGTAATAGTTAAGGAGGTGGAAGTCTGTATTACTGGTTTTTAGATGGATCATCTGGTATTCGGCTCCTTCCATGTACACTCCCACCTGACATGCGCTGATGTTATTCTTAACAAGTGTGAGTACTCCTCTATTTCTTCTGTACTGTCAGTCTGATCTAAAATACTGGTAGCCTCAGATTTTAAAGGCGGCATCTTTGGTTAGGTGTGTCTCCTGTATGCAGCATATACTTACCTGCTCTGCAAAGAGTATGTTCTCTAGTTCCACCTTTTTGCTATAGCCATCTCTAACACTGCTGACACCCTCAGCATTCCACTGCATTATTTTAAGTTCTTGCTTTTTGGCAGTTTTCTGATGTTGTAGTTTTTGGCCAGTAGCTATACTCTCATGTCTCCTGGCTCCACAAGACGAACTGAGAGGACCTCCAGTAGCATTGGGTGGACCCTTTCGAGGCAGGGGGACTGGCACTGCACCTGCCTGGTTAGTCTTCACAGGGCGAGCACCATGTTTGAAAACTGCAGATAGAGACATTTCATTAGCGATAATGCGTGTTACCCTGATTTTTGTGATGCGCCTTTTGGCTGGGTACCTCCGACTTCAGCACCTTTCCTAGCTAGGGCAGACTGTGGTCGTGCTCGGACTGCAGTGAAAACAGTGGTGTAGGCTGGCCTGGCCAAAACTGTGTTTTCCAGCTTCTGGTGGCTGTACTTAAGTCCTTTATCCATGTCAGACGGTTTTGAGGCAGTTCCACAGACACTCTGACTTTGGGACGAGGAATCCGATGAGTGCTTCAACGATATCCATTCTCTGCCACCTATAGTCTGCTGGCTCTGTTTTGTTTACATCATTCTAATAGCCATTGTTGTAAAGACCAGTAGGCTTGTCACGTCCTGGATTCATTGGTTTCACACCAGATTTTGCTCATCCCTGCCGGCGATCTCCTTGTCCCCATCCATCCTCCAACCTGACATTAAATTTACAAAAATGACAGTTACAATTAGTGTTGATTGCTACAGTTTTCTGAGCCACAGAAGTAGGTCAGAGTTTTTAAGCAAACAGATTTATGTTCCCTGTCCCACAAAAACTATGTTAAGGTAAGTGTGTTCTTAACACATTTGTTCCCAGGGGAAATTCAAATGTGATGTCCACCCTCATTTATGCATGTGAAATCTGGAAAACAACTAAAGAAATAGACAAGAATTAGACTCTTTTGAAAACAAATGCCTAAGAAAAATACTCGGTATGAAGTGGAACAAATTCAAGAACAATGCAGAGATTAGACAGATGAACAAACAACAACCTGTCGGTCATGTGATGAGAAGAACCAATCAGAGAATCCCAAAACAAGCTATCAAGTGGGATATAACAGGCTGAAGAAAAATAGGTCAACCACGTGAAACTCTAAAGAGGACATTGTTAAGAGAAGCCAGTTGGTGAGGTTGAAAAGCTTGCCAAAAACAGGAAAATTTGGTGAACTACCATGCGATTTCTATGTGACGTTTAGCGGCACAGGAAGGATGTAAGGTTAATGTGAAGATTCTGCAAAACAGCATACAACCTGTAAAATTAGTTTTGAAAATCTTGAAATCTCTGATTATGAGCTTGTTTATTCTTCAGGGTGTTTCTGTTCCAAGAGGGTGACAAAGGAAGCAAGGAAGGCTCATCCAGAGGGCTATTCAAAATATACATGAAGGGTGTCAAAGAAGCCACTGAAGCCTTCAAGTTATGGACAGCTGCCAAAGCCAAGAAAGTTGAACAAGAGCAGGAGCGCAGTGATAAGAAACCAGCTCCTTATAAATTTGTTAAGGTAATAGAAGTAATTAGTGTTTTCTATAGGATATTGCCTTTGTGTTGGTGAATACATGGTCATGCGTGTCTATATTTGGTGATATGATATACCTCCTCATTCTTCATCTCCTTTTTCTCCCACTTCTTCATTTTCCTGTCCTCATTCAGGTGCTTGGTCATACTCGTTCTGGCCGTGTTGGCTTCCAGATATTAATCATTCTTGAAACACATGTTTTGAGGTCTGTACTCAGTTTTGTCAAAAGCATGCTTTTGTGTGGGGTACCTTAAATTGGCACAGATGGTCCAGTTGATGGCTGTAACCAGTTCTTAATTGAAATGGATAATCAGCTGGTGCTCTGTAGCTGATGAGTTGTATTAGGTTCATTGATTCTCTTTGCAGGTTGCTTACAATAACGATTTTGTTTAAAAGTTTTCTATCTCTTTGCCATTCACTGCATTATTCCATTTTGCTGCCACTGTTAGAAAGGGATTTAGCTTTTTTGCATCCCTTAGTTCCGCAGTGATAGGACGACCACTTCAGGGCTACTACTGTTTATCTTACATGATTTCAGTTGCGAGAGTCATCAGAGACATCATGAAAGAAATAACCAAGAGAAAACACGTTATCTAGAACCATTGATGGACAGAAGATACAGCAAAGCCTAGAAGAAAGAAGAAAAATTCAGATGGTTTATTCATTCATTTGCATGTCCCTTGCGGAACTTTGCCTCCCTAACAACACTCCTGTAGGCCTTTCAGTTGTGAGCAAGATGGCCTGCTGCAGATGCATCCATTTGCAGATCATCAACATTGTCTTGCAGCCATCTTCGCGTTGGTCTTCCTCTCTTTCTTTTTCCCATTATGTACCCTTCCAAGACTGTTTTCTCTAGATTATCATGACGTTTAATGTGTCCAAAATATTTAAGTTTTCTCTCTTTAATCTTCTTTACTAGCCAGCCTTCTTCAATATTAAGTTCTTGTAATATGGATATATTTGTTCTTTTTTGTGTCCATGATATTTGAAGAACTCTTCTGTATCATTTACATTCAAAGGCATTTATGTGTTTCTCAGCTGTTTTGTTAAGTGTCCAGGTCTCACAGGCATATGTTGTGATGGGAAAGATGCATGCCCTTAAAAATCTTATTTTTGCAGTTCTGTCTGTTCCTCTCCACAGATTCTTTAGTTGTTTTACTTTCTGAAGAGCGATAGATGTCCTCCTTTTAATTTCCCTCATTGTATCTCCATTATGAGTTAGCAGTGATCCAAGATATTCAAAACTCCACATCTTCCAGTTTTTCCTCATATATCAGCTGCCTTGTTTGTTTTGTCAGTTGTCATCAATTTAGTTTTCTTTGCATTAAGATATAGGTTTTGCTCTTCACTATTCTTACGGACTGACATAATTAGTTTTTCCATTCCTTTTTGTGTTGTGGACAGTAATAGTGTGTCATCAGCATATCTAATCTCTAGTATTTCATAACCTCCAATTGTTATGGCATCGTAATATTCTTTGTCTACATCTTCTCCAACATTCCTCATTATATTTTTGGCATACAAGTTAAATAAGTAAGGCGACAATATGCACCCCTGAGGGACCCCTTGTTTTATGTCAAACCAAGTTTTTGTTTCACCATTTATTCTTACTGCTGCTTGTTGGTCTAGATACAGCAGTGATGTTAATTGTATCAAATGTGTTGCAAATCCCATTTTTTTCTATTATTTCCCAAAGTTTCTGGTGTTGTACACAATCAAATGCCTTTGAGTAGTCTATAAAGGATAAATATAGATTCACATTAAACTCTCTGCATTTCTCTATTATTAATCTTATATTGAATATATGATCTCTTGATCCTCTTCCTTGCCTGAAACCAGCTTGGACCATATTGACTTCTTCTATTTTCTTACGAAGTCTACCCATTATGATTTTTGACAGAATTTTACTGGCATAACTAATCAGGGCAACAGTTCTGTAGTTTGTGCATAATTTCAGGTTACCCTTTTTTGGCAGTGGTATGAATATAGGTCTTTTCCATTCGTTTGGCCAAATACCTGAATGCCATATCTTTTTACACAGTGCATGATAGATTGTTGCACATTCCTTTCCTCCTGCTTTAATAAATTCAGTTGTTATCTCATCACGTCCTGGTGATTTACTATTTTTAAGATTCTTTATTGCCCATAAAACTTCTTCTATTGTCGGTTCGGGTTCTTTCTCCTCCAATAATAATTCACGCTGTTGATTTCACAAATTACATTTAGCTTAGGTGTGACATTTCTCGTCAATGTCTTCATTTCTTTAAACATTTCACTATCTCTTCCACGCTTCTGATGTCCTTCTATTCTTTCACAACAATCTTGTATGTATTGTTTTTTGTTTTTTCTTATGTTTCTTTATACTTCTTTTGTTAAAGATTTATGTTTCTTTATACTTCTTTTGTTAAAGATTTATATTTCTCTTTGTTGTTGTTTGTCACTTTCCATTGCGACTTCATTTCTCTACATTGTTTTATCAGTTCTGGTGTGCCTGCTGTAATCCATCCATTCTTCTGTGTTTTCTTTACTGGAACCATGTCTTTAGCTGTTGTTATTAAATATCTCTGGCCTGTGTAGCCAAATCATCTGGTGTCTTCTCCTCCTGTACAGTCATCAGGATTTCGAAACGGTTCTTCACTTCTATACTGTATTGTTCTGGTATTTTTATAAGATCAAAGCGGAGTGGTCTTGATCCTGCAACTGTCTTTTTTTATCATTATCTTCATGTCTGCTATTAATAACTCATGTCCGTGTCACAATCAGCACCTGGTAAAGTTTTTGCTGATGTTATACTTGATCTCCGTCTTCTTTGCACTAAAATGTAATCTATTTGATTCTTGGTTTTCCCATCAGGTGATGTCCATGTATAAAGTCTTCTTGTATGTTGTTTAAAAAGTGTGTTAGCAATCATTTTTCCTTGCAAAAGCCATTAGATTGTCACCTGCCTCATTTCTGTGTCCTATGCTAAATTTCCCTACAACATGTCCTTCATCTTCCTCTCTTTCTGTACCAATCTTTGCATTAAAATCCCCCATTATTAATACAATATCATTTTTCCGTACCTAGTCTATTGTCATTTGCAGTGTGTTATAAAAGTCCTTTACTTCCTCTTCTTCTGCTGCTGTTGTAGGTGCATATATCTGGATGATTGTTACATTTCTAGGAGTGCCCTTAACTCTTCCCGTGCTGGAGGAAGAAACACGGATGTGTTCTGGAGTGCAGGAGTAAAAACGTGGGTCTTGATATGTTAGGGGGTCTAGTTGTAAAATGAAATGGAAAACAGTATTTCCATGTACTTCCGTATACTTATTATGTTTCAAAGTATAGCTAAATGAATGAAAATTTCATAAATGCAGAGTTTTTTAGGAAAAAAGAAGTAATGTGATGTTTTTAGACACTGATTGTGCCCAGCTCACCATCAGCGAGGTCTAGATCTGCACTACTTATCATCTGAGATGTGTAGATCTACTTGTCGATCTCATATTCTGATTCTATGTTGCATTCTCGCTAAATTAATGTCTGAAATAACTCCTAACTACTTCTCCAGTCGTCTAAATATGTCTAGATCTACTTGGGATACATTCAAGAGCAGTGGGGTGGTCACAGGCCATGTCCATACCCCTATCTACGTCATCAAAAATGGAAAAATTTCGGTCTTTCGCTTTCTTTTTTCTCGGTCGGAATCGCTCGTAACTAGGCACTCTTTCGCCATTTTGAAAAGTGTCACCGGAATCGTGGACGAAATACGTACAATCTAAATGTTACACCGCTTGTTTTAATGAAACAAACCAATGACATTATAACGATTATTCGCACGCACCGGGTATACCGGAACTGACACTATAATGTCGAAAAGCACGGGAAGAGAAGTCTGATAGTGAGGATTCTATCGCTTACTGGATTGTAACCTAGTAATGCTTTTGATGTTGATTTGTCCAAGTAAAAAGCTACTCCATTCTTTCCTCCTAATTCTCCACCAGAGTATAAAGATATTATCATTCTTGCTCTTGAAGTGTCCTGATCCTTTCTATCGATGTTCGCAGATTCCCAAAATGTGCATCCCAGTTCTTCTCATCTCATCACTTATTATTTGATACTTTCCCTCTTATATATTTCTTACATTCCATGTTCCTACTCTTATTTTTCTTTTTAGTTTGATGCAGGGGTTTTCCTTAGTAATACCATCAGGATTTTGTCCGTCATCACAATTACTAGTACTAACCTATGTCTCACACTCTTCCCCAGTGTTAAAATTAGATCTGTCTGGCCTGGGGCCTCACCACCAGATCTTTTTCCTATTTGACTTTCCATGTTTGGGTTTCTTGGTATATTTCCAGAAGATAGTTTACCATTGTTTTCCTTCTGGGCAGTGACTGTACTAGTCAGTTATCATAGCCAGTGTCCCTACATTGAGATCATCTGCCTACCATCATGGAATGGTGACCATAACCAACATTATCTGTCAGCTGGTCTCCCATTCCATCCACCACCTGCTCCCATGGCTTCACGTCACCCTGATCGGGGGGGCTATACGGGTACTCCACCTTGCCCAAGGGTGTCCTGTAGACAGACGGAGGTAAGGAGGCATTTTACTTCTCCTTTGATAGGGGATACCCCTACCCCACTAAGGTTGCAAGATCATTAAAAGTGTAAAAAGGATGAATGGTATGAGGAAGGAATACTCAAACAGAAAAACTTGCGGGAATAACCAAATGACAATGGACAAAGAGAAGTGGAGACTTAATGTATTCTGGCCAAGTTCATTTTTCACATGAAACCAACTACTAGGACTTTCCTTGGGAGAAGGGAAGGGCATGTGTTGATATTATGTATCTACAGAGGATGAAAAGACAGAGGTGTGAGGAGGAAGGAAGGAAGGAAGACTGGGTGGGTGGCTGATAGAATTTGAGGTTGCTAGAACCAACAGCTGACTGCCACAATTAGTCTTCATACTCCGCAGTGTTACTGAAACAGAGAGCAGAACATGTATGAGTGTACCTCAAGTGCAGTGGTGCTAATTCCTATTTACAAGATTCAACTACCAGTGTCTTTGGTGTTAATTCTGTTTTTCTGTGAAGATATTTCACTTAAGTTGATTATTTCATTTAATAGATCAGACTCAGTTAATTTGTGAGGCTGGATATAACTTTTCTCGAAGTATTGTATCGTAAGAGGCAAATAGGCGATAGTACACTACATTAGCATAGTACACTATTTTGGTAATCTTTTTGACAAGCTAGTCCTTGTATCTTTGACTGTCATTATTTCAACTTGTTTTGAATATTGACCACCAGCTCTTTTAAAATGATGATATGCAGCATTGTTCCCACTTCTTTTAATTACTCACCCTCAATTTTGCTAGCGTGTTATAGCACATTCCTGCCTTGGAAAGTATATCTATATCTCATTTATCTTTGTGCAGAATGGTTTTTTCTCTTTACCTGTTCATTTTTTTTTTATTTTTTCTGTCTCAAACATTGATGTCACGTTCTATATCTTAATCCTCCACAAAAGTTTGAAGCCAAGAGAGACAAATTTAGGGTCTGAGGTTCGTAAACAAATGATAACAACAATTTTTAACAAATGTGGTAGATATTGCCTCACACACAAAGGTGCTCTGTTTGGAGCAGGTTTACAGAAATGTAAAAAGCAGTCTTATTTTAAGGCAGTCATCATAGCACGGATATTTTATCTTGCAGAGCAATGTCCCAATTGGAACTGTTCAAATCTACAAAGCCGAACTGGCAGAGATTCCACGCTGTGAATGTAAGCCAGATCAGGAGGATGCCTGTACAGTGGACTGTTTGAACAGAATGATGATGTACGAGTGTCATCCAAGTGTGTGCCCAGCCGGTGAAAAGTGCAACAACCAGCGCTTTCAGAAGCGCCAGTATCCTGAGTGTGAGCCATTCAAGAGCGAGACTCGAGGCTGGGGGCTCCGGTGCTTGGAAGACATTAAGAAGGTTTGATTATTCAGTTTTAATGTTTGATTATTTTGTTTTTGTTTTAATATTTGATTATTCTGTTTGTGTTTGCTTACTCTGTTTTACTGTTTTATTAGTTCTGTTTATGTTTGCTTATTCTGTTTTACCATTTTATTAGTTCTGTTTATGTTTGCTTACCCTGTTTTACTGTTTTATTAGTTCTGTTTATGTTTGCTTACTGTTTTATTAGTTCTGTTTATGTTTGCTTACTCTCTTTTACTGTTTTATTAGTTCTGTTTATGTTTACTTACTCTCTTTTACTGTATTATCATTTTTAATGTTTGAATATTCTGTTTTAGTATTTGATTTTTCGGTTTTTACCATTTTAAAGCCATAGCACATGTGTTCATACTGAAACTGAGATTTTTTTTTTTGTCTGACAGCAGACTTCAGATCATTTATTCTGGCTCATTCCTTCAAATAACCACATCTCAGACACTATCTTCTCAAGTTGTTATTTTTGTGTGCGTGCGTTTTTTTTTTCTTTGTTTGTTGTGTGTTTTTTTTTTCTTTGTTTGTTTTTGTTTGTTTGTTTATCTCTCTACTTTGCTTTCAAAACCTCCATTGGTGATTAGCAGTTATCCATGTTCTCTATGAATGAAGTATTGTCCACATATTCATAATGGCATACTTTTGTATGTATTGACAGGGTCAGTTTGTACATGAGTATGTTGGAGACTTAATTGATGAAGAAGAGTGTAAGAGAAGAATAGAACAAGCCCATGAGGACAATATTACCAATTTTTACATGCTCACGATGGACAAAAACAGGTAAATGCATTTTTGAGATTTTATATTTGCTGTGTTCTTTTCAGAAAAACCTGCAGTCCCATGCTAGGAATGATAAGAGAACAAAATAATCAATTATGTGGTCAGACAAAATGAGTGGAGCATAACTGGATCAGAACTTTAACATTATCTGTCTTGTTTTTGATCTCCAAATGAAATGCGAAACTATTTTATGATTCCAGAAAGAAAGTCATTAAAATATATATTAAACTCAGTTCTCAAATTACGTTCATTATATAACAGTTTGTTAGATGCTTTTACACTTGTTCAGTATATGATATTTATTAAGTAGTAAACTATTTGTAAAGTTAGGTTAGTATTTCTTGCCATTTTTTTCTTTTTTTCCCATGTGCCAGGTACTAGAGTGTACAGGGTGTCGTCGTGTCTCTTTTCTCCCCCCCCCCCCCCCCCCCCCCCCCCCATATATTTCTGAACAGTATATTTGGTGATACGTGAGTTTAGTGGTAGGAGATTTTTCTGAATATCTTTTAATTCACTGCAGTCCAAAGGGTGGTGCTGGATATCTCTCTCTCTCTCTCTCTCTCTCTCTCTTTCTCTGAACCTTAAGTGCCCAGGGCACATGGGGCTTCCGCAAGGGTTTTCCACAAATACCTGTCCTTTACCTTTTTTTCTGCTCTTGCCCAGGTGAGCCCTCTATTGCTCAACATCCTCTCTGTTGTTCTTCTCCATGTCTCTTTTGGTCCACCCTTACTTCTGTTCCCCTGTGGTGTCCATCTTAGTGCTGTTTTTGGTAGTGAGTTATCAGTCATTCGGAGCACATGTCCCAGCCATTGCCAGCATCTTTCCTCAATAACTGCTGTCAGTGGCTTCATCTGCATCTCTGCCAACAAGATGTTATTTCTTATGGTGTTTGGCCAAAATATTTTTCTAATTCTTCGTAAACATTTAGTCTGGAAAGAATTCAACTTGTTTTCTATGGTTTTGGTGATTTTCCAGCATTCACTTCCATAGAGTAGTACACTTAGAACATTATTCTTAAATATCCTGATTTTCGTATTCATGCTTAGTTTTTTAGATTTCCATATAGTCTGCAGTACTGCAAAAGCCTGGTTTGCTCTAGTAAGTCTGCTGTTGATGTCCTCTGTGCTGTCTCCATTTTCTACTACTTTACTGCCAAGGTATACAAATTCATTGACTTCCTCCACTAACTTGCTATCTACTCTGAGTACATTTCTGTTGTTCACATTTTGCTTCATTAACTTTGTCTTTCCTACGTTGATCTTTAGTCCTATGTTGTTTGCATTCTGAGTTAGCTTGTTTATTTTATCTTGCATTTCTTTGTGGCTGCTTGATAGTCGTCCGCAAAGTCAAGGTCCTCCAGCACTGTGTCAAGGGTCCATTGTAATCCTCTGCGTTTGTCTGATGTTGCCTCCTTCATTAACCAGTCTATTGCCAAGATAAATAATGTTGGTGATAATACACATCCCTGCTTCACTCCTGTTTGTACCCTAAAGCTGTTGGAGATATGTTCTCCACAGATCACTTTTGCACTGAAAACCCTCATATAGGGCTTTGATTACATTCACTATCTTATGGGGGAGGCCATGCCATCTTAGGATTTTCCACAGTGCATCTCTGTTGACACTGTCAAAGGCTTTCTCAAAATCTATAAACAATGCATATGTTGTGCTATGCCACTCATTTGCCTGTTCTAATATTTGTCTAAGTACATATATGTGGTCTATGCATAATCTTCCTTTCCTAAATCCTGCCTGCTCTTTTCAAAGTTTTCCCTCAAGTGCTGGTACAATTCTGTTGATGATTATTCTGCAAAATACTTTACTGGTGAGTGGCAGGAGGGTAATGCCTCTCCAGTTCCTGCAATCTCTGAGGTCACCCTTCTTCAGTAGTTTTACTATAAGACCAGTTTTCCACTCCTCTGGAGCTTTTTCTAGATCCCAAATTTGTTGTAATATCTGGCAAAGTTGTTTTGGTGTTTCTGTTTCATCTGCTTTCAACATCTCAGCCGTCACTTCATCTTCACCTGGTGCCCTGTCTAATTTTAGCTTCCTTATTGCCTCCTTTACTTCACTTATTGTTATTGGTCCTGTATTGATGTTTAGTTCCGTTTTTGGTTCAGGTATGTCTATTGTTTATTGTTTGTACTGCTTTTGTTCTGTTTAGTAGGGTGTTAAAGTGTTCCCTCCATCTTTCAGTTTTTTTTCTTTCTTCACTGACCAGTTGTCCCTTTAGTGTCCTTATTGCGCTCTCACAGGTGCTGGATATGTGATTTAGATATTTTAAAATTAAAGAAATATATATATTTATAAAGATCAAAACCTTGAAATTGCCTCAAATATACCCAAATTTCGAACTCAGGATTGTTTCTTGAATTTTTTTTTTTCAAAGAATTATTGATGCTGGTCCTAAAGGCAACTACTCTAGGTTCATGAACCACAGCTGTTGCCCAAATCTTGAGACCCAGAAGTGGACTGTAAATGGAGACATCAGAGTTGGTCTTTTTGCCCTGTGTGATATCCCTAAAGGTTGGTCTACTTTAATGTGTGTACCTTAGTGTAATGCTAAATGTGGAATTTGAAAACATGTTTAACAGGTTTATTTTGCCATTTCATTTTGTAATTATGCTATTTTTTTCCTTTTGTCTTCTTACTGCTTTTTTTCAAATCTGGTCTTTGTACCTCTCATAAAACAACATGAGAGTTTAGGGTGTACAGTCTGTATAGTCACACTGTAGTCAGTCATTTCTTGATTTTCATGCTTTCTGCATCATGCATGCAGCCACTTTTTCGTATTAACATTTCTCTCCATTATATTTCCTTCATGTGCCTAGATAGATACAGCGCCTAAATTATGGTAGTAAGTTCTGTTGTTTTGTTGTCTTTACCAGTCTTTTTTTTTTTTCCTCCAAAATTCTTCATCTGCTAGGGTCGGAAATGACATTCAACTACAACCTGGAATGTTTGGGCAATGAGAAGAAAGCATGCGCATGTGGCTCTGAGAACTGCAGTGGGTTTCTCGGAGTCAGACCAAAGGTAAATAAAACAGCATTTGCATTCACTGGCTTTTATTTTATTATGTTGTTTTTTTTTTGTGATAGAAAGAGTTTAGTTTTTACCGTTCAGAATTAATTTTTATTTAGTTCATGATTCGTGGCATCAATAACTCGTTGGTGCTTAGATCGTTGAAAACTATGTAATAAATTCATACTGATGAGAGATATGGTACATTTCTTAGTGAACTAGATTCTAATGTAAGAGCAATAAATTTGAGACCTTCTAGTGTCAAAATTCAGTCAGTTCGGTCAGTTCAGCTGTAAAATTGAATACCTAACACACTTTTGTTATGAAATTGCCTCTGATATTGGAGAAAGTCTGTCTGCATAGTGAGGCACACAAAGCACCTGGTACACATAGCTGTCATACGTTAAAGTATAAAAAGTTTACGTAAAAATTAGCATCATGTGCATGAGACCACATCCAATTCCCAGTGTTTGAACACACAAAAAATACTAAGAACAACTTGTGGGTGGTGATCATAAATAAAATAGTATGACAAAATTGTTTTTTTTTAACTGTAGACTGCAGTCCCTGCTACAAATGAGAAGAAAGATCTGAAAAAGAAGCGACGTAAGAAGAAGCTGGACAAGCGAAAGGAACATGAGGATGACTGTTTCCGATGTGGCGAAGGAGGGGAACTTGTCATGTGTGACAAAGGCAACTGCCCAAAAGTCTATCACCTGCAGTGTCTTAAACTAACAAAACCACCTTCAGGTGAGGCTCATGTGCTTATGTAACTGCTGTTACATGATGTGCCCTGTACGCTTTTTTTTTTCTTTTTTTTTTTTTCTGTTAGAGGTGATTTACAAAACTTTTAGTTGTTACTCCTTTTTAAAATTATGCCAAGATTGTTAGAAGGTGGAATTTGGAATGGAGCTTGCGAAAATGAACGTGGCAGAATTTCCAAAGGCCAAGGGGAATCTAATCCTGTGCAGTGGTAGATCTCACTGTTACTGAAAGCTAGAGGTTCTTACCAGAATCTAATCCTGTGTGGTGTTGGATCTCCTTGTGCTGTGAGTTAGAGGCTGTTGACAGAATCTAATCCTGTGTTGTGGAAGATTTCCTTGTGCTGTGAGTTAAAAGCTGTTGATGCAATCCAATCCTGTGTGGTGGTGGTAGATTTCCTTGTGCTGTGAGTTAGAGGCTGTTGACAGAATCTGATCCTGTGTTGTGGAAGATTTCCTTATGCTGTGAGTTAAAGGCTGTTGGTGCAATCCAATCCTGTGTGGTGGTGGTAGATTTCCTTGTGCTGTGAGTTACAGGTTCTTGACACAATCTAATCCTGTGTGGCAATAGATCCCACTGATGCTGCAAGCTAGAGGCTCTTGACACATCTAATCCTGTGTGGTGATAGATCTCACTGATGCTGCAAGCTATAGGCACTTGACAGAATCTAATCCTCTATGATAGGGGAATCAACTCCATTATGACATAAGAATGATTTATGAGGGATTAAATTAGCTATCAGACACATACTCAAGATCAAGTTGGAGATAGAGCCCTCAGTATCAGCTTAACACAAGAGAGCAGTTTTAAATATTAACATGGCCAGCTGCCTGTTGCACTTCTGTTTAAAAATGAAATAATTGGAACTAATGAACAGTATGTGATATTTCCAAAGTAACAGAGTTCATACCTGTTGCAAAAATGCCTTAATTATTGGGGGGAGGGGGGGGGAAGAGGAGGAGGGAAGAGTGATCGTGTGCATGCATGTATTTTTTTTTTTTCAGAATAAATTTGCATAGGAACATTAAAATATTGGAGAATCATTGCTTGTTTGTTGAAAATATCTATGAAAACTTGTATGGGAAATGAATGTACCTTGCTAAGACAAAGTAGAACCGTGTGTAACCAGTAGGAAACTATTACCACAAGAAAACAATTTTAATTCCTTTCATGTGGAAATTCTTGAAGATTCAACTTTTTTGTTTTGATTCAGAGTGCTTGTAGCTTTAATTTACTACTAGGTACTTGTATATGACTTTTGACTTGTTTGTGCCAAAGAATGCAACTTAAATGATTTGTAGTTTTGGTTTTTTTTAACTCTCGTTAGTGGAGAGTTTCCTTAAGAAAAATAGTGGGTGGTGGTTATTTAAACCAAAGAAAAATATTGTGGCTGAATGTGTCACACTAATAATGGACACTAGATTACTCTGAAGAGTGTACTTTCCTCATCAGTCGGGGTAGGTCACATTTGATCATTTCATGTGGAGTTGGATTTCTGTGCTGCTGGTTGAAAGTTCCTGTGCCCTGGGTTGGCTCTTCGCAGTTTAACTAAATGTGGTGCAGACAAGAACGCACAGACATGTCAAATGAGCAGCTGTGTTATCATTGCTTTCAAGATGGAAGTTGATTCTTTGTGCAACTGAGTTGTCTGGTATGGCACCGCTGTGAGCTGTGAATTTCACATGAACAGCATTGATGGTTCTTAGTTATGTCTACCTGGCCAATGGTGAACTATGATGGTGCGGCTTGGAGCCTTAGCTACAGAGTTCGTGCCGAGAGCAACACTGATTAGTTTCACATATGAACTTTGTAGTTCCAAAAATGGCGTTCTTACTGGGTGGCTTATAATCAAAGACTTATGCGAAGGACCATCATTGAACATTCTGTGCGATATTTACTGGCACAGGTGGTGGAGCAATTATGGAAGTATCTCATTTGATACTGAGAACCTAATACTAAATACTGAAACTGAAATGTAATTTGTCATTGATTAAATGACAAGTACAGGGGCAATTTCAGAGATAGAAGTATTGAAAGTTTTACTAAGCAAAAAGATACAGGAGCAGATTTTTGGTGGGGAATTTTATTTTTATGGCACTCTTTTATGGAAGATAAAATAATTGTCAAAAGCAGCACAAAATGTCAGTGAAGAATATGTGATAAAAAACACTGTCTTATTTTACGTGGGGCTCCTGGTAATAGATTGTTGTGATGGTACAGTTTAGCCAGTAGGAGAAGGATTGATGGACTCAGTGTAATTTAAGGTGGTAGAGTAAATCTCACCTTTAAAGTTCATGCTTGAAGTAAATATATCAGTCCATCATCAAATATGATGTTTTTGTTACTTGTTAACCACCACAACATCAGCCTCCAAGAATGTTCAACTTAAGAGTTACAAGAGATGCTGTAACTTTGTAGTCTGTCTTGTGCAGAAAGCTTGAAAATATTCAGAAGATTTTTGATAATCACATATGAGAATAAAATGATAAAGATTGAAATGTGTATATATCACTGTGCATTGAACTATACATTATTTTGTTAATTTAGATTTCTGTGGTTATTTCCCTCAGGAAAATGGCTTTGTCCATGGCATCACTGTGATGACTGTGGGAAACCAGCATCAGTCAAGTGTTCTGAGTGCCCCAATTCCTTCTGTCCTGCACACACACAAGGGAATATTTTTAAAGTTGATGACTCCTATGTTTGCTCGGACCATACAGATCTGCTAGAGGGCATCTCGCAGTCTCTGGGTAGCTGTTCCAGTGATGGCACCAATGGCATTAAATCAGAAGAGTCCTGCACAAGTGAAAATGATGCGGCCAGCAGCGTGGAGGAGCTTCCTGACACTGAAGGGGAAGTTGGAAGACCATCTAGTGCACCGAGTACTGAGGTGGATGCTGTTGAAAACACTAAACAGGATGACTCACCTGCCTGTGAAACAGCTAATGAAGACACTAAAGTGAAAGCAAGGCTGAAAGGCAGTAAATCTTCAAATGTTAAATCAAAAGACAACAGCAACACACAAATCCCTTTGCTTCCTGATACATCCAATTTGAAGCCCAGCAGTGATGCACCACAGGAAACAGTGCAGGAAACATCCAGCAATATTCTCGGTTCAAACATCCTCCCTGATCCAGTCAGAGTCTCCTCTGTCAGACCACTGGCAAACAATAAAGGAAAACCAGATCGACAGCCAAAGCCGAGAAAAAAATCTGAGGCAACGTCCTGCCGTACAAAAGCCAGATACAAAGCTCGCCTGGCTCACGCGAGTATTAAAAATTCCAAGAACAATGCCGGCCCGGTCAGTAAGTCTGCGGCAGATCTTCAGATCAATTCCCCAGCTGTGAATGCAGTGTCACATGAAAGTGATGATACTGATAGCATATCTGACTTGATCATTGACATACCATGAGTTTTTCTGTTTTGTTTATTTGTTTTTTGTTTTTTTTTTTTAGCCTAATATATGCAGGATTTGTTTCATGAATGAATATCATGCCTCTGAAGTTGTACCTCAAAATTTAAGCAGAAGTTTCTTTTTTTTTTTTCTACACATTTTACCTCTGAAGGATTTTGTGCCATTATGACACTGGTGATGCATTCTGTGGTGGTGTCTTGTTCCTTTTCATAAGAATTAAGCTAGGACTTCAGAATTTAAATGCAGTTGTGGCGAATTAAAAAAAAATAATGGGGATTAAAAATTATTTTATTTTGAAAGAGTGAAACAGACGAGAATAAAGAAAAATTATTAGTTGATAAGGTAATGGTTTTTATTTCTTTGAGTCACTTATCAGAAAACGGTTCAAGATTTTGTAGAATCTGTCAGCAACAAGTGACTGTTAAAAAAAAAAAAGAAAGATGGAACAATCATTTTATATCGATTGCATCGTTAATTTGAACAGTGCATAGAGTTTATTTAATGTTTTGCAAAATGAACTTGTTTTAGAGAAGCACTTGTATTCAGTCTTGTGAACAACTGTAAATTTGAGAAATTCAAATGTTAGATCTCATTTAGACTTAAAATGTTTTTCTGTTTTATGGTAGCACTAGATCCTTGCCATTTTGATTGTTAATATCAGATCATTGTTGTTGCCTGTTCCAGTTTCCCTATGCTTGTGAGATGCTCAGGGCTTGTCTGTGGAGTTAGTTCAGGAGAGTGTTATTTATGTCCCAGAGATGGTTCTCATCATTTGTTTCAGGAGAGTGTTATTTATGTCTCAGAGATGGTTCTCATTATTTGTTTCAGGAGTGTTATTTATGCCCCAGAGATGGTATATGCTCCATATTTAGAACATATTTAGAAGACTAGTAGCATTGTATGTCCAGACTTATCTTTTAACATAATAAACAACATATGATGTTGTGTTGTCTTAAGGCTGTGGCTGTAGTTATCTTGTGTATGACACATGAAACATTTCTAGTCCATATCTACAGTTCTTCCCCTCTGTTTAAATATAAAGTTACGGTTTCTTTGAATGAAATTTAAATACATAAGAAAATAGGACAGATAATTACTGATCTTAATGTTGTGTGAGCCTTTATAGTACTGTATTATTTCTAACGTGTTGTCTGATGTTTATGCAGATATATGAGTGCATTAGGGTCGGAAGATATTGTCCTGCATCTTTTGTTTACATTTTAATACTAGGAGGTGTATCCACTAGCAGGTTTGTGCAGGTTGGAACTAGCTCATGTGAATGAGATTTACATGTTTTAAGCAAAAATTTATGTTAATGAAATGCTTATAAATAGCATGAACATATAAACAGCATAAAATTCAAAGGGATAGATATACTGAATAATTCTGCTTGTACTTTTTTTTTTTTTTTAAACGCATATTTAATAGTTAGATATCACAGCTGTTCTGCAGGGGCCTCATGTATATTTATATAAAAAGGCGTATGCATGAACACAAATGTTCTTTTTCTTCAGCATATTGGAGGGTTATCAGGCGTACCTAAGTGCAGGTCTGGATAACTGCACTGCACATCATTAGATACGTGTTTGCATGAACAAACTTTCCATGAATGCACATTCCAGTGTTGCAGAATATCTAAGAAACATGCCAAGATGCCTTGCTGTGCAGCAGAGCATAACTCAGTGACATAGCAGAGTGAGAAGATTGAACTAAATGTACACATTTTATTGTGTTTTGTAATCTGAAGGCTAAAGATCCCCCATTCCTGTGAGTTCTCTGAGAGAAGTATTTCTGTTTAGTGATTGTGTGGTTGTTTCATCATCTGTATTAGAGTATTTTCTGGTGCCATCGTAGTTAAAATTAAAGTATGGAATTTCCTTCTTCTTTTTTTTTTTTTTTTGCATTTGCCCTGAAAAGGGAGGTGGTTTCATTGTTTTCAACTTGACGGCTATATCTGCATCTTTTGGCCCTACACATCCATCTTCATCGTGGCTTTTCTTTAGTACCATGTTTGCCTTTCTATTCAGTGCCCGTTCACTCAGACAGACATTGACTTTTACAAGTGGGGTAAGAATATGGTCTTGGTCAGCAATTGTTTGCAGGCCCTGATACTTTGAGCAGTATCTGCTATCTCATTTAGCTTGAGAACTGCATCTTCAGCTTCCTCAGAATTCTGACCGATCTTCAGTGTTATTCTGCTGCGTGGTCACACAATCACTATATAGATAGCATGGTTTCATGGTGACTGTTGCTTGAGGCAGTTCATAAGTTTGATCACTTCAGAAACAAGTGGAAAGCTCCAGCCTTACTTTTTCTGTAGACTTGTTATATAAATGTGTCTTGGTTGCGTTCAGACAGTGTGACTCAATAGGATCTGGTTCACTTGATTATTGTTTTTGTAGGATTTTTTCGGGGTTACTGCAAACTTTTTTAATGCCAACACCATCTCAGAATGCAAGCACGGAGTTAAATCTGTAAAGGGCCTAGCTCTATTGATGGCCTCTGGGAGCTGCTTTATTACACTTGAGCCATGTTGTGCCTTTGACATCAGGATGTCCTTCAGTGTTTTTAGAGAAATGAAAACAAAAATAGAGGATTCAGAATCAGAAGCAATTTTTTTTTTTTTTTGGAATTTGGTGAAGTTGGCTGGAATCAGTGGAAAAGTACCATTTTTGAAGTAGTTGGAGTTAGTGGAAGAAGAGTCAAAAGGTTTGACACACAGACTCCATTTTAGTGGAAGTAATCAAAGGGTTAGGCACGCCGACTCCATAGCCCTGGTGTGAGCAGTGATATTCTTTAACATCTCAGCAGAATGAAGCCTTCACCCCATGGGATGATGTCAGTTCTGTTTCTCCCCATTAACTACCATGAAATAATGTAACATTTTATAGCACTGTCAAGAGTTAAGACTGGAGTCTTGACCTGGTATGAGTCAACGATTTAAGATTACCTTACTCTACCTGAAGCACAATAATCTTTGGCCAACCACCACACACACACACACCCCCCCCCCTTGATACAGTGTACTATTTTGTTTTGTTTCCCAACATTGCATTAAGTATCATGAGTTGGATGACCTGTGTTTCCACTTGATAAGAGCAGTCATGCTTTTGATAAAAAGTTTTAATGTTAGATGGCAGCTTAGTTATGTGATGTTTAATACCCCAGACCCGGCCGAGACCAAATCTTGAGCCTGTATTTCCCACCCATCATTGATAATTTGTTCCTGTTTTGCTTTTTTGTTTCATATAACTAGTTTATGATATCATTATCCTTTTCGGCTTATTAGAACTTCAGTTTTTGTTGCTTTGCTTCTGAAGGGTAATTGAATCCAGTTTTATTTTACATTATGCACAAGTTTTTTACTAATGAGAAAATATAGAGGTCAAACTCAGATATCGCTTTAAATTAAACTAAAAAAACAATGAATCAGCGGCCAATGAAGTGTTGTAGAACTGTAAATGTAAACTTGATGGTCTTAGAAGCTGTTGCTGTGGCGAAGATCCTGGAATTAGGCAAGTAAATTTCTTTACATGCCAGGTTGGACCTTGGAGAAGACTCCAGCATCATTGGCTGTTATGTTGAGCCTAACCCTGTTGTAAATAAACTTGTTGTATGTAGCTTGTTATAGGGAATATGATATAGTATTACAGTGGCCTGTTATAAAGAGCACTACAAGGGTGTAAGATGAAGCCTTGATCATAAAGTTGAATGAAAGTGCCATCTCTGACAAATGTTATATAAGTAACCTGCTTGCATTTTTTTATCTTCAGTTTTATACTGAGTGTTCTCTTCTTGATTTGCAATATATTTCACATGCTTAGCTCTTGAGACAGTGAGACGGGCCATTGCCATGAATCTTATCAGTAGAAGTTTGTGAATTACCAGTTTTTCCATCCTTGCTTTTTTTTTTTTTTTTCCTGGGGCAGGATTTGGGCCCTTCAAGTCTCTGTAGAGAGTGCAGGATGTGTTCAAGAGTCTGGAGACAGTTTTGGCACATGCAAAATGGGATTTAGATGACCTTCATTTTTTTTTTTTTTCTGTTGGGGCTGTAACCAGGTGTTCAAATCAGTTTTGTGATGGAAATATTTCAGAGCTCCATCATATTTTTCATTGCACCAAAAGGTTGGTGAGTAGCAATGACATAATAACTAAAGGCTTTCCCATAAACACTTTATATTCTTGTATACACATGAGATCTTTGCTGTTCTTGTTTTTGCACATTAGCAGAGGACAAATTGTCCAGTGTATGATAAATGCTTATGTTTAAGATGTTATTTATTTCCTGCCCTCCTGGAAGTTGGAGAATAGCATTGCATGATTTAGTTTGTCGTTATTTGTTCTGTAACACCTTGTATAATCTTCTGTGACGTTAGTAATCTGATTTTAGCCTGCATTAAAACAAGTTTTCATTCTAAACCTTTACCTTGTTTATAAATGTAATATATAACTCACCTTCAGTTTTATCTTAGTATTTTGAAGTAATTGCTTGGTAATGCTTCAACTTTTGTGTCTGAGTTTTTATATATCAACCTTGAGAAATGGATGGTAGAGACAAAAAAAGTTTGTAATATAAAACTTTAGACAAGCCATCCTTAGAAACTTGAACAGCAGTGAAATTGACACCCATATTATTGTAACTAAGCATGTTTTGAATACATTTTTAAAAAAAGAGAACTATCTTGCTTCACTGTTTTAGATCTTTGTTTCAGTTTTGACACAGGGGCTGTAATCTTCCTCGATACTTATTTCTTGTATTTTTATCATGTCGCTTGGGGGTCACAGCATTCATCTTAATGATCCTTTCTTTTTTTTTTTTTAAATGGTATGATCTCTTGTGCTTAATATGCCACATTTTATATGACTAAACATCACAGAATGACATTGTTGCAAGGATTTTGAGATGTTTGGCATTGCAAGATTTATGAGAAGAGAGAGTAATATTTTAGTGTCATGCTACCCAGACTGAGTGAGAGCTTGTATGAACATCAGCTTTGTAAGAAAATCATACCAAAATGAGGTCATTTGGCTTTCAGCAGGGAGTTTCTATGTTAAAATATAGCTTTGGTCTTACATTGTGTGTTGTTAGATTTCTTGTCAGTACAAGATCATTGAGCAGAAGATCAATTCTCTAAGTTTTTTCTTTCTTTTTTTTTTAATGCTTGCAAACTACCACTGGATAAAGTTGAAAAGGTAAAATATTTAGAAAGCTTCAGAATTGAAAAAAAAAAATTTTTTTTTTCATTTTTTTTAAAAGTAGGTTTATCAGAATCAAATGCATTTGTCTTTTGGGATTTGATTTATAATGAATGTTTAATGAATATGTTTTTTTCATACAGAAAAGTATAAATGTCTTTTGTATTCTATTTCAGATGTATTATTTTCTATGTAACATAAGATTTCTTGTATTACTAGTGTTTAGCTTTAAAGTGTCATATTACATGAGGGCCTAAAGTAAAATGTACTACATCTTACATTATAATTCAAGGGTACTAGATTTACTTGCTTCAGCTTGCCAAACTTAAAGGTATTTTATCTGGATGTAAGAACTGAAACCAGGTTTAGTTTGCTTGAGTGACCAAATGTTTATTTAGTATTTAGAAAATTTGGACAGCCTTTAGTTTCATTTCAAGTAGAAGAGTGTTTTCTATAGAGAAATATTTATATAACAACTGAAATGGATATTTATATAATCTGTTGTGCAAGCCAGATGGAGTGATATGAAACTACATATTGTTTCATTGTTGCAGTATTACTGATTTAAAATATATTTGTCAATATGTAGTTTTCCATGTTTACGTCTGGTCAGATACGCATATAAAGTACAGAGAAGCCTTATTGGTAGCTTACGAATAGATATGTCAGTAATTTGAACTGTCAAGCTGGATTAGCAGTTTTGGAGGCAGAAGAGAGTCAGATACAATTTGGTTATGAGGTGTAATATACACTAGTGTTTTCTGTGAACTGTTTTACTGTGAATGCTGCAAGGATTTGTTTCATATGAAATATTTTAATGTCTATGCAAATTTAAATGACCTTTTTTTTTTGTCTTCTGTTGTGCATGAAATGATATGTGAATCATAATCTCTGATATATCACAGAAGTAAGTAATAAACTTTCACCATAAATAACATAAATGTTCCTCAGTTGTCTTCTATCCAGCCATGTATGAACGGTTGGTTTGTTTTTCTGTCCAAGTAATGATTTTCTTGTCTTAGAGAGTAAACACAGGTAGTGGTCATCCTTGCTGGCAGCAGTGCCAACATCTTCAGTAAGTACCACAACAAGAACTTTTCACCCAGATAGTGAAGTCATTTTTTAATATAGGATATAAATAAGAGGGCTTTACATGAAATCTCAACTTTCTCAATAATCTTAATGGCAGATGGTATGTTTTCATAATTTTAGCATGAGAGAGTAAAGAACAAAAAGGGATTGCATTTCAAGTGTGATAACATAAATCTAGCTCAACCACTCTTGTGACCATTTCTCATATATACACATACAGACATGCATGCAGATATACACTAAATAAAAAATAAGGGCAGAACATTCAGTTTATGTGATGTCAATAATGGTATTAACTACTGAAGCCAAAAGCAATTCAAAATTCAAGTGAAAACAGCAAATACAAATAAAGCCACTGCCTTCGTGGCTTATGAAACTAAACAAAGCGTTCATTTTTGGACACTTCAGATTATATATACCTTCAAACAGCCTGACTGCAGAGCTTTACACGCTGTTGTCTGTTTCCTTGTAAGACTGGAAAGTCCCTAGCAGTAGTGATCTTAACTAGCTACTGTCAGTCCAACAACAATTTACAAGAATAAAGGTCTGTAGTTCCACAACATGCAGTTTTATGTATCATAAACATGTACACTTAAGAAACAGGTTTTTTTTTTTTTTCTTTTTCTTTTTGAACAGAACCATGTTAACATGAACGATTTATGTGAAACTGGTCCCAGTAAAAGCTGCTGCCTTTCCAATGTTTCTCTCGCTGTTTGTTACTGCAGTCCCTTTTCTTCACATCAAATGGCTGACTGTTATTGACATTATATCAGTATATATAAAAGCATGCACCAAATTTTATCCTAATGCATGTTTAAAATATTGCTCTACTTGACAGATGTGCACTCTGAGACCTAGCATTCATGCCCTGGTATCTGAAGCATCTTATATCCTGGCTGTGCTCCTGAATTTATGTTTGACAGAATGCAAAAAACTTGGCAGTTTTCTTAAAATAGCACTTTCATGTTTTATGATACTCATGAGGCAATTAGTAAGATAAATTATTCTGTTTCCAAAGTGAAGTAAAAAAAAAACAAACATATAATGAAAATTCTGAGGCTTTTTCATTCTGGTCAAAATAGATTCAATAATGAAGAAACCGATTTCTCTGAGGTATGCATTTTATCAGAAAACTGTATTGGGATAGTATAGTTCCCAACCACTTTACATTCAAGGACTACTTTTCCAACGACAAATAAGCTGCAGACCACAATGTTAAATGTAGATCACTATGTCATGGACCTATAAATGTTTTTATACAATACATGGCACTACATGCAAAATCAAGATTGCTAATGTATATCACCTGATAATCTTTCAAGGACCATTTGTGCATTTTACTGAATATCAAAGGTTTATGTTTACTCTTAACATACTTGAGAACTGAATTTTGATTTGGTAGTCCAAATAAAAGCTCAACTTATAAACTGAAAAAAAAAAAAGTTCTTGGCCTACAGAACAACATTTCAGACTAGTAATATTTATAAGATCAAATATAAGTTTCACCAAGTACAAAACTGGAGATGTGCCAAATATTTGATTCAAATTTATATATCTGGCTGAGGAAACTGAAAAATTAACATTTCTAATTCTAGTACCAAATTAATATATGAGTCACAGCAATCAGATCCACAAACTGAATGTTTATTGGTGTTCAGCTAATTTCTGTGCACACCACAAGCTTATATCAACAGAACTGTCTTCAACATAGATATGCAGCTAAATGGCCTTGAAATGATCAAATACAGATGCAGAAGTTTTTGTACTTGTACTGAGGCTACAAGAACCGCAGGCTTTGCTCAGATATTTATATTTGAGTGAATACTTAAAAATCTAGCATTCAGCACATTTATGAAGCTTCAGAACTGTAGGTTTTGCCCAAATATCTATATCATATACTTTAACGTTCAGCATATCTCTGTGATTAATGTAATGTCTACAAAGCAAAAAGACACTTGAGTATACTGGAGCTAGAAAGCTCTAAGCAACAAGGGGGATAACTGAAAAAAATTGTCAAAAACTCAAACTCTGAGGTACAACTACTATAGTTTCATACCCTTTCTTTTCCTGAGGAATTGAAAACTCAGGTTACAAAATCAAAAAAAAAAAAAAACACAAAAATAACATTTTCATCACCTGTAATAGTAAATACAAAAAATAGCCAGCAAATTAACTGTTAACATCATCATCATCAGATGCCTTGCCGACTGGCCTTGGCTACTATGCTTCTCCAGAGTACACGATCCTTCATGCAGGCCATCAGCTCAGTTGGTGATCTCCTCTCACAGCATCCTGTCAGACTGTCCAGTATCACTTTTCTTGGTCTTCCTCTTGATCTTCTTCCTTCTATTTTTCCTGTTGTTATAATATTTTCAATGCCCCCTCTTCTTATTGCATGTCCTATGAAAGTACATTGTCTCTCTCTTTGACAAGATTTTTTTCTCTCTCCAGCTCTTCTCATACATTCTTCATTAGTTATTTTTGCTGTCCAGGGGATTCGCAACATTCTTCTAATAAACCACATTTCTGTTGCAACTGTTAACAACCATTTTCAAAACAAGAACTAAACTTGTCAGAGCTTTTTTTTTTTTTTTGGTTATTTGAGATGACATTAATACAACTGAACTTAATTAAAATTATAGTTACACACTTTATTTGACAAAATATATATTAAAAAAAAACACTCATTGTAGTTTTAACACTTCAAATATAAAACAATAATGGCTGTAGCCTATTACAGTTCTCTTGAATCTCTCTACCAAGTTTGATCCTACTTAGGGTGTTTTCATCATGATTCTAGTTAAACCTAGCCCATTTACTGCTTATAAAAACAAAAGTGTTCTGCACATAATGTTTAGTTTACCTTATATTTTTCTCTCTTTTTAAAAAAAAATTTATTTAGATACTCCTTAATCTCTGATACAGCAATTGGGCTAAAGCACTGGATCTAAAACACTTCTTGTTTTAAATGTTCAAAAGTTCAAAGTATAATCCTCTCTGACACTGTGCAGGTCTACACTCACTAAAACTAACAACCTCAATATAATATTAATATACATTTCACATATCAAATCTGAATCACAGAATATGTTACACAAGGGAAAATTTTTCAAAATAAAGGTAATTTGAAAATTATAAGGTACCCACAATGAACAGAAGCCAATGCAATACAATATGTTCTTAGTGGGCGATGGGCAGTTCAAACACACAAAGCGCAGCGCTCTCCCCTTTGTCTAGTAGTCTTTGCCTTCAGTCTGCCTGGGTCAAACACGTGGTTGCTCCACTGCCAGATTGCCCCATTGTTGAACAATGCACCAAAGTGAGATTTCTTTGGGCAAAGGAGTAAAAGCTGCTGAAATTCACTGTATTATGTTGGCTCAGTATGCAGGTGGAAACATCATGACTCATCAAGAAGCTTATTAATTAAAAGTGGGAATAACAAGTGTAACCAGCGAAGTCTGATCTGGTGCACCATGATAATGCAGTTCTCAAGCAGCAAGCAAAGGGCAGGGGCAATGCGACTGCTGTGGTTTGAACATCTTCCTCCTTTTCCCCCCTTACAGTCCTGACCTGGCATCATGTGATCATCATATCTTTGGCCCACTTAACTACATGGCTGGAAGTTTGCCTTTGATGATGATGTCAAGGAAGTGGTGCAGACCTGGATTCTGAAGCTAAAAAAGTTTCTTATCTGAAGCAATGAAGAGGCTGGTGCACTGAGCTGCAGCAGGACTATGTGAGAAGTGATATATCCTTCTATTCATTTGCCCACAGTTACAATATTAAAGGGTATGTTGCCTTTACTTTTTAAAAATTTTCCATTGTTTAGCATACAACAGTTTAGAATATTCACCTGCCCGTATAAGGTCACAGAAATCTGATAAGTACCAATTTTACAATACCCTGCAGTCTTTTTTTTTTTGGCAACTTAATTCTGTCACTTGAGTCAAGTTTCTGTTAATTTTTTCTCTAGTATAAAATGAAGAGGTTGAAAAAGCAGGACATAATGTCTTACCCCAGGCACCAGCAGACCAACCTGTTCCACTCAAGGTCTAGTCATGATCAAGGTTTCCAAGTGAAAATATCCCACATAAATAAGTGTTTTTGTCTTGTAGAATCCAATTAAATCTGCATGACTAGAGCATCAAGCCCATCCAGACCTACACTGCTAGACTGAATCTGATACAAAAGTTATGAACTACCACAAACAAAATAAAAAAAATTGACAAAAATTGTATACTTCACCTGGTAATAGGGAATAGGGCTTTATATTTTAAATGATATATAACATAAACTCTGAAAAAAAAAATAATATCCAATTTTTGTAGTGTTTAGAAAAAGGACACATGGAAATTGAAATTCTAATATCAGCAACAATTAGGCCTGGCAGATAAATGTCTCCCTGGTTTTGTGACGTTCTGGCCTAATTAGCAGAATATTTCTGAGTTTTACCCTTCCAAACATCTTACATCTTATATCCTATATCCTTCCCATGCCGTTTCACAAAGGGCTTGCATGGTTCACCAAGTTTTCCTGTTTTCGGTGAGTTTTTCAACCTCATTAAGTGATTTTATGTCTACTAATTTGGCTCCTCTTAACAATGTCCTTCCAAGCATCTCTTTCTGAACCTTAAGTGCCCAGGGCACATGGGGCTTCCACAAGTGTTTTCCACAAATGCCTGTCCTTTTGCCTTTTTTCCGCTCTTGCCCAGGTGAGCCTTCTCAGCATACATCTTAAATATAAATGTCCTCAGCTTGTTCAACTGGTTAAGGAAATCAGCCTGATCAAAAAGTGGAGTCCAGTCCTTATACAAATGTATTATCTTGCAAATGCATTTTGTTGGACGAAAAAAGTAAGTAACTGACTACCTGTCACTCTAAATACATGTGAAAGATAACTAAACAAAATAAACAAAAGCCTAAAGCTTAATATACAAAAGTTTCTGGGAATGGTATATTAGCATCAGCTTTAGCTTGTAGAAGCCAACTGCACTAGCAGATTCAAATGTTAGTCTTATCTTTTGCAGCTTGAATCTAGGCACAGACTGATCTTACTTTGCAATACAAGTGCTAGCTGGCATTTTCTTCCATTATAGCCGTGTTTAATCTACACTGAATATCTGTTGTTTCATACAGCCATCATCTTTCATAATTTGTCATAAATTTCTGTGCTTGCCCCTTCTCTTGCACTGCTGTATCATGTAATTTGACCTAGCCTTAAATCTATTAAACCAGCCTTTGCTTGCCTCAAATTTTTCTTCTGCTGATGTCTCTTTCCTTTCTGCCTTCACTGCATGTTAGGGCTTAAGTCTGGATAAAGGCTGTGCTAACAGGAATCCACATATCTAAGTTTTTTTTTCCCATCTCAACAATTTTACTGTCCCACTTCCTAATGACTTTAGTATTAAATAGTATTTACGAATGTAAGTCATGTGACCACACGGAACATAAACAAAATGGTGGGTGCTGAAGTTTTATTTTGTCCACGGGCTGTTACTGAGTTCCTTGTTAAAGAGAAAATTCCTGCTGTTGAAATTCACCAAAGACTGGAATTCTGCTGGGAGGGTATTTTCAAACTTGCAGAGCGATGGGGAAAATGTGTGCAGAGAAATGGAGATTATGCTGAAAAGTGAAGAAAAGGATGCAAGTTAAGGTGATACATTTATATTTTCTCTATAAATTCTGATTTTTAAATAAGTTTTGCTCATGACCTTCAGTATGACCCTCAGTCACATGATGAGAAAAAACAGTCAGAGAATCCCAAAACAAGCTATCAAGTGGAACACAACAGGCTGAAGAAAAATAGTCTGATCATGTGAAACTCTAAAGAGGACACTGTTAAGAGAGGCTAAATTAGTAGGTATAAAATCCCGTGATGAGGATGACAAACTCACAGAAAACGGTAAAACTTGCAAATTACCATGCCAAATCTATGTGAGATTTAACAGCACGAGAAGGATGTAAACGTAAGTAAATTTGGTCTGTGCAGAAACCAAGGTTGCCAGATTGACTTTTTGTGTGAGTATAAAAAAAATAGCTTGCCTTTTTCTGACTTTCAGCTAGCACTGTTTGGCTTTAAATCAAAAATAACTGACAATGGTCAAAACAATGAGCCACTGAAAAGTAGGACAGACCTGCATGTCCTTGCATCCTTGAATAACATGAATCATTTTAAAATGCAGATTTTATGAACAAAGGCTGGGTAAAGGGTACTCTAATTTTTCTAACCATACATTTTCCCAATATCCTCAAAAGTACATGTAATTACAAAAAAAAAAAATATCACAGGAAACATTTTAAAACAAAAATATTCCACAGAAATGACATATCCGCCCTGTAACAGCAAAAGTACTGTGATGGTGGTGGTGGCGACGGTGTGGTTAGTGCACCTGCCTGCCAATGAGATGGTCCTTCTTGATTTCACACTGGGACAGAATTTTCTTTTTTCAGACCAACCAGCACCAGGGACAACCCAGCCTCAAGAAACTGGTACCTGGGGTTTCCTTGGGAAAGCAGAGGCAGCAGGCACAGGTGCATGACTCCCAGCCACACAATGCTGGTAGTGGTCTGGAAATTTGAAGGCACTAACACTTTAAACTCCCATGGCACACATGACAATTTTTTTTAAAACATATTTCCCAAATCTCCATTGAGGTATTTTGCTTTCTTGGATCACAATTAAAATAACACCTAGAAGTAGCAGAAAAGGTAATTTCTGAAAACTAGTACAACATTAAAACCGAACTGCGGATGTGCAAAAAAAAAAAAATGATAACGCAATCAATATGGACCACACTCCTGTATTATGCATAGGATGAGAGGCAGCATTCTTCAGTACAAAATACAATACTTTGGAGTTTTTTAGGGGTTTTTTTTCCCAGAATTTTTTTCATTCAAATTCTGAAAATGAATAAAATAAAGAAAAGGAATGAACTTGCAAAAATTTCACAAATAATTGTTGTACATTATAAAGATATTGTTGGAATTCAATGCAAAAATATACCAGTTTAAGCCCATGTTCTTGCAGTTAACACAAGCAGTGTGTCTAGCATGTTTTTCTATGCAAGACGCACAGAACAATAGAACAAATTTTGGGACTGATTTGTGTGTGTTCTCAAACAATCAAGATCATACAGCATATTTGGCTAACAATACCTACCTAGTCTTGGTCACATAAATCATTCACATGACTGTCAAGCAAAATATTTACAAAATCAACTTACACCTGGGTGACCCAATCACTATTTCAATTAAACAAAAAAATTTATAAAAATTAAAACATTACTTATGCAGTCTGAGGCCATTTATATACACAAATATGCAATGAAAGGGAAAAATGTCAATACATACAAAGATAAGGCATTAACAATAATTTTTTTTAAAAATGTGAAAGATGTGCCTTAGAAATGCAGCTAATATGACTACAAGAGAACAATTACAAAATAAGTGAAAGAACCTAGAGATGTCCACACAGAAAGGACATTCTGTATACTTTGTTAGGGACTTGTAACAGATAACTTGTGGTCACTCTTGTGCTCACTCCCACATGACTACTATCACATGCTAAACAAAAATGAACCGGTCATCATTTTTATCTCCGAAAAGGACACAGCCAACTCCAAAGTCATATATATACAAAGTTTACAGTTGGTACTTCTGCTCTTTGTACATGTACCATGGCATCTCAAACATATCCTCCAAAACTGCAACCAACTATTAGACAATGAGAAGCAATTACTGGCTCAGTGAAACCGCCCAAGAAGTTAAGCTCTATGTTTCCATACAAGAACTATAAAAAAAACAGTGAAATTTATCCAAAAGACAGGACTGCAGATACAGACAGAAAATGCCTACAAAGAAGAAATCTTGTAGTCACTGAGAAAAAGTTCTCAAGAATGTAAATAAAGGACACTGAAGAGGGTTAAAAAAATCTTCAGTAGTAATCTGCCAGGTCTCATAATGTGCTTTAGATCATAAACTGACAATACACTCTCTGAAAAGAGTTATGGTTGAATCATAAATATAAAAGTGTAAAGAAAAATTAGATACTCATTGCAGTAATATATAAAGGCAAATGACAAATGCATTCTAAATCAAAGTATAGCGAATATTTACATTTCGTGATAAAGTCTATAAACATAAAGTCATGTGTGACAAGTCTTGTACTAATTTCTGTGTGACAGTTTTATACATAAATGTGTCATGTGCTACATCAGCTCTCCTCACTTCCTGAAGTGAACCCAGAAGACAGAACTCTCAGCAGCCTGCACCACAGTAGGGGAACAAGATGATCCCTATCTCAGTGGATATGATGAGGCATCATCACAGCCTACTAGTAGGACTATCATGTGAAAGTGGGACAGGTTCTTGACCCAACTTTGGTTCGTGATCTCAGATAACAGTGTCGGTGCATGTACAACTAACTCGACAAGAGAGCTTAAATGTGTCACAATAGTGCATGTACAACTAAACAAGAAAGCTTAAACGTATCACAATGGTGCATGTGCAACTAACTCGGCAAGAGAGCTTAAATGTGTCACAATGGTGCATGTGCAACTAACTTGGCAAGAGAGCTTAAATGTGTCACAATGGTGCATGTACAACTAAACAAGAGAGCTTAAATGTGTCATAATAGTGCATGTACAACTAACTCGACAAGAGAGCTTAAATGTGTCACAATGGTGCATGTGCAACTAATTCGACAAGAGAGCTTAAATGTGTCACAATGGTGCATGTACAACTAAACAAGAGAGCTTAAATGTGTCACAATAGTGCATGTACAACTAACTCGACAAGAGAGCTTAAATGTGTCACAATAGTGCATGTACAACTAACTCGACAAGAGAGCTTAAATGTGTCACAATGGTGCATGTAAAACTAACTCAACAAGATAGCTTAAATGTGTCACAAAAACAAGGATAATATTTACATGAAATGGTGCGTATGTCATAAATTCAAAAGAAAAAAATCCATATGAAAATATCACACAAAATTTGTAATATATTTCACTTGTAGACTCAAGGACTGAAACTGAAACAAAAGGCAGTGTAACTTGTTTGAAAAATTTCTAAACACACATATCAAATCACTTTTACATTTTTTTCATTTTAATGAAATTTTTATTTAACTTAATTTTTATTTATCACAGAAATATTACTTTATCAAGCATTGCTTTGAGAATGTTTGGCTCACTTGTAAATAGAAACTATCCAACTACTTCTCACATTTTGCTACAAATTTTTACAGCCAACCGGAATGAAAACATGGCAGAAGGTGGAAAACAACTAATATGGTTTTTGTGGTCAAATTAGACTTCTCATTAAAACCAAACACTGAACTTTCTGACACAAATCATATTTACTTTTTAAAAAGGTGAAATCAACTTTATACCATATCGAAATATAATAAATATCATCACTTTATGCCATTCCTGGGGGAAAGGTTGGCTGTATTGGAACTTCAGTTTTTGTATGGCACATACTCCTGGACAAACTGCTCCTTGTACATCTCACAATGCAGTCCCTTTAATCTGTACTATTGTCTTTTGCTGCATTTTTACCTCAACTTTTCTCACCAGTATGGCTTGTAGCGGTACTAATATGCCTCTTCATTTTGCTTTTCATTGTATCCTCAAATTTCAGTTTTTCCAGGACTTTTTCATTTTCTTCTCTGCCCATCGAAGGCTCTCCCATTCTTCTGTGGTTTTTTTTAGACCTGAAATACATTCTTCTTTACCACAGGACACAATAAACTTTCACTACTGATGTGGCAGATATTTTTCCACATAAAAAAAAAAAATGAAAAAAAACCCCATTCTACATAAACATTTCTGGTACAAAAAAAACCAAAATTTTCCTACACTACCAGCTGGGACCACTCGGTACTGGGTACAGTCCCAGCAGTAGGGATTTTTTTTTTTTATCTGGTACACACTGAGAAAGGCCCTGGGGTTCACTCAGTCTCTGAAAATGGGCACCAGATAAATCTGAGAAGGTATAACTTTCATTCTAATTTTTCTTACTTGCATTACTACTTCCTTCACACAGATAATAAAACAGATAATAATCAGGTATTTCTCATTATTAACACTTTCCGTGCCTTTGGACATTATAATGACGCTTCCAGTTTCCCATTGTGTACCAATGGTCATTATAATGATCATTGGTTTGTTTCAATAAAACAACCGGTGTAACATTTAGATTGTACATATTTCGTCCGCGATTTTGGTGACACTTTTCAAAATGGTGAAAGAGTGCCTAGTTACGAGCGATTCCGACCGAGAAAAAGGAAAAGAAAGACTGAACTTTTTCAATTTTTGATGATGTAGACAGGGGTATGGACATGGCCTGTGACCACCCCACTGCTCTTGAATGTATCCCAAGTAGATCTAGACATATTTAGATGACTGGAGAAGTAGTTAGGAGTTATTTCAGACATTAATTTAGCGAGAATGCAACATAGAATCAGAATATGAAATCGACAAGTAGATCTACACATCTCAGATGGTAAGTAGTGCATATCTAGACCTAGCTGATGGTGAGCTGGGCACAATCAGTGTCTAAAAACATCACATTACTTCTTTTTTCCTAAAAAACTCTGCATTTATGAAATTTTCATTCATTTAGTTATACTTTGAAACATAATAAGTATACAGAAGTACATGGAAATACTGTTTTCCACTCCATTTTATAACTATACCCCGTAACATATCAAGACCCGCGCTTTTACTCTGGTACCCAACTACACGTCCGTGTTTCTTCCTCTGGCACTGAAAATGTTAATCCTTCCTATGTAATACATAGTTCTACTTGTGATTAAGGCATATTTCAGTATACATACCCCCCACCCCCTTCATTAGTAACAAATGTTATTATATTAATTTGGTTTCCTGCCCAATGTTACAACTGGCATGTTCAAGTCCGTTACTTTGGTGTCCAGTGAAGGAATGTTTTTCAGTTACAGTAACACAAGCAAAAACAAACACAAAATGTAAACAAGAGTAGTCAAAACTTTTTTTTTCCTTTTCACACTATCCACCAGCTCACAAAAACAGATCATAAACTTTTGATAATGTGTTAATAAAGAAAACTCCCAGCATACAATATTCACTTGACTGATTTTCTCTTGCTGAAGTCTAAGTGGAGCAGCATAAAGCTGCTGCTTCTAGCTGTAGCTGCGGCATCTTTCAGCTGCCTCTTTGCTTGTTCTGTCAAATGCTTCAGACCATGGGGAGCCACTGTTGAGATGGAGCAGGCATATCCATGTCCAACACACAAGCTCAGTGACACAAGAGATCGCAAGGGACCATCAAGTGAATGGAACAGTGCAGTAAGGCCAGCTGGGGTTATGTTGTGATTGTACAGAATGCTTAGTATCTCTAAGTTGTGGCAGTACTTAACCAGTGCTAGCAATCCCACATCTCCAAATTTTCCCTTTGAGCTCTGTGTTGACCCAAAGGAAATGTTCAGAGTCTGCAGATTTGGGCAGGATTTTGCAATGGTTGTAATGAGATTATTGGTGAGAGCCGTACAACCATCTAAAGAAATATATGTAAGATCTGGACAGCGTATGAAAATATCATGGAGGTACTGTTCTCCTGTGACTGAGTTTTTCAAGCTCAGCCTCTTAATGTGGCAATGGTTCCAAGGTACTGGCAAATGCTCAGCACTTTCAAAGTAGGCCAGAGATGTTACAGACATGCAGCTTGCTCCAGGTGAACTATCATCCTGGCTTGTGCTATCACTATCTGACTTAGATAAACACTTCAGCAGGGCATGATGGAGCTCAAACTCTTCTGAACTTGATGTCATGTCAATAAAAGGAATGTCCTCGTTCTGTGTGACACCCGCTCCTAACTCCGTCTCGGGACCTTCTGTCTGTGACTGGGAATCCTCAGAACTGATGGAAGAGATGGACGAACTGACAGAAGTGTCAATTCCTGAGGTATCAGGGGGAGATTTATGATCAAACACCACTTCTTCCAGCCTGCGACAGTTAGATACCAAACCCAGCACATACTTATGGTCAACAGTAGTATCCTGAAAATTAACCTTTCGCAGACACAGGGAATTTTTGGACAAAGCATACACTGACTCATTGGAAAGGCGATGGCAATGTGTAAAATTTATATCTTCCAAGAAAAGGCACTGCTCTGAAAGAAAAATCACACTGTTATCATCTATATTTGAGAACGGTGCATGAAGTTTTCGTAGATCTTTGCACTTGTGCACAATCTTCTGCAGCTCCAGACCACACAAAGAATTACCTTTGCACAGGTAATATTCAAACATTCCTCCACTAGTTCTCATACTATTTATTTCAAAAACCAGCTCTCGCAGCTTTGGACAACATTCCCCTATCGCGATGCAGTCTTCTAAATAAACATTCTGCCCATTCACTGTGAGGTGCTGAAGATGTGGAAAATTTGGCAGCACAAAGCTCAAGTACGGTCCAGTATCTTGTCTGTCCATCAGTCCAAGCTCTGTTATGTGCTGGGTAGGCAAACTGACTGAAGTAAATGCATCGGCAGTTAAACTAGTTGACCAAGTAAAGGACAGCCTCTTGAGGTTCAAGCAAAACTTTGAAAACTGTTGTATCACCTCATCATCTAAGTCTGCTCTGATGGTATGAAGCTCCACAACTTCCAACAACGGACAATGCTTGGGGACCTTCATGACATTTAGCTTATTGATAAGCCGGTCTTCATCCTGATGATGATCCATGAAATTATTCATGAAACTATCCCAGGACTGAGAATCATGATAAATAAGTACTTTCAGGTTTGGCAAATGAACAGCTTCTTCCATAGCTTGAGCGAAGGAAATTTTTGTGTATGACAAGCACAGTTTCTCAATATCTGGATGTGTTGTTAGTGCCACCCTGAGGTTTCTCGGAGAAACATTGCTATATGAGTAGTCCAGACATTTCAGACTTCCGAACTTGGCTTTGTTTTTATGTTTCCAGGCGGATCCAAAAAGTTCATAGACTCCACCATCCACTGACATGTTGCTGAATGTTAGACATTCTAAGTTGTCTTGTATGGACTGCAGAAGACCTCTCACACCATTACGAATTTTGCGTGCATCAGTTTCATTATATGAACATCTGAAAGCTGAGAGGTCCACATTGGTCCACAAGGAAGAATCCTTGGATAAATGATACCAGCGCCAGCAAGTCAGACGAGCTCCAGATATCAGGTCTGGTAATGAGAGCTTTGAGAATATGTGCAAGATAATCTCATCCGGCAATGCCTCCATGACACTGCAAAAATAATTATAAAAACCAAATTATATCAAGCACAAAGAGCATTTCTGTGTAGAATTCTTCATTTTAAACTAAAAACCAACATTCTCTGAACATTAATAAATTAAATGAAACTTTTCAAGAATAATAAAGAATGCTAAAAAAAATGTGAACATAAAGCAATGCAGAGTGAATTTTTAAACCAGATGAAATTAGTTATAATTTTATTATTTTGTTATATGATTTGGAGATGAAGACGCATTACTCAAGCTCAGTGAGACAGCAGTCAGTGACCCACGGCAGACTGCTTGTATCAGGGTTGGTTGAACCACAGTGGACCAAGACCCTACTCTACCTCACGGTAATGCTCCTGGAAACAGCAGTCTAGTCAAGTGAACAGCAATCACCATGGGAAGATGAGCTAAATGCATCAAGCCTATGACAGATGCACTGGGGCAAAAGGTGCACAACTGTAATAAAACGCAACCAATGACCTTTTTGAGGACAAATGATGAAGATGCTACATAATTTGACATTATTTAAATTATCATTTTATATACAATGAGATCTTATTTAGAAGTAATATTCTATTACATAATGAGGAGACATGTAAGAATTTTACTTCAGAAACACACACTATTTATTGCTGTCAGTTTCTGCAAATGTACAGGTCAGAGAGGATATAATTTTTTAAATGAAAAGCTACAGCATTTCACTGTGAGACCACAAACAACAAAGAGAAGCTCCTTCTAAAAGTGACTGAATAAAAACATACTGCCAGAAAAGCAGAACTGAACTAAGGAGTTCCTTCACCAGAAAATGATCAGACCCTAGAATGAGATTTTGAGAAGTGGGATGGATAAACACTGGATGGCTAACATTACATTTAAAAAGAAGAAATAATAAATGAAAAAAAAAAAACTGAATATTTTCTTTAAAAAAAATGGAACAAATGTTCTGCAGAAAAATAAAAAAGACAAAAAATACAGGTCTATATTTCGACCAGCAAACCAACAAGAATATGCATTTAAAGTTGATGGGGAAATACAGTGGAAAAATAAATCATCAAGTACTTATCAGAGAGGAAATCTTGGATGAAACCGACCAAAAAAGTTGTTCCCAACTAAAAAGTTGTTATGACGTGATACATAGCAACACCAAGATCAAATGAGACAGGTATCAGTGAATAATTTATGAAAGAAAGTTTAACGAATTGTTATTTTTCAACTTCCCAATTTTAATTTCTCACTTAAATAAAACTTTCTCACTTGCTTACTCTACCCTTATGTGCTGTTGGACATGGAGAAGAAAAAAGTTAAAAAAAAACACTTTTAATAAACAATAAAAGACTCCAGATTTAAATGCTCACCTAGACACCACATTAGAGTCTTCCTGACAAGTTGCCATTGTCACTGAATCACACAAACACCTGTGATAAAAATAATTCAACATGAATATTTGTTCTCAAATCTCTGTAGGAATCAAAGCATTTGAGAAAAAAAGTGGTACAACTCAAGACCATGTAACATAGAGACCAGGAAAAAGTAGCATTATATCATTTTAAGATGTCATGAGGCTTAAACAAAAGACACATACAGAAAGAGACTGGACCTAAAAACACAAATCTTGCATGCTTGTGTGCCTACTGCAGTGGCCTAGCATGCCAGTCAAATACTGGTTGAATCAGCCATGAAAAATCTGGTTACTAATAAGAAGCACATAACTGCCTTTGAATGTAAATGCTATAGAAGAGTTCTCCAAATATCGTGGACACAAAAAAGAACAAATATATCTATACTACAAGAGCTTAATATTGAAGAAGGCTGGCTAGTAAAGAGGATTAAAGAGAGAAAACTTAAATATTTTGGCCACATTAAACGTCATGATAATTTAGAGAAGACCATATTGGAAGGATACAAAATGGGAAAAAGAAAAAGAGGAAGACCGAAACGAAGATGGCTGCAAGACATCGTTGATGATCTGGAAATGGATGCAGCAGCAGCAGGCCATCTTGCTCACAACCGAGAGGCCTACAGGAGTGCTGTTTGGGAGGCAAAGTTCCGCAAGGGACATGCAAAGGAATGAAACACACAGTTGATATTAGGTGATTTTGTAGATCAGGTTAATGTAAGATTAAACACCAAGTTTCAAGAAATTAACTGCAACCAATTTTCTTTCACAGGCTGCTGAAGTGGTAAGGGGTGGCAGAAACTGAGAAAATGGATAAAATTTCACATCGCTCCTCTCACATCAAGGGCTTATCATAGAAGGAGATCCATGAGGATACGGTAGAGACTCTAGGGGAGAGTGCCCCTTCTTACAGCACAGTGAAGTAATGGGCAGCTCAATTCAAACATAGAAGAAAGAGTCTGGAAGATGATCCCCATCCAGGAAGACCAAGAATGGCAACCACCGATGAAACCACCGGCAGAATCCATGACACAATAATGGAGGATCAATGACTAACTGAGCAGTACATTGCTACTGAGTTGGGCATCTCCCAGGAACATGTTCATGCCATTATTCACAATGATCTTCAAATGACAAAGGTCTCTGCTCATTTTTCTGCAGATCCTGAAAAGTTTATTCAGCAATTTGTGACTATGGAAGAGATTTGGGTTCATTTTCAACCAGAAACCAAAGAACATTCAAAGCTGTGGAAACATCATGGATCCCCACCTTCAAAGAAAATAAGGGTGGTTCTGTCTGCAGGCAAAGTGATGGCATCCATCTTTTGAGATTCTGAAGGTGTGTGGTAGACTATCTTCAAAAGGGCAGAACAGTCACTCAGGCCTATTACTCTAATCTTGTGAAGCAACTGTGGGTCAAACTGAAGCAAAAGCATCAAGGGAAATTGATAAGAGAAGTCATCTTTCAGCAAGACAATGGTCCAGTTCACAAATCGGTGGTGACAATGGCTGCCATTTATGAATGCGGCTTCCAACTTCTTGTTCCTCATTCCCCAGATTTGGCCCCTTCTGACTATTACCTGTTTACCAAACTAAAAGAGGAGCTCAGTGGTCACAAATCTGCTTCAGATGTTGATGCCATTCATGCTGTAACCACTTTCTACTGGCACAAGATGCTGAATTTTACAAAGAAGGGATCAGTATGCTCCAGGATCGCTGGACTAAGTGCATAAACTTGCAAGGGGACTATGTTGAGAAATAATCCCAAAAAGTTGTCTACAAATAATCCGTTGTACCTTGTGCCGAGAACCTATCAATCACCCCTTGTATATATAAGGAATAATGAAGAACATAAGAGAAGAGCTAGAAAGACAACAAAATCTTGTCAAAAAAATACAAGAGAGACAATGTATTTTCATAGGATATGCAATGAACAGAGGGGGCACTGAAAATATTGTAACAAGAAAAATAGAGGGAAGAAGAGACAGGGGAAGATCAAGAGAAATGATACTGGACAGTCTGACAAGATGGTGTGAGAGGAGACCACCAACTGAGCTAATGGCCTCCATGAAGGATCAGGTACTCTGGAAAACCATAACAGCCAACGCTAGTCAGCATGGCACCTGATGAATATATATATATATATATATTTATATATCTTTGTGCAGACAAAGTGATAATAATGAATGGGAAATGGACCAGGAACTATGGAAGGCAATGATAGTGCTGTCCCAGTAATGTAGTTCCATAATCTTCACTACTATTGTGTTTTAGACATGCTAAATCTCAGTGTTCTGATCCTGTAGCAGCTAACAAGGGCATACATCAGGTCATACATGCCTGGCTCTTGAACTTCTTGATCAGAAAGAGGCTTCTTCCTCTCTCATGATTCTTTCACTGGTCCCAATTAATGACAGTAACCTACCACAAAACTGCTGTGATACAGTAGGTGAGGAATATATACTTCAGCCTAGTTTTCCTGATATAGTTTGGGAGCAAATGCTGCCAACAACATACAAATGGTTAGGTGTCCACACAGACCTGATTTGACTTCATGTGATTTTGAAGAGATCTGAATAATGATCATAAATTCTGCAGCTATTCATGATGTGTAAAGATTTAAAACTGGACCTTTGGATTCCTCAGCTAATATATGTATATATCAACTGTGGTAAATCCTATGTGCGAGTCAGATTAGGAGCTAATTAGCGTATTGTGTTTGATTTCTCTGAGTGGACTTTGCATGAAGGCCTCTTAGTAGCTCTAGAAACCAAGTCCTATCCTTGACTGAAGGAGAAGCTATTTCTAGAAGTAGCATCAAGAGATGTGATATGGCCATATACGACTTTGGCTTCAAATGCCTTATAGCTGTGCTATTCACCTAAACCAGTTACTGTATTTTAAACAACCATAAAGCTACCTACACTATGAACACAACACCTAAACATGGAATATGTGACGGTGGTTTCAAACAACATAAATAATATACAGAAAGGCTGCGTTCTTTCGCTCACTCTTTGTCACATATTTTTCAACAGATGCATGCTAAGAAGCACTGTTAAACCTCTCTGGCTAAGTCGGCAATGGAGCGGGACCGATCATAATCTCAGATCTGCAGACGGTAAAATGTAGATGGTTCAGCGGACTGATCACTCAATCAGCATAAAAAACATGGAATGGAGATTAGTACGAAAAAGGACGAAATTAATATCTTAACACGCAAGCACCGAGACATCAAAGTATTTTGTCCAATACCAACGAGAGTGAACGGTTTCTAGTACCGATTCGCAATAAATAATAAATTACGAATGCTAAATCTGAAATTTTCCCATGTGCCCTTCTCAGCGTAGACCAATAATACCACATTCAAAACCCCGTGGATACGTTTTTTTTTTTTTTTGCTTCTCTTTTGAATCACCCAGTTTTTAAAAAAATTCTTGTTTCGTCACAATTTTAGCAAAAAGTATGTTATATACTATTACCTCAGTTCATTGTTGTCTTTGTAATTATTATTGCAGCGATCATCTTTCCGACAAACCAAACTTATAATAATTTCGTTTCGTTAAATATCTATGTCAACTTCCAGATTTCTTTTTCATATTTCGGTGGTTCGAAGGGAATCTTAGGGAAACAATATATTTCCACCGATGTCGCCTTTATTTTAATGTTTGTGTATATATTATATTTATTTAATCGCTTTTCAGTCTTATAGCAAATTAGAAATTGCACTTCTTTGCCATCTCTCTTTTTTCACCTTTTCCCTACACTTTGCAGAAGAACGGGCGATTTTTTTTCTTCATTTTTTTTTCTCTAGATACACAAATGCCTATGAATGTAAACGCTACAGAAAAAAGAGATGGCGACTGCAGTAAAACTGGTTAAAATAAAAAGGTAGATAGAGGTGTATGGTGCAGTTTTACAAAGTGAGGGAGGGAGTGAGTAAAGTGAGGAAAAACGAATAGAAAGTATGAGAATGTATAAATGAAAAACATACAACATCCGATATTTCGGCATGAGCCTTTTTCGAGAATTACATGCACAAACGAGACAAACAAACAAACAAACAAAAAACTCCACCTCTTCTTTACCATTGGCTCTATCGGGTATCGTTTGTTTGTCCGCTTGGTCGTTCCAAGACACACACTCTGCTGTTTACCTTTGGAGGAGGCCACATTCAGATAAGTTCTTCGGTGTTTTTTTTTTTTCTCGTTTGTGCATGTAATCCTCGAAAAAGGCTCACGCCGAAATATCGGATGTTGTATGTTTTTCATTTATACATTCTCATACTTTCTATTCGTTTTTTCTCACTTTACTCACTCCCTCCCTCACTTTGTAAAACTGCACCATACACCTCTATCTACCTAAACGCTACAGAAGAGTTCTTCAAATATCATGGATACAGAAAATAACAAATATATCTATACTACAAGAAAGAACTTAATATTGAAGAAGGCTGGCTAGTAAAGAGGATTAAAGAGAGAAAACTTAAATATTTTTGGACACATTAAACGTCATGATAATCCAGAGAAGACCGTCTTGGAAGGGTACATAATGGGAAAAAGAAAGAGAGGAAAACCAAGGCGAAGATGACTCAAGACATCGTTGATGATCTGTAAATGGATGCATCAGCAGCAGGGCATCTTGCTTACAACCGAGAGGCCTACAGGAGAGCTGTTAGGGAGGCAAAGGACATTCAAATGACTGACTGACTGAGATTGTTGGACTTTTTACCTATTTCTTCTTCTTCTTAAATGCATAAAATTTGTGAAAAGAACTGAAGTTGCCCCTCTCTTGATCTTCAAATAAAACAGTTAATGGGTGCATGGCTGTTCTAATCTGTCACTGAAAATCGCAAAAGAAATGTATAAAATGTGCATATTGTGCTTCTTAAGCAAATATCATTACAAAGATTGCAGAAAGCAGTAGAATTATATATATATATATATATAAGATATATATATATATATATATATATATAACTGAAAATGAACAAGTCACTGAAATAAACGAAAAAAATCAGATAATTAAAAAAACTATACTTAAGCATTGACAGTCAGCGAATATATGAGGAACGAACCTGAAAACATCACGGCGCTAATGGTAGATAGAGATGTGTGGTTCAGTTTTACAAAACGACAAAGGAAATGAGGAAACTGAGCAGAATGAAGAACATAGAACATTCAATTTTACGTTATCATCTTACTTTTTAATTTTCTGCCATGTGTGTTTCTGCTCAGTTTCCTCATTTCCTTTGTCGTTTTGTAAAACGGAACCACACACCTCTATCTACCCAACCAGAACCAGTTTTACCGCAGTCATCATCTCTTTCATCTCTCATAACAATACTGTAGATGAATGAGAACAGAGATAAAACAGTCAGGGTTTTAAAAAAAGTTTATTAGGCTGGCATAATGGGGAAAAAATCATATGGTTAAAATAATCATATGTGCTCATGGAAAGCTTCAGATATCGAGGATGTGGAGAACAGCCACTTAAAAAAAAATAATAAGTAAGACATAATAGACATACATTCAATGTATAAACAAGGGGGGGGGGGGAAGGAACAGCTTCATTGCTTAACGACTACACTTTTATTATGTAATAAAGTAGTTCCTCCTTTTTTTCCTAGTTTATAAATTTTGGCATCATAGCTTTACTGCAGTGGCTGCGTGTATTGTTATATACGTATGCACCAATTATTGTGCGTTACTAAATAGGCATACACATCCAACACTCCAACCAAAAACATTAGAAATTATAAATCATCAATCACTTTCTTCTTTCTATCAATGCATGTGCCTAGATTATCATGACGTTTAATGTGTCCGAAATATTTAAGTTTTCTCTTGACTAGCCAGCCTTCTTCTTGTAGTATGGATATATTTGTTATTTTTTGTGTCCACGATATTTGAAGAACTCTTCTGTAGCATTTAGATTCAAAGACATTTATGTGTTTCTCAGTTGTTTCGTTAAAGTGTCCAGGTCTCACAGGCATATGTTGCAATGGGAAAGATGCATCCCCTTAAAATCGTTCCTCTCATAGGAAGAAAAAAAAAAAAGAAATAAAATACTAGTTGTAGCGTGACTTCCGCCAACACGTTGTCCCAGACTGTCTGCGAAATTAGGTCAATCGCCAGATTTTTTTTTTTTTTTGTGTGCATGTAAAGATCCAGTTTCCAGATTTCTTGAGCCAGATAAACCTTTTCCAAGTTAAAATTTCCAGCATGGCCCGTTCGACTATTTTCTTTGGCCTGTTAGCGATTCTGAGCTGCCAGTGTGTTCTTAGTCAGAGTAAGTGCCCGTTAATTTAGAAAGCAGAACACCATTAGCGCTGAAAATATTAGTTAGGATTCCTCTGACAGTAGAAAGTACATACCTGCAAGGTGAGGCACATTTGAAAATACTGCACACGTGAAAACTGACTTCAGTTGAACTAACGATAAAATGATAAGAATAAGTATAGCCCCTTCTGCTCTGCAAAAATATTGTGCAACAGCGTTTTCTCTTCTTGAGAGACGAATACAGTTAATTTTATTACTCTCTCTCTCTCTCTCTCTCTCTCTCTCTCTCTCTCTCTCTCGAACCTTAAGTGCCCAGGGCACATGGGGCTTCCACAAGGGTTTTCCACAAATGCCTGTCCTTCGCCTTTTTTTCTGCTCTTGCCCAGGTGAGCCCTCTATTGCTCAACATCCTTTCTGTTGTTCTACTCATGTCTCTTTTGGTCTACCCTTACTTCTGTTCCCCTGTGGTGTCCATCTTATTTTATTACTAATATTTACAAAATGGTGTCACGCAGAAAAATTAGTGTAATTGTTCAGATTTAGATGTAAGATTTCACTTGAAGAAGGCTGACTAGTAAAGAGGATTAAAGAGAGAAAACTTAAATATTTTGGACACATTAAACGTCATGATAATTTAGATAAGACCGTCTTGGAAGGATACATAATGGGAAAAAGAAAGAGAGGAAGACCACGGCGAAGATGGCTGCAAGACATCGTTGATGATCTGCAAATGGATGCATCAGCAGAAGGGCATCTTGCTTGCAACAGAGAGGCCTACAGGAGAGCTGTTAGGGAGACAAAGTTTCGCAAGGGACATGCAAATGACTGAAGATTTCACTTACATGATTTAATATAGGCCTATGTAGTGTGATTCAGGCATACACGGGATACGATATTAATGCACACATTTCCTTGGTTTATCAATACACTGATGGGTGATGTGATCAACGATGTTAGTGCGCAAAATTGCCAGTTAAGTTCACACGTTTTATTTTAACTCCTCTATTACTTGATAAAATTGGCGAACTACTTTGCGAGCCCTATGTGACGTTTAACGGCACGGGAAGGATATAAGATATAAGATGATTACTTGATGCCATTTTGAATTGTAGGGATTGCAAAAGTAAAAGCAAAGGTAACCATGTCATGCTTTAGAGGCACAAAAGGATATGGTGTTTGTGCTGATATTTTCCTTGACCTGTCAGCACGCTAGAGGTGATATGGTCAGTATCACGCCTGGCTGCCTTTTCCTTCCCCAACTCCAGAAGAAGTCGGGTACCCATTTCTACAGCTGGGTGACTGGGGTGCCGCCGGCCGGATTCGAACCCCCGACCTTCGCCATGAGAGACCAATGCACTAACCACTTCGCCACTCAGACATCCACTTAATTGATAAATAAAGTCATAATTAAAAAGCCACACAAACTCTTATCTATACAATCTGACTGCAGGATACCTTGAGGTAGACTGCGACCGAAACAAAGGGAGTCCACCCTAACGCTACCCAAAACAACTGCACCCGGTACGTAGCATAAACTTTTGAATTATCTGGTCAGTTAAATCCATAATGTCGGGAGCGTTAAATCTAGTATTTACTGGGTATGATGTACGAGAACTTCCACAGCAGAATCACCAATGGTGGAACATGATGTAAATTATATTTAAACACTATTGGATGACATTTGATGTGAGATACAGCGCATGGTGTTGCTAGATAATTGTGCCACCTCGAGGTGGTGAGGGTTTTTAGATTAAAGTCTCAGCCTGGATGGAAGGACCACCTGGTTGATCATGGTCGTCTTCCGTGCCGTTTTTATATTTAAAAAAAATTCGGCCCATTCTGTGTTCACGGAAACAAAGCACAACAGATAAAATATTAATCGTGTCTCACGGTCAACGTATGTATGGGTATAAGCATTTATGCATATGGATATGTCCGTAGGAGTATGCTTATGACAGACAGGCCTTATGAGGGGGTGGAGGTGGGGGGGGGGGGTCCAGTCAGTTCAATGCTCCTTGGCTCGAACGATTAAGGGAGGGTCCGGACGGCTTCCTATGTTTTATTGGAAGGGGGGGGGGGTGTAGTAGATGAAAAAAGAATCAATAGGGCACACAAGAATGTGGGTGGGGGTGTAGTAGATGAAAAAAGAATCAATAGGGCACACAAGAATGTTGTTTGGCTGTAGTAGATGAAAAAAGAATCAATAGAGCACACGAGAAAATGTTGGGGGGGGGGGTTGTGGGTGGGCGTAGTAGATGAAAAAAGAATCAATAGAGCACACAAGAATGTTGGGGGGGGGGGTGTAGTAGATGAAAAAAGAATTAATAGAGCACACAAGTATGTTGGGGGGGGGGGTGGGTGGTTGTAGTAGATGAAAAAAGAATCAATAGAGCACACAAGAAGTTGGGGGGGGGGGTTGGGGTGGTTGTAGTAGATGAAAAAAGAATCAATAGAGCACACAAGAATGTTGGGGGGGGGGGGTTGTAGTAGATGAAAAAAGAATCAATAGAGCACACAAGAATGTTGGGGGGGGGGGTGTGGGTGGGTGTAGTAGATGAAAAAAGAATCAATAGAGCACACAAGAATGTTGGGGGGGGGGGGTTGTGGGTGGTTGTAGATGAAAAAAGAATCAATAGAGCACACAAGAATGTTGGGGGGGGGGGTGGGTGGGTGGTGTAGTAGATGAAAAAAGAATCAATAGAGCACACAAGAATGTTGGGGGGGGGCGAGGGAAGGGAAAATAAAGAATTAGCTTTGCCCCAGCTTACAAAATTCTCATCGGGGGTCCTGCTAACATCTACAGAGGGGTTGAAAGATTGTCAGAAAGCCTAGTCAACTGCTTGTAATAATATGGATAGCGAATGCAGTCACACCTCTTCATGGCTTGGGCAGTCACGTAGGCATTCTGTAGGGTATTGGCTTTATTACTGGTTTTAAAAAAAAACAAACTCTTTATAATAATGCATGCCGTTATTGCTGGCACTCTTTTGCGGATCGGACACCCTCTGGAATGCAAATGACATGTCACTACATTCACGTCAGTTCCCTGTAGGATATAACTTTCAAACTGTGTTCATTAGGTTCCAAATTGTCATCTTCGGCACATCTTCATTAACATTCTTGGAGCTGATAATACTCAAGCTGGATGAGACAGCGATCAGTGACCCATAGCTTTCATCAGGGTTGGCGATTTATAATAGAGACCCTATTCTGTCTCCCGGTGGTGCTACTGGAAACAGACAATAGTCTGGCCGACTGAAAAGAGATGAAAATGGGAAGACGAACCCATTCCTAAAAATACACCGAGTCCAATTTAGATGAATCGAGTCACAATCATCACAGTCAAACGCATCTTTTCTGGGCCAACGCCGAGAAAGGAGGAGATTAACTTTATTTTCGTTCTGTTTCTAGCATTGTGTTCCCTGCAGTAAACGGATGCTTAGCCTGAAGTGTTGATTGACTAAGAGAGTGAGAGTTGAATGTTGTAATACTGTGAGACATCTGAACAGGAAGATCGCCATGACAAGATCACTGTAATAAGGAAATATAATCAGTAAATATCTGGTTCTAAGGACTGCAAATGCGCCTCAAACAGCCTCTGGCAGTCAAGTCCAGCTCCTGGCCTTCCCGTGGCAGAACTGTTTAAACTGACAGGAGAAGGGGCGAGGGCGAATATCTGGCGCCTGAAAACCAGTTACTTAGGGTAGATGAGTGTCACGTTTGGTAGCTCATCTGCCGCTGTTGGCAAGATTTTTCAGCTGCCGTGCGTGGAGCGGTGCTCTTCCCGGCCAATGAAGAAAGGTACAAATGAGGTTGCCGCGCAGCATCACTGCGGAAAAGGTGGTAGAAAGGATAAAGCGAAGCAAACAGTCAAATCATGGCACCTCTGGTCTGGAGGTCGGCCACGTCCTGAGTGCAGTCATGTCGGGTGAAATGCATGAACCGGCTTGTCTCACTGCTGGCGAGACTCTTCATATGCCGTGCGTGGAGTGAAGCTCCTCCCGGTTAAGGAAGTAAATGCGGAAAAGAAATAAAGGTTGCTGTGCGGAGCCGATGGGAAAAGGTGGTGGAAAGTGAAGTTTAACCGGTATGTCCAGTAGTATCGCTACGAGAGCTATACCACGGCACCTCTGTTCTAGAGGCCGCCCACGTCCGAAATACACCTACACTGGTGAAATATGCCTAAACCGGCACACACCAGGGGTGGAACTTGATGGCTAGACATGTCATGCCACCTCCGCTCTAGAGGTCGGTAACGCCTGATAAACACCCATACTGGTGAATTTTGCCTAAACCGGCTCATACCAGGGGTGAATCTTGAAGGCTATGCATGTCACAGTACCTCTGCTCTAGAGGTCGGTCCCGTCCCAAACACGCCAATACTGGGATAATGCCTAAACCGGCTCAACCCAGGGGTGGAAGTCACTAGTGGCGAGGATTCGTCCTCCTGGACAAAAGCTCCATCCTGGTCACAACTAGGAAGGGTAGCGGCCACGACCGCAAAATGCTGAAGTCGGAGACACTGGACCAGGGCAGTCTAGATAGGCAACCACCTCTCACCCGGCGGGGATGTTTGCGTATCCTAATCACGCTGAGGTTTTCCGGTGAGAAAGTCCAACCCTGGACTGGATGGGCAACCACCTCTCACCCGGCGGTGATACACGGGTATCTCAAAACACGTCGAGGTTTTCCGGTGAGAAAGTCCAACTCTGGCCTGGGTGAGCTACCGCCTCTCACCCAGTGGGGATGCACTGATATTCTAAACACGTCGAGGTCTTCCGGTGAGAAAGTCCAACCCTAGACTAAACTGGTGCAATGAAAACCACGGTGTCACGCAATCCCACTTCCGAGACCCACCAAGAATACAGGCTAAAGCACTGTGACACTCTGAATCTCCTGTGGTCCTTTCGTGGATCTCGTGTGGTCTATTTTGGACAGGGGACCACGGGACCTAACGAGGACCACAGGCATGAATTCAGTAGGTTCACAGTGCGGTTTTTGGTGGTAGAAGTGAACGAAGAAGAAGAAGAAGAAGTAAATATCTTTCTCATCCACAGTTTCCAGGGACCCTTGCGCTTATTTCGAGTGTTTAAATGGAGGTGTATGCACTTCACCCATTGATATCCCCCGCTGTATATGCCCCTCCGGGTACCAGGGCGCTTACTGTCAATATAATGTCAGGCTTGGAAAAAGAGTAAGGCCTAGCAGATACTGTCGTCGTCATCATCATCATCATCACCACCATCATCATCATCATTACAGCCATCGTACCTTCATGATGATAGCAGAACATATCATTGCCAACACTAATGTGTGAACAATTTTTACAGAAATCTTAAATGGCATAAGCTTCAGGTGACGTCTCTCAGACACCAATCATGGATTATCAATCAGGCTCATCAGCAGTGTTCTTAAGTCAAGTAATTAATAAAAGGATGTAGAAAAGCAAGTGCTCTTGTCTTTTTTCAGTTCTCTCTCTCTCTCTCTCTCTCTCTCTCACTCACTCTCTCTCTCTCTCTTGCCTTATGGGCCTGCGCGCTCAATTCTTCACTTTTGAAAATAAAGTTTGTTCGTTCTTTCGTTCATTCTCTCTAAAGATTGAAAACATTCATGAACAAGTATTACTGCACCAGCTGAGCTCGTATTGTACTAGCTGGCTAACTGGCTGCCATCTGCACTAGCATTAAACTACTACTGAATCTGTACTATTCACTCTTTGAACTACATTACATCACTATTTACTGAGCAGATATTTACTTAACTGCGCACAAGTGACACCAAAACGTTAGACTGATATTCACCACGGAACAACTTGATTGCCTCGTCGGACAAGCATCTTCACTCCCACCACGGAACAACTTGATTGCCTCGTCGGACAAGCATCTTCACTCCCACCACAGAACAACTTGATTGCCTCGTCGGTCAAGCATCTTCACTCCCACCATGGAACAAACGAAAACCCAGGACAAATACATGACACTACAAGTCAGCACAGGAACACGACCAGTCACATGAGAACAACAGTTGGCACACGTAAGATAAAATCCAGAATACTGCAGGATTCCGCACTACAAAATATAACAAAAGGTTTAATGAAGAAAGACCCAGCTTGTGATGAGTGTTGCAAATGAACGTGGTGTCTGAAAACTGATGGAAACAACCAGCAATGAAAATACACGGAAACTGTCCAGGCGAGTACCGTCTCCATGGGGAACTGACACACATACACGCACACACACACACACAAACGCTGAAAATATATCAATCTCATGCATACTGAAACTCCAACATAAACTTCCAGTCTAGAATATCACATCTTTGTCCAAAAAACGGGACAATCAACTTCTTACAACAATTGTCCTAAAAAAGGACAAATCAACTATAACCATTACATACTAAATTCTACAACATTTGCCTGAAAAGGACAACCAACTACAAAACGTACATTACGAACTAAGTAATCGAACAACCATCCCAGAACAAAACCAACATATGTTTTATCCTTTCAACACCTCCAATAGAAGTATTTTTCTTGTCCACCGGTAGCTCAGAACCCGTCGTGATTGAACTAACTAATAGGAACAGGGTGATATGTGTTACTCCGTGCTCTCTTAAACAACTGAGCTGTGGTCAACCACTTTTTGACCACAACAACAGGGTGTCAACCCCCATTCTGTCATAGAATAATCATTCTGTAACATTCAATCTTCTGTCAAAAAATGAAACATTTAGTTTCAGATGTTTCAGAAAATTACACTAGTTATATGCTTGATCCTAATACCATGAACTGTATATGTTGAGTTTGTGTGTGCACGTGTCGGTAAGGACGAGAAAGATGTCAGACTGAAGTCTGCAAGAGCAGAAAAAAAAACAAATCACATATCCAAAAACTTTTCTTCTTAAATTCATATTGCTTGTAACATCACACAGGCTAGCTCTTGAACTGTCTCGCTCCCTCTCCTGTGTCTAGCTCCCTCTCCTGTGTCTCGCTCCCTCTCCTGTGTCTAGCTCCCTCTCCTGTATCTAGCTCCCTCTCATGTGTCTAGCTCCCTCTCCTGTGTCTAGCTCCCTCTCCTGTGTCTAGCTCCCTCTCCTGTGTCTAGCTCCCTCTCACGTGTCTAGCTCCCTCTCCTGTGTCTCGCCCCTCTCCTGTGTCTCGCCCCTCTCCTGTGTCTAGCTCCCTCTCATGTGTCTAGCTCCCTCTCCTGTGTCTCGCCCCTCTCCTGTGTCTAGCTCCCTCTCCTGTGTCTAAGCTCCCTCTCCTGTGTCTAGCTCCCTCTCCTGTGTCTAGCTCCCTCTCATGTGTCTAGCTCCCTCTCCTGTGTCTAGCTCCCTCTCCTGTGTCTCGCTCCCTCTCATGTGTCTAGCTCCCTCTCATGTGTCTAGCTCCCTCTCTTGTGTCTCGCTCCCTCTCCTGTGTCTAGCTCCCTGTCCTGTGTCTAGCTCTCTCTCCTGTGTCTCGCTCCCTCTCCTGTGTCTAGCTCCCTCTCCTGTGTCTAGCTCCCTCTCCTGTGTCTCGCTCCCTCTCCTGTGTCTCGTTCCTTCTCCTGCTTTTCAGTTTTCTCCGAATAACTCATGGTGCATACGCACAAGCTGATCTTTAGGAGACACTGAGGCTACAGAGGAAGTTTGCATACTTACATGCTGGTGTCTGCAGGTGTAACGTGCCAAGTGTTTGCATGTATATTATGATTTTCCAAGTGCTTTCGGGTATATTATGGCTTTCTGAGTGTTTGCATGAATATTGTGGCTTGCCCAGTGTTAAGAAGTATACTGAGTTTTGCCAAGTGTTTTCAGATGTATTGTGGCTTGTGGAGTGTTGGCGTGTGTGTTGTGACTTGTGGAGTGTTGGCATGTGTATTTTGGTTTGCTGTGTTGAAGCATGGGCACCAGCTGGAAAAGAGATGAAAACTCGAGATTCAGACTCGACTGACTTTTTGAAGTCAGTGGTTCCCCTAGCCGAAGCACGCCATGAATTATCTAAAGAAGACCTTATCATTTAAGACAGTGTAATGTCTTTTTTTTTTGTTCACCCCACTCCCTGAAACGTTCGCACTAACACCATATCCCTATGTGCCTCTAAGGCATGGCAGGATGACCTTTACCTTTTTACCTGAAACGTTCGCAGCATGCCTGCGGATCTTTCCTTGCACATCAGTGGTCCGCAACGCATCGGTCGACATTTGTTGGGTACCATTTGTTTGTTAGAATAAGTAGACTACTTTCTCGAATTTGTTCCTAAGGAGTGTCCAGTTCAACACTGAACCCCCCCCCCCCCCTTTTTTTTTTCCCTTTTTTAATGTTGTCAGATTATACATAGCACATTTAAACCAATATGTACTGATCTAGAGGTTTCGAAAATTACGCTGCATTCACAAACCAGTACACAAAATAAACTACTGCTTTAGAAGATGCCATCTGTCCCGTGTACACTGCTATCTCTTCACGACTTTCCTTAATGGCACACTTTATTTACTTTTTTATGAATTATTAATTCTGTGTTTATTCTTACATCTTACTTCTTTCCCGTGCCGTTAAACGTCACACAGGGCTTGCATGGTAGTTCGCCAAGTTTTCCCGTATTCAGCAAGTTTATCAACCTCATCAAGGGATTTTATGACTTTTAATTTGGCCTCTCTTAACTCTTTAGAGTTTCACGTAGTCGACCTCTTTTTCTTTGGCCTGTTGTTTTAATTTTTAAAATTTATTAATTGAACCTAAATAACTTATACTATATTTGACGTTTTAATAGACGACAGAAAGTGGCAAATGTATCTCATTTCTCTTCTTTTTTCCCTTTTACAATTAACAAAAAAATAATAACGTTTTAAGACGTTAGTTCCACCATATTGTGCCAACTCTGTTTATGAGAAATGGCGATTCAAGGGCGCTATTTATTTTTTTTTTCCTCTCTGGATGGATATAAACTACAAAGATGAGTCCAAAAGGAACTGCAGATGGAGGGATACAACCTTTGAAAAACATGAAAAGACTTCATAACTTACCTTGGAGTCTTTTCATATATTTTCGGTGATTGCGCCCTTTGACTGTTATATGGAAGTGAATCATGGACAATAGGCAAGTCCGCACAAAAATCATTGGAAGCAGCAGAAATGTGGTTTATTAGGAGAATGTTGCGAATTCCCTGGACAGCAAAAATAACTAATGAAGAATGTATGAGAAGAGCTGGAGTTACAAAAAATCTTCTAAAAAAAAATAAGAGAGAGAGAGAGAGAGAGAGAGAGAGAGAGAGACAATGTACTTTCATAGGGCATGCAATGAAGAGAGGAGGCATTGAGAATATTATAACAACAGGAAAAGCAGAGGGAAGAAGAGCCAGGGGAAGACCAAGAGAAATGATACTGGACAGTCTGACGAGATGGTGTGAGAGGAGATCAGCTGATCTAATGGACTGCATGAAGGATCGTGTATTCTGGAGAGGCATAATAGACAACGCCAGTCAGCACGGCATATGATGATGATGATGATTCCCTTTGACCTGCGGCGACATTTCTTCACTCGCCCATATATTTGCAACAAGAACGTGTAGTGCATATAACTGTACCAGAGAATGCGCCCTTGACACACTCTAAGTCAAGATTTGATGTACTAAACATGACGTGTAATCATTTTATATGGGAGTCTGTGGATAAGGACCATATGGCAGTATTATTCAGTACGGACTGAAGCAGAAAAGGTTCTTTTTCGGCACTGGAAAAGACTTAACGTTTCAAACATGAATCGATCGATTTTTCTGCTGGCTTTTCTGGCTATTCTTAGCTGTCACTGCGCTCTTGGACAGAGTAAGCAATTAGTCAAGTTTACACGTAAACTGAATGACAAGTAAAACTGTCAGTGTCTCAAATATTCTCGTTATTGTAATAGTTTTCGTCAGTAATTTTGGACGATGAGGCACGACCCTTTCAAGACCAGTCTTTCGTATAAGTTTTGTGTGCCATTCTTCCTCTACTGAATGCAAGAGTTTGCCTTTACCTGCCTCTGTTGTTGACCAATGTTAATCATTTATTTTTTTTTCTTTTGTTACGGTTTCGAAATAATGTACTTCATTATCTTTTCTTGTTTTCCTAGGAACAGCATCGTATTGTTTAAAGCATGGACATTAATGTGAAAAAGAAAATGGAAAAGAAAACAGACTTCTTCGAAACTGGAAATACAGAAGAACAGGGCGAATTCCATGGACAGAAAAGAAAACAAACAAATGAGTTAAAAATCAAAGGAAATTGAAAAGAAAAATAAAGAAAACGTAAGAACCATACAGTTAAAATATTTCAATCGCATCAAAAGGCATATTTCAAGACACATAACACAATAATGCAAGCCATACTGGAAGGCAAAGGTGAAGGAAAAAAAAACCAAGAGGTTAACAAGAAACAGAGTGGCGGAAAACATACAGGGGTAGACAGGATTCGTCTTGGTCGGATGCACCGTAAAAACAAGAGACAGTTATTTTTTGCTATTTTTCTATTAATTAACTATTAGCTAGTTACTCAATTAATTAGTTAATTATTTTTAATTTTTAATGAATTAATTATTAGTTGCTCGTGATGTGGTTAATAGTGTCATTGTGACGGATTCACAGGTTAAGAATGAGAAGAAATTGCTTCGAAAAGAATGGGTTCATCTGTTAAGCCAGTCAACTGTGACACGCCTAACGTAGCTTTACTGTCCAGGGCATGCGGGAGTACATGGCAATGATGTAGGAGATAGACTTGCTGGACAGGCTAAAATAAATGGCAGGCTGACAATGGACAAAAGCGACATTGCTAAAGCTGTATTGGACAGACAACGGGAAAATAAAGAGCGGAAATGGAAGAACAATGTAGATCTGAAGAGACTGCTGGAGCTAGTACAAATTAAGGTGTTGGTAGGAAATCCGAACTGTGTGGCAGAAAACGCATCGTAAACAACCAACAGTTGACCGGAACTGTTTGTAAACATACTCTTAGATGGATGCTGCGGCATCCGGCGGAGCATACATGGGGTTGTCCCGAATGCAGTGAAGCCGGAGTCTGAATTTTCAACCTTTGAACCTTTGAATATTTTTCTAGCATTGTGTTCCCTGCAGTAAACGGATGCTTAGCCTGAAGTGTTGATTGACTAAGAGAGTGAGAGTTGAATGTTGTAATACTGTGAGACATCTGAACAGGAAGATCGCCATGACAAGATCACTGTAATAAGGAAATATAATCAGTAAATATCTTTCTCATCCACAGTTTCCGGGGACCCATGCGCTTATTTCGAGTGTTTAAATGGAGGTGTGTGCATTTCATACATTGATATCCCCCGCTGTATATGCCCCTCCGGGTACCAGGGCGTTTACTGTCAATATAATGTCAGGCTTGGAAAAAGAGTAAGCCCTAGCAGATACTGTTGCATTTATGATTTACTTCTTCATCGTCATCATTATCAGCATCATCATCATCACCTTGGTTAACATCATCGTGAAGATCATCATCATCATCATCATCATTAGTTTAATTACAGCCATCGTACCTTCACGATGATAGCAGAACATATCATTGCCAACACTAATGTGTGAACAATTTTCACAGAAATCTTAAATGGCATAAGCTTCAGATGACGTCTCTCAGACACCAATCATGGATTATCAATCAGGCTCATCAACAGTGTTCTTAAGTCAAGTCATCAATAAAAGGAATAGAAAATGTGGTGTTCTGCTCTTTTTTTTTAGTTTTCTCTCTCTCTCTCTCTCTCTCTCTCTCTCTCTAATGCCTTGTAGGTCTGGGCGCTCAATTTGACAATAAAGTTTTCTTGTTCCTTCGTTCGTTATCTCTTAAAATTAAGAATATTCAGTCTTCTGTTTAAAAAAAAAGAAACGTTTAGCTTCTGATGTTTCAGAAAATCAACACTAGTTATGTGCATGATCCTAATAACATGAACTGTGTATGCTGAGTATATGTGTGTGTGTGGTGATATGGACGTGAAAGATGTTGAGACTGCAGTCTAGAAGAAGAGAAAAGAAAAACCAAATCACATATCCAAAACTTTTCTTCCTAAATTCATATTGCTTGTAACATCACAAAGACAGACTCTAGAAGTGTCTCGCGCCCTCTGGCGCCTTTCAGTTTCTTCCCAACATCTCAAGGCGCGTGTGCACAACTGATCTTTAGGAGGTCCAGGGGGAGCTGCGGAATATAGTCTACAGGGGAGTTTGTGAATGTATTGTGTTTGGAGGTGCATTGTTGCTTGCTGAGTGTTTACATGTGTATTGTTGTTTGCTAAGTGACTGAAAGTATATTGTAGCTTACTGAGTGTTTTTATGTGTATTGTTGCTTGCTAAGTGACTGAAAGTATATTGTAGCTTACTGAGTGTTTGGAGGTGCATTGTTGCTTGCTGAGTGTTTACATGTGTATTGTTGCTTGCTAAGTGACTATATTGTAGCTTACTGAGTGTTTGGGGGTGCACTGTTGCTTGCTGTATTTTGGCTTGCTGTGTTTGCAACAGGCAGCAGTAAGAATGAATGATGAAACAACTTGGGTTTGACAAGAAATAAGTGGGTCTGTCAGTATAGTTGTATACTGAAAATATAATGAGAAGAATGTTAGAGAAGATGCAGACAAAGAATATTACGATGCCATAACAAATGGAGGTTATGAAATACCAGAGATTAGATATGGTGATGACTATTACATTCCATATCACAAAAATGAATGGAAAAACTAATTATGTCAGTCCGTAAGAATAGTGAAGAGCAAAATCTTTATCTTAATACAGAGAAATTAAATTTATGACAACTGACAAAACAAATAAGGTAGATGATATACATATAAATATATATATATATATATATATATATATATATATATATATATATATATATATATATATACTGTGCGGTACCCGGGATCTGCAACGAATAGGACCACTGTACCCTACGACACATGATCGTAAAAGGCGATTAAGGAGGGTTCGGTATAGCGCCAGGAACCCTGTCTGATAAAAAAAAAACTATCAGACTGCTACAGAAACGGAAGCAAGGGAAAAACAAATGCAGGTGGAAGGAGAAATGCTTATCAGAAAACTGAGCCCATGAAGGTTGAGGATGAAAGCCAGCCACTGGAAGTCCCCGACTGCAGACCACTTGGAACCTAAACACAAGATGCAAATAGGCAGCTGGAATGTAAGAACACTACACCAGACTGGAAAACTAGCACAAACCATCAAGGAAATGCACAGATACAAACTAGACATACTAGGAATACAAGAAGCAAGATAGACAGGACAAGGCAGAAGGAAATTAACAACACAGCACACAGAAGATACAATAATATGGTCAGGTAAAGAAGATCATCATGAAGGAGGAGTAGCATTGATTATAACAAAAGAAGCATCAAGAGCATTGCTGAAATGGGCCATTATAAATCAGAGATTATTATATGCACGCTTCAACTCAAGATTCATGAAGCTGTCTATTATAGTTTGTTATGCACCAAAAGAAACAGCTGAAGAGGAATTAAGAGAAGATTTTACAACAGCCTCCAAGCCACAGTAGGAACAATACCCAAACATGATATGCTACTCATCTTCGGCGAATTCAATGCAAAAGTAGGTGAGGGAAATGAAGATAGAAGAAAAATTATGGGGAGAGAAGGAATCGGCGAAATAAATGAAAATGGAGAAAGACTGCAGTTTCTGTGAAGAAAACATAATGACCATCGGAGGGACAATTTTCCAACATAAAAACATCCATAAAGTGACTTGGAGGTCCCCAGATAAAACCACAGAAAACCAAATCGATCACATACTAATAAACAACAAGTGGAAACGGTCACTACAAGATGTGCGAGCAAGGAAAGGAGCAGATGTAGGAAGTGATCACAACCTTCTGGTACCAAAAATAAAACTAAAATTAAGGAAAGCCAAAATCGGAGAACACAGAAAGATACATTTTGATACAAGAAAACTGACAGACCAGCAAACAAGAAATGAATTCTCAATAGTACTTAAGAACCGCTTCAGTGTCCTACAAGACGAAGCAGAAATGTCCATATTAGAGTTCAATAAAACACTACAGGAAACAGCAAAAGAAGTGCTGGGATATCGGAAAAGGACAAAAGAGGAATGGATAAGCGAGACCACATGGGAAAAGATAGAGCAAAGAAAAGAAATCAAGAAAAAATTACTGAACACCAAATCACAACGGCTTAAAGAACGAGTTTTAAGTAATTATGCACAAAAAGACAAAGAAGTGAAGGAATCATGCCGTCAAGATAAACGTCAATATTATGACAACTTAGCAGAAACAGCAGAGAAAGCAGCACATACAAATGACATGAAAACTATATATAAAATCACAAAGCAGATGACAGGTAACTTCAACACAAGATGTGAAAGTGCAGTAAGAACACAAAATGGACAACTGGTCAGTGGAGAAAGAGAAAAAATTGAAAGATGGAGGGAACACTTTAACACCCTACTAAACAGAACACAAGCAGCACAAACAATAGACATACCTGAAGCAAAAACTGAATTAAACATCAATACAGGACCAATAACAATAAATGAAGTAAAGGAGGCGATAAAGAAGCTAAAATCAGACAGGGCACCAGGTGAAGATGAAGTGACTGCGGAGATGTTGAAAGCAGAAGAAACAGAAACACCAAAACAACTTTGCCGGATATTACAACAAATTTGGGATCTAGAAAAGCCCCAGAGGAGTGGAAAACTGGGCTTATAGTAAAACTACTAAAGAAGGGTGACCTCAGAGATTGCGGGAAATGGAGAGGCATTACCCTACTGCCACTCACCAGTAAAGTATTTAGCAGAATAATCATCAACAGAATTGTACCAACACTTGAGGAAAAACTTCGGAAAGAGCAGGCAGGATTTAGGAAAGGAAGATCATGCATAGACCACATATTTGTACTTAGACAAATATTAGAAAAGGCAAATGAGTGGCATAGCACAACATATGCATTATTCATAGATTTTGAGAAAGCCTTTGACAGTGTCAACAGAGATGCACTGTGGAAAATACTAAGATGGCATGGCCTCCCCCATAAAATAGTTAATGTAATCAAAGCCCTATACGAGGGTTTTCAGTGCAAAGTTATCTGTGGAGAACATACCTCCATCAGCTTTAGGGTACAAACAGGCATGAAGCAGGGATGTGTACTATCACCAACATTATTTATCTTGGCAGTGGACTGGTTAATGAAGGAGGCAACATCAGACAAACGCAGAGGATTACAATGGACCCTTGACACAGTGCTGGAGGACCTTGACTTTGCTGACGACATTTGTCTACTATCAAGCAGCCACAAAGATATGCAAGATAAAATAAACAAGCTAACTCAGAATTCAAACAACATAGGGCTAAAGATCAACGTAGGAAAGACAAAGTTAATAAAGCAAAATGTGAACAACAGAAATGTACTCAGAGTAGATAGCAAGTTAGTGGAGGAGATCAATGAATTTGTGTACCTTGGCAGTAGAGTAGTAGAAAATGGAGACAGCACAGAGGACATCAACGGCAGACTTACTGGAGTAAACCAGGCTTTTGCAATGCTGCAGACTATATGGAAATCTAAAGAAACCAAGCATGAAGACGAAAATCAAGATATTTAAGGGTAATGTTCTAAGTGTACTACTCTATGGAAGTGAATGCTGGAAAATCACCAAAACCATAGAAAACGAGTTGAATTCTTTCCAGACTAAATGTTTTCGAAGAATTAGAAAAATATTTTGGCCAAACACCATAAGAAATAACATCTTGTTGGTAGAAATGCAGATGAAGTCACTGACAGTAATTATTTAGGAAAGACGCTGGCGATGGTTGGGACATGTACTCCGAATGACTGACAACTCACTACCAAAAATAGCACTAAGATGGACAACTCAGGGGAACAGAAGTAAGGGTAGACCAAAAGAGACATGGAGAAGAACAACAGAGAGGATGTTGAGCAATAGAGGTGTCACCTGGGCAAGAGGGGAAAAAAGGCAAAGGATAGGCATTTGTGGAAAACCTTTGCGGAAGCCCCATGTGCCCTGTGAACCTAAGGTTGAGATGTTCTTATTTTCATCTGTTATCAATTCCACTATATAAAATCACACACACTGTCTGATGTAGTGGTCAGTTATCTATAGCTGACTGCTTGTGTTAGAGTAGATGAATCATAGCCAGACAAAACCTTGACCCATCTCTCTCTCTCTCTCTCTCTCTATATATATATAATATATATATATATATATATATATATGAGGAAAAATTAGAAGAGGTGGAGAGTTTTTAATATCTTGGATCACTACTAACTAATACTGAAGATACAATGAGGGAAAATAAAAGGAGGACATCTATCGCTCTTAAAAAATAAAACAGCTAAAGAAGCCGTGAAGAGGAACGATAGAACTACAAATTTAGATTTTTAAGAGTGCATCTTTCCCATAGTAACATATGCCTGTGAGACCTGGACACTTTATAAAACAACAAAACACGTGAGAAACATGTAAATGCCTTTGATTGTAAATGCTACGGAAGAGTGCTTCAAATATCAGGACACAAAGAAGAACAAATATATCCATACTACAATAACTTAATATCGAATAAGATTGGCTAGCAAAGAAGATTAAACAGAGAAAACTTAAATATTTTGGATATATTAAACGCCATGAGAATTTAGATAAAACAGACTTGGAAGGGCACATAATGGGAAAAAGAAAGAGAGGAAGACCAAGGCTAAGATGGCTGCAAGACATCGTTGATGATCTGCGACTGGATGTACCACCAGCGGGGCATGTTGCTTAAAACCGAGAGGCCTACAGGAGACTTGTTAGAGAGGCAAAGTGTCGCAAGGGACATGCTAATAACTGACTAACTGAGTGTTAGCATGTGTACTGTGGCTTGTCTCGTGCTGGCATGTGTATTGTGGCTTGATGAGTGGTGGCATGTGTATTTTGGCTTTCTGATTCAAAGTACCGGCACCAGTATGGAAAGAGATTCGGACTTGTTCGACTTTGTAAGAAGTTAGTAGGTTTCCAGTCCAGCCAAAGCGCACCATGAATTATTTAAGAAAGGCGTTACCATTTAAAACTGTGTTATGTATGTATGTATGTATGTATGTATGTATGTATGTATGTATGTATGTATGTATGTATGTATGCGACTGTCATTAAGAACACAGGAACGCGACCGGACATTGTAGTGTACTCCACAGAAAAACAGGAATTAATAATGATCGGTCCGATACGAAACTAGAATAGAGGAACAGCATTTATTCAAATTGGAGAAGTACAATGATCTGGTCAAGCAACTGAGGCAGGGGGCAGGAGTCAGGGCAAAAGTGATAGCTGTAGAAGTGGGAGCAAGAGGATTCGTAGCAACATCAGCATATGACCTATGTAAGCAACTGGGCATAAAGGGACAAGCAAGAGCAAGGACATTGAGAAGCCTTTCAGAAACAGCAGAAAAGGCCCCATGCTGGCTGTGGAGTATGCGAAACAAGTATTGGGAACATAAGTAATTTCATTTGCCACAACCAATACCAGTCCTTTGTTGCTAAATCGCTAAAGACGCATTAAAAAAAAGTGAGTGGCGACTAGAAGATCATGGCTTCAATCCTGGGACCGGGAAAAAAAGCAACAACTAACAAGACCTCCGGGAGTCATGACCCAGAGGGGCTCACCCCCTTTAGAGTGTCAGGAGTTTAAAGGGCCGAAACACTTGTCTGAGGGGGGGGGGTACTTCCTCTAATGATCTGAAGGAGTTGGGTTGTTGTTCCGCTCTCTACGGTAGAGAGTTTCCTGCATATACGAAAGCAACATACAAAGAAATAAACAAGAAAATTTTAAAAAATTCAGCTAGAAGGGATAAAAGAGAATACATAGACAATATGGCGAAAGAGGCAGAGAAAGCAGCAAAAATAGGAGACAGCAAAACTTTATGTCATACAAAAGAGGCTAAACGGTACTATTACATCAAAAGAAAGACCAATCCTTAGCAAAACTAGAACCCTATTAACATCAAGTAAAGACCAAAAAACAAAGATGGGCTGAACAATTCCAAAAATACTTAATCGACCACACCCAAAAGAATTGTTAAACATTGAAACCGACTTACCAGCCCCACAAACTAAATGTCAACCTAGATGAAATTACATTGCATTAAATTGAAACAGCAGTGAATTTAATAGCTAACAACAAAGCTGCAAGTGAAGATGAAATAACACCCGAAATGTTAAAAGCTATTTTTGGTAGTGAGTTGTCAGTCATTCGGAGCACATGTCCTAACCATGTGCTCCGAATGACTGACAACTCACTACCAAAAATAGCACTAAGATGGACACCACAGGGGAGCAGAAGTAAGGGTAGACCAAAAGAGACATGGAGAAGAACAACAGAAAGGATGTTGAGCAATAGAGGGCTCACCTGGGCAAGAGCAGAAAAAAAGGCGAAAGACAGGCATTTGTGGAAAACCCTTGCAGAAGCCCCATGTGCCCTGGGCACTTAAGGTTCAGAGAGAGAGAGAGTGACAACATGAGACAACTGCAGAGAATGTTCAATAAGTTTTGGAAAGAAGAAAAGGTCCCTTCTAAATGGAAAAAAGGAATCATTGTTAAAATACCCCAAAAAAGGCAACCTTAGTGGCTGTAACAGGAGAGGAGTAACCTTAATATCAGTTGTGTCAAAAGTATTTTGCAAGATCATTTTGAATAAACTTAAAGATATAGTGGATACCACAATGAGAGAAGAGCAAGCAGGATTTCGAAAAGGGAGAAGCTTTCTCGACCAGACCTGTACTCTAAGAATAATACTTGAAGAATATATTGAAAAGTAGAAACCATTAATACTGAACTTCATAGACTTTAAAAAGGCATTTGATAGCATACACAGAGATTCATTTTGGATAATTTTAAGCCTATATGGAATACTATCTAAAATTGTCAACATCATTAAGGACTTCTACAATGGACATGCTTGTGCAGTCAAAACAGAAGAAGGGATGAGTGAATGGTTCCAGATTGAAACAAGTGTGAAACAAGGATGTTATACTGTCTCCTTTGATTTTTGGAATTACATTAGACTTCATAATGAAAAAATGCTGCACATGTAACACAGGTATTGACTGGGTACATGGAACCTAACTAGAAGATCTTGATTTTGTTGATGACATAACGCTTATCAGTAACAATATGAATTCCATGCAAGAAAAAACAGATAGCCTGGCTTCAATGGCTAGCAAAATAGATTTTGAAATTAACAAGGACAAAGCAAAAATAATGAAACTTTCCATTAATCAAAATGGAAAAATACACGTAGAAGGGACAGATATTGAAGAAGTCAATCAATATGCATACCTTGGCAGCTACATAGACCAGGGTGGTGACATCAGAAAGGAAGTTAGAATTAGAATTGCAAAAGCAGCATTAATCTTCAAAAATCTTGAGAACATGTGGCTGAATGCCACATGTTCTCAAGATTTTTGAAGATTAATGCTGCTTTATTTATATTTATGTTATAAGCACATACACCAAGTTAAGACTTTTCAATTCAAATGTAATCTCTACCCTCATTTATGTATGCGAAAGCTGGAAAACAATTAAAGAAATAGACAAGAAATTAGACTCTTTTGAAAACAAATGCCTAAGGAAAATACTCGGCATCAAGTGGAACGAATTGAAGAACAATGCAGAGATAAGACAGATGACTGAACAACAACCAGTCTCATGGGTGATCTGGAAAAGGAGATGGGCACATGTTGGTCACTTGATGAGAAGAAACTATCAGAGAATCCCAAAACAAGCTATCAAGTGGAACACAACAGGCCAAAGAAAAAGATATCAACCACATGAAACTCTGAAGAGGACATTAAGAGAGTCCAAATTAATAGGCATAAAATTCCTTGATGAGGTTGAAAGGCTCGCCGAAGACAGGAAAAATTGACGAACTACCTTGCGACCCCTATGTGACGTTTAATGGCACGGGAAAGATATAAGATGTATATATATATATATATATATATATATATATATATATATATATATATATATATATACACTGTTTAAAAAAAAGAAACACAACAAATACGATGTTGGGATTTAAACTGAAATTTGCTGATCAGACAAGGACAAAGTACGTGAAACGTTCATTTGGACATCAACTTCACGTGCTGACTTGAATTGTACTCAGCATATGATTCATGAGCACAGAAAAGCGACACTAGTCAAAACAGCATTTTTGACAATAACTCATTGTTCACGAGAATCCCGTTAGACGTACTGAACACAAAACTCACTGATCATGTTATTGAATGTCTATTGACGCTCCTCGAATCAATTCATTTGAAAATTCAATGCAAAAGTATGGCTCATCTCACTACGGAACAACGACTCATCATCATTGGTCGTTTATAGACTGAACAGTCACAAAGTGTAGTGGCCAGACAATTTAATTTGGTTAGAAGCACCGTTAGTCGCCTTCGGAGACGATTTCAAGAAACTGGCTCAGTTGCAGACCGGCCGCGCAGTGGAAGACCCATAGTCACAACTCCTGCCGAAGACCGCTTCATACGGCTGCGTCACCTCAGGAATCGATTTGCATCTGCGTCCTCAGCAGTCCAATCAAAGACAGAAGCTCGTCGAATATTTCAGATCAAATGATCAGGAACCGGCTGCAAGACGCTGGTCTTTGGGTTAGGTGACCCTATGGAGGTCCTGTTCATACGGACCAGCATGGCCAGAACCAACTGCAGTGGGCGAATCAGCATCGTCAGTGGACCGTTGTAAATGATTGAAGAAGGGTTTGGTTTAGTGATGAATCATTCTTTCTGCTCCAGCGACACGATAGACGGAGAAGAGTTTATCACAGAGTCCATGAGCGCTACTCTCAGAACTACGTGGATGAGGCCCCTCCACATGGTGGTGAAGGTGTACTGGTGCGGGGGGCGATCAATTTCGTGGGGAGAAGTGACTTTGTGCAAATTGAAGGACAACTGAATGCCAAACGATACGTCGCTGAAATTCTTCGTCTTCACGTGCTTCCACTTCTGGCTGCACCAGGATCGATTTTTCAGCAGGACAACGCTCGACCTCTCGTGGCACAACTCACCACCCATTCCCTTGCTGATAACAACGTCCAGGCCATTCCGTTGCTATCCATGTCATCAGACATGAACTTAGTAGAACATTTATGGGATGAACTCAACAGACAAGTCCGCCAGTGAGACGTTGCGCCAAACAATCTCCGACAGTTGTCTCTTCCACTGCGGGAAGAGTGGACACACAACAACAGATCCAACTGCTAATCAGATCCATGTCAAGGAGATGTCGTTCTTTTATACAGGCCAGAGGAGGCCATATACTTTACTGAAACGGAGGCCTCAGTCGCAAAGAATAAAAGGCAAACCAAATTTAATGAACATAATTTCATTGTTAAAGTCTTAAAGTTTCTTCACGCCAACATTGAAACATTAATTCCGTAAAATAAAATATTGATATAAGTTTGAAATTTGGTATCCATTACGACTACAGTAGGATTGCGTTTCTTTAAAACAACAACAACAACATCAACACACACACACACACACACAACTCCCTGTAACTGCAAGCTGGTATTCTTTGCAGTCGATGCTGTAGAGGTATTGAGGAACAGCATCGTATCGGCGTGGACGCGGGTTATGGCAGCTACTTTTTCAATCTCGGAGTACAGATAAAAAGCAGGGGGTGTGCAGTGCTTCTTTAGCAGACTCCACCACCATGGGTTCTATGGCGATCCCTGCCCGTTATCCAGGCTGGGCCTGTTACTGTGGGTATCAACGGAAAGGTGGGACAGGGTCTTGGTCAGCTATGGTTCGCTAACCCTGACGCTAGCATATCAGCTATGGGCTGTTGATTGCCTCACTGGACAGTGTATTCACCCCCATATATATAGTTTCTCACATCATCTCCAGACTTTTGCAGCACACATGCAGATCTTTCTGTGAACGCCAGTGTACCGAGACACGTCGGTCGGCATTTGTTGGGTTCCATTTGTTTGTTTGAATAAGAAGATTATTTCTTCGAATTTGTTTGCAAGAAACGTCCAGTTCAACACTAATAAATTTTTTTTCAGATTATATATACCACATTTAAATTAATATGTGTTAATCTAGATAAGGGCTTCGAAAATTACGCTGCATTTACAAACTAGTACAACAACAATTTTTTTTGTTTACTGATCCGGTGGTAACATGTTCAGTCCCAGCAGTGGGATTTCTTTATGGTAGACACCAAAAAAAAAAAAAGCATCGTGGTCGACCCAGCCTCTAAAAATAGGTACCAGAGAAATCTGGGAAGGTAAATGCTGCCAGGCTTGATACTGACCATATCACACTTTCATGTGCCGAAGGTCGTGGAAATAAGGGGTCGTATCCCCAAAATGACTTAATGACATAGAAATGGGAATTTTACCTTTACAATAACAACAAAAATAAGCTGCTGTTTTAGAAGAAGCCATCTGTTCTGTGTACACTGCTATCTTTTCACGACCTTCCTTAATGGCACACCTTATTTATTTTCTATGGATTATTAGTTCTACTTTTATTAAGTTAACCTACACAACCTATGCTATATTTGGAGTTTCAGTAGATCACAGAATCTGGCAAACGTATTTCATGTATATTCTTTCTCCTCTTTTCCCATCTTCTTCTTCTTCTTCTTCTTCAGTTTTCTGAGCCATCAAGGCTCATTGCTGCAGATAAAGTTTGCATCCATTCCTCTCTATTCCTAATCTTTTCTCACCAGTTGGTGACACCAATTTCTTTTACATCCCCTTCTATGTTGTCTTTCCATCTCTGTCTTGGTCTAACCTTTGGTCTTGTTTCCCTCATATCTCGTGCATACATAGTTTTCGTTTGTCTGATCTCTTCCATTCTTTCTACATGCCCTAGCCAGCGTAGTCTGTTTAGTTTCAAGACATTTATAATTCGTTGGGATTTGAATAAGATGTTCAGTTCAGCGTTCTTCTAGCTGTCCATTCTCCACTGCTAGTATCCTTTATCGGCCCAAAGATTCTTCTTAGGATCTTGCTCTCAAAGAGCTGCAATTGTTGTTCGTTTTCCTTTGTTGTACTCCACGTTTCTGATCCATACATGACGGCTGGTCTTATTATAGTTTTGTAGATTGTTATTGTGGTGTTTTTGGGACAGGATTTTGGATTTTAACAGGCAAAGTATATTTTATTCCCTATCTGTACTCTGATTTTAATTTCCTCTCTTACTGCGTTGCTTCTGTTGAAGGTTGTGCCTAGATATTTGTATGTTTCTGCTTTCCCAATAATCAGCTCTCCAACATTTATATAATCTGGATCATTCTGCCTCTGATCTTTTGATATCTTCATATACTCTGCCTTATCTTGGTTAATGGTTAAGTCCACGTTTTCTTTTAAATTCCTCTTCTTCCATACAATTAAAAAAACGTTTTAGACGTTTGATTACACTGTGCCAACTCTGCTTGTGAGAAATGGCGATTTAAGGGCGTCACTTACTTTATGTTCTCTCTGAATGGATATAAACTACGATAAGTCAAAAAGTAACCGCAGATGGAAGGATGCAACATTTGAAAAACATATGAAAAGACCTTGTGACTCATCCCGGAGTCTTTTCATATATTTTCAGTGATTGCGTCCCTTGATTTGCGGTCACTGTTTTTTTCCCCTTGCCGACATATTTGCAACAAGAACGTGTAGTGCATATAGTTGTACCAGAGAATGCGCCCTTGACACACACTAGGCCAAGATTTGATATAATAAACATGACACGTGCAATAATTTTATATAGGAGTCTGTGGAGAAGGACCATCTGGCGGAGACATTTTTAAGTACAAAGACTGAAGCAGAAAAGGTTCTTTTTCGGCACTGGACAAGACTTAACGTTTCAAACATGAATCGATCGATTTTTCTGCTGGCTTTTCTGGCTATTCTTAGCTGTCACTGCGCTCTTGGACAGAGTAAGTAATTAGTTAAGTTTGCAGTTAGCCAGCTTAAACTATGACAAGTAAAATTGACAGTCTCAAACATTCTCGTTAGTGTAATAGCTGAGTGTTTGGCAGTGAGACACGATCTTTTCAAGAACAGTCCTTCGTATATCTTCTGGGTGCCATTCTTCCTCTAATGCAAGAGTTTGCCTTTACTTGTCTCTAGTTATTGACTAATGTTATACATTTTTGTTATTATTTTGTCTTTCGTTTAAGTTTTCAAATGGTGTACTTCATTATTTTTTTTTCGAGGAACAACATCGTGTTGTCTACAGCATGGTCGGTAATGCCAAAAAAAAACCGTAAAAAATAAACTTCTTTGAAAGTGGAAATAAGAAGAAAAGGACGAATTCCGTGGACAGAAAAGAAAAATAAGCAAACAAAAAAGGAGTTAAAAATGAACTGACATTGAAAAGACATAAAAACATAAGAACCAAGCAGCTTAAATATTTCGACCATTTCAAGAGGCATATTTCGAATACTTAAAAAAAAAATTACAATAATGAAAGCTATACTGGAAGGAAAAGCTGAAGGAAATAAGTAGCAAGAGGTTTACAAAAATATGCATGTAGACGAGCGGACAGCATAAAGGGATTGCTTAGATTCATCCTGACCGCGTGTATCTTTAAAAAACAAGAGACATAGCTAGTTGTAAGGTCATAGTAGCCAATCTTCTTATTGGAGATAGCGGACAAGATGATTATAGTTGTATTATTAACTGGCAAACAGCAGAAAGAAAGAAAGTAGTGAATACACTATGCCGGGCAGATTAACCCTTTTCTATCCTCTGTCAGAGATTTGTTAGACAAATTTCTAACCTTAGATACAAATTTTATTGTCGATTAAATGCAAAAGGCATATTTTTATTCAAGTCAAATGACATGTTCCAGAACAAATTACCTTCATAAATTTAACTTTGAGGCCAGAAAGTGGAAAATTTCATAGAAAGATAATACTCAAAGAAAGTTGTAAATAAGGTTATTTAGGATAAGAAAGGGTTAAATATTACATTTTAAAGCTTTGTTAAACATGTTTACTGTGAAGGAATCAGAAGCAAACGAAAGTGTTAGAGGTACGACGCTGTTGTCCAGGCCAGCACTCCTGGGCTGGATCAAGATTTTCCCTCTTGTAGCGCTCCTAAAAAACAAACTGTTGTATATCTCCACCTGTGATGGTAGCATTATCATCGATGGCACAAATCTGAAACCAGTTGATAGATTCAAGTACTTAGGAACGATTATAACAGCTGATGGGAAATGTCATAACGAAATAAAAAGCAGACGTGCTCAAGCCAAGTCAGCATTCCAGACAATGAGACACATCTTGTGCAACAGATCCGTATCAATGGAAACAAGATTCCGAGTACTTAAATGTTACATCGAGCCAATTTTGTTTTATGAGTGTGAAGCATGGTCTATGAATAAGAGAGTACAGCGAGAAATGGAGGCCATGGAAATGTGGTTTATAAGAAAGATGTTGAAGGTACCATGGACAGCCAAGAAAATCAAAGAAGAAGTCTTAGAGAGGCTGGAGTTAAAAAGATCAAAGGCAGACAAACGAGATTTATAGGACATTTCATGAGAAGAGAAAAATTGGAGTACACGGTGGCAACTGGAAAAATTGAAAGAAGAAGAGACAGAGGAAGACAGAGAGAGAAGTTACTGGATGGGCTGTCAGTGTGGCTAGGAAGAAAGTCACCGGCGGATCTCATAATCAAGTCTAAAGACAGGGAATTGTGGAGAGAAATGGTCGCCTACGCCACGCGGCACGGCACTTGAAATGAATTGAATATCTCCACCTGCTGTACAAAGTGAATGAGTCTGTACAGAAGCTCTTGTCTTGTATCCACTCCAGGCATTCATTCAGGTCATTATAAAACACTTCTTGTCTGACTTTATGCGAATGAGTGATGATCCTTATGGCGTCTGCTGCAAGGAACTTTTAAGTTATAGGGAACTTATAAAGCAAAACGACTATGAACGAATGCCTAAGTGGTTCTTTGGATACATAATATCATGAACGAGATTTTGAAATTTTTTACTTTGTTTTTATTGCTGTTGTTGTTCATAGTAAGTCGGGATCCGTGCGCAAATTTCCATTGTCTTCATGGAGGTGTATGTACGGCACCAGCTGATGCCCCTTACTGTCTGTGCCCAATTGGCTACTTTGGCATTTATTGTCAAATAGACACCACTCTTGGAAAATGAGTTAGTACAGTTTTATAACATTAATAAAAGATTTATAATATAGTAGAAATCTTATATGAGTAGTATATCATATAGTATCTATGCGGTTAGTGTAAGAGGAAGTTTGTTTTTCTGTCTTATTATGGTAACTTAGGTTTTATAAAAAAATTTGCATAGAGCAGGCAAAATCGCGGCTGAAGAGCCCCACGATGCTCTTTGATATATAATATGCGACTCGCTGAGTTATTTTGTCCTTGCTTCTTTTTTTTTTTACATCACAATTAATAGAAACAGTAAATTAAAATTGTTAAGCTTTGTAATCATTTTCCTGCTGTAAACTGAAAATTCATTGAATTAGAACCTAGGTTTAATGTCCATGTACTTAAGATAGATGCACCGAAGACGTTAAGATTTAATTTTAATTCTAGATTTAAGTCAGGGATTAAAGAAATCGCAGATCAGCAAGGAATACCAATACCAGACATGGCCACTTACCAAGAAACAACAGAATAAAACAACCACGTTTGAAATGAGATGTCTTAGGAAAGCAGCAAACGTAAACAGGTTTGACAAGCTAAGACATGACATCATAAGACAGATGGTAGGAACTACATCATGACTACGACACATAGAGAATCAATGAATCAGTGGTTTGGCCACTTAGTGAGAATGACACACTCACAGCCAGATGTGAGAGCCTTCAACCAAAGAACAATAGATCAAGAGGAAGACCAAGAAAAAGATGGATGGATGGTATCAAAGAAAAATTCGTTACTTATGACTTAACAGTCATTAGGCCCCCCAAAACGGCAGTTGCATCCCCCCTCGACACTTCACGGTACAAGAAAAATAAAGTACGTAAGTAAGGAATACAGAGAAACTGTGGCCGAGAATCAGTAATTGTACAAGCCGATGCTGATAATCTCTATGTCCGTAAGCATTTTATGCCATAGGAGTGTGAAGAGCTAGTATCTGCACATTTCTAGGCCACTACAGCGTTTGAGATAGGGGTGCCAGCACCTTTGTTTTCCCAGATACCCATTTATATCTGTTACCAGGGGGTGAGTCCACTAACCGCTACACCACCGCGGCGCTGCTGAAAATGAATAAATATTATTGCGTACATGTATTTCTTAATACTTATTTAACATTTTTGCAACAAAAAGTAAACGTGACAGTAAAACCGTGTATGTAATATATGTTAATGTCTTGCGGCTCCAAAAAGTTTAAAGTTCATCGTTTGTGGGTGTTACGCAATCTTGGTCACCTTTGCCGCAGAGGACAGCTTTCCTTAAAAGAGTTAGCACAGCAGATATAATTCGTAAAAAGAGCTGCCATAATAGTCAGCTATTCATTCATTTGCATGTCCCTTGCCGAACTCTGCCTCCCTAACAGTTCTCCTGTAGGCCTCTCGGTTGTGAGCAAGATGCCCTGCTGCTGATGCATCCATTTGCAGATCATCAACAATGTCTTGCAGCCATCTTCGCCTTGGTCTTCTTCTCTTTCTTTTTCCTACTATGTATCCTTCCAAGATGGTCTTCTCTAAATTATCATGACGTTTAATGTGTCCAAAACATTTAAGTTTTCTCTGTTTAATCCTCTTTACTAACTAGCCTTCTTCACTATTAAGTTCTTGTAGTATGGATATATTTGTTCTTTTTTGGCATAATAGACAGCACTTATATAAAATAATGTAGTTGACAGCATTAATAAAATAGGCTGAACTGCAGACAGCATTGATAAAAAGAATGTGTACAATAAACAGCATTCATAAATAGCTGGTATTGTATGCAGCATTCATAAAAAAATGTGTACGCAGTACATGCACACGTGGTAGACAGTCATAAAAATAACATAGTAGAAAGTGCTTCTATGTTTCAGCGCCACTGCCTGGATAATGAACAGTACCATTATTATTTGCCTGCAGTCACAACTACCTTTTTTCTGATCATCAATATAGATCTCTCTGTCTTAATCACCTTATCGATTTTATTAACAGCATCATCAACATGCTACAATATCAGGTATTATAAACGTATTTCAGTTTTATCACATAAAATAAGTATTAAAACATGACTTTTTAATGTTATCCCTCTAAATTTTATCACAGAAGACTGACAGCTGGAATCGTCAGTGACGTTTGGCCATAGAGTTCTACAGAGTGGTCAATACTTATACCGTAGTTATCTTCTCTTGCAGATGAATAAATGTTTGTGAGCAGTATTACCTGTGCTCGGTTGCATTTCTTTCTTTCTTTCTTCCTTTCTGAATAAAGCCTTGTTTTAAAAACTGTTTTACTCAGCTTAATTTTTTTCTTACATGTGTTTGTGCTTATTTGCAGAAATGAAAAAAATTAAATAAGCGAGCCGGCAGAGGCGCGCGCACACACACACACACACACACACTCACACACACACGTAAACACACTCACAGAGAAAATGAATGAACTAACTTTATTTTATAGGCGTGAATAAATGGGTGCGCATTCTTCTGATATTCTGCTCTGGGGGAGGGGAACGAGGGGTAGGGATGGAGAGAGAGAGAAGAGGAAGAAAAACTGAGACAGAAAGAATGCTTAATTAAATACACGAAAGAGAGGGAGATTGATTGACTGACTGACTGATTGATTGATCTTTATTTCCAAAGGGTTAAGAATTGGGCACACGGGCTCGTCTGACATTCTGCCCTTTATCATACCTTGTACAACTTTCACTATGTTCCAGACATTCTACAAATATGCTGCTCATATAAACTAACATAACTAACTTTGGAAAGCTGAGAGAAATAAAGTAAAATAAAATAAAATATAACATTCACGTTTAGCTCTTATCCATGCACTCGGTACAGAAAGTAACTACATATATAGGTTCTAAGAACTGTTATAGCCGGAGATGGGGTGAGGGATACGCTCTCCACTCCAGTGAAATGTCTCCAAGGCGTGCGTCTCAAATAGCCTCTGACAGTCAAGTCCAGCTCATGGCCTTCTCGTTGCAGAACTGTTCCAGTTGACAGGAGAAGGGGTGAAGGCGAATATCTGGCGCCTGAAAACCAGACGCTTCGGGTAGATGAGAGTCATGTTTGGCAGCTCATCTACTGTTGCTGGCGAGATTCTTCAGCTGCCGTGCGTGGAGTGGGGCTCCTCCCGGCCAGTGAAGAAAGGTGCGAATGGGGTTGCCGCGCGGCGCCACTATGGAAAAGGTGAAAGAAAGGATTAAGTGAAGTAATCAGTAGTCTCGAGATCAGGACTGCTCAAATCACGGCATCTCTGCTCTGGAGGTCGGCCACGTCCTATGTGCACTCATACTGGGCGAATTGCATGAACTGGCTCAACCCAGGGTTAAGACACTGCTGGCGAGATTTTTCGGACGCCGCACGTGGATTGAAACTCCTCCCGGCTAATGAAGAAAATGCGAAAAAGAAATTAGGGTTGCTGTGCGACGTCGACGTAAAAAGGTGATGGAAAGGATAAAGTGAAGTTTAATCGGTATGTTCAGTAGTATCGCGGCGAGAGCTACTCATACCACGGCACCTCTGCTCTAGAAGCCGGCCACCTCCATATACACCCATACTGGTGAAATATGCCTAAACCTGCTTAAACCAGGGGTGAAACTTGATGGCTAATCATGTCACTATACCTCCGCTCTAGAGGTCGGTCACGTCCTAAACACGCCCATACTGGGATAACACGCCTAAACCGGCTCAACCCAGGGGTGAAACTTACTAGTGGCGAGGATTCGTCCTCCTGGACAAAAGCTCCATCTTGATCACAACTAGGAAGGGTAGCGGCCACGACTACAAAATGCTGAAGTCGGAGACACTGGACCAGTGCAGTCTAGACAGGCAACCACCTCTCACCCGGCGGGGATGTATGCGTATCCTAATCACGCTGAGGTTTTCCGGTGAGAAAGTCCAACGCTAGACTGGATGGGAAACCACCTCTCACCCGGCGGGGATACACTGATATTCAAAACACGTCGAGGTTTTCCGGTGAGAAAGTCCAACTCTAGATTAAACTGGTGCAACGAAAACCACGGTGTCACGCAATCCCGTTTCTGAGACCCACCGAAAATATAAGCTCAAGCCCTGAGATACTCTGAACCTCTTGTGGTCCTCTCGGGGATCTCGTGTGGTCCTTTCGGGGACCACGGAACCTATCGAGGACCACAGGAGTAAATTCAGTAGGATCACCGGGCGGTCTTGGTGGTAGAAACGAACGAAGAAGAAGAAGACTATATATATATATATATATATATATATATCTTATATCTTTCTCGTGCCGTTAAACGTCACATAGGGCTCGCAAAGTAGTTCGCCAATTTTTCCTGTCCTTGGCGAGTCTTTCAACCTCATGAAAGGATTTTATGCCTGTTGATTTGGCCTCTCTTAACAATGAACTCTTCAGAGTTTCACGCGGTCTGCCTCTTTTTCTTCGGCCTGTTGTGTTCCACTTGATACCTTGTTTTGGGATTCTCTGATCATTTCTTCTCATCAAGTGACCAACATATGTCCATCTCCTTTTCCTGATCACCCATGAGACTGGTTGTTGTTCAGTCATCTGTCTTATCTCTGCATTGTTCTTCAATTCGTTCCACTTGATGCCGAGTATTTTCCTTAGGCATTTGTTTTTAAAAAAGTCCAATTTCTTTTCTATTTCTTTAGTTGTTTTCCAGCTTTCGCATGCATAAATGAGGGTGGATATTACATTTGAATTGAATAATCTTAACTTGGTTTTTGTGCTTATAACTTTTGAATGTCATATGCTCTCAAGATTCTTGAAGACTGATGCTGCTTTTGCAATTCTTATCCTAACTTCCTTTCTAGTGTCACCATCCTGGCGTATACCAAGGTATGCAAATTGATTGACTTCTTCAATATCTGTCCCTTCTATGTGTATTTTTCCATTTTGATTAATGGAAAGTTTCATTATTTCTGCTTTGTCCTTGTTAATTTCAAGTCTTATTTTGCTAGCCAGTGAAGCCAGGCTATCTGTTTTTTTCTTGCACGGAATTCACGTTATTACTGATAAGAGTTATGTCATCAGCAAAATCAAGATCTTCTAGTTGGGTCTCATGTACCCAATCAATACCTGTGTTACATTTGCAGCATTTTTTCATTATGTCTATTGTAATCCCAAAAAGTAAAGGGGACAGTATCATCCTTGTTTCACGCCTGTTTCAATCTGGATCATTCACTCATCCCTTCTTCTGTCTTGACTGCACAAACATATCCATTGTAGAAGTTCTTAATGATGTTGACAATTTTAGTTTATATATATATATATATATATATATATATATATATATATATATAATGACTATTCTAGAGAGAGAAGGAGAAAATGAGCGAGAGAGAGAGAGAGAGAGAGAAAGAGGAAGGCGTTGAAACAGAGAGATACAAGAAGTGGAAAGTAGACAGAAAGAAAGGAGAGATCATTATTAAACCCTTAGATGCGAGTTAGGCACAAAGAAATAGAGACAAAAGATAAGAGAGAAAGAGAGAGTGTGTGTGTGAGAGAGAGAAAGAGTGAAAGCGAGAGAGAACTGGGGGAGGGGGAGGAACAAAGATTGAAAAAGCATTATTAAATACATGAGAGAGAGAGAGAGAGAGAGAGAAAGAGAGAGAGACCAACAAAGGTATAGACAAATGATGACGGAAAATTGTCTTATTCACTATACTGTGTGCGACGCACCGAGTAGCACCGAACATAACTTTCCATAAAGAACGTGATAACCATCCAAAGCTTTTGGTATACACATTTGAGACTTGTATGCAGGAGTTTCAAGTTTAGCTCTGTACGTAGACAATTCAAACAACAAATTTCAGCAATAACCATATTGTGTAAATGGGTCCAAAGCAAAGAAAAAAAGATCTGCTATCAGTAATGAATACAGAAGGAGAAAAAATAAAAGATGCATCTCAAAGAACTTCAGTGGATGTTGGATATGCCATTACAGACCCATTATACGATTTACGGTAAGTGAGGACAAACATCGATGCTTCTTTCTTTCTTTCTTTGTTTCTTTTCCTGACAAAACAAACAAGGCAACTGAAATATATATAAATGAGGAAAAACTGGAAGAAGTGGAGAGTTTTGAATATCTTGGATCACTACTAACTAATAATGGAGACACAATGAGGGAAATTAAAAGGAGGACATCTATCGCTCTTCAGAAAGTAAAACAAATAAAGAATATGTGGAGAGGAGCAGACAGAACTACAAAAATAAGATTTTTAAGGGCATGCATCTTTCCCATCGCAACATATGCCTGTGAGACCTGGACACTTAACAAAACAGCTGAGAAACACATAAATGCCGTTGAATGTAAATGCTACAGAAGAGCTCTTCAAATATAGTGGACACAAAAAAGAACAAATATATCTATACTACAAGAACTTAATATTGAAGAAGGCTGGCTAGTAAAGAGGATTAAAGAGAGAAAACTTAAATATTTTGGATACATTAAATGTCATGATAATTTAGAGAAGACCGTATTGGAAGGATACATAATGGGAAAAAGAAAACGAGAAAGACCAAAACGAAGATGGCTGCATCAGCAGCAGGCCATCTTGCTCACAACCGAGAGACCTACAGGAGTGCTGTTTGGGAGGCAAAGTTCCGCAAGGGACATGCAAATGAATGAATGAATATAAATATTATAAACACAAATATAGAAATATACACACATATAAAAATGTTTTACACTTTACACACACAGTCGGGTTTGATACACAACGTCTGGTTGGTCAAACAGAAACACGTGGAAAGTTGGCAAAGGCCGTCGAAACTGCAGAACACGAGGTCGAATGCGTGGATTCTGATTATAACTGACAGTCTAAAGAGTGAGCATAACAAAATTTAGGGGACGTTTGTAAGCGTAAACACTACGTAAAGATTTTATATACCCATGTGCAACTTTAAAGCTATATAAATGAGATACGCCCGTTTCCGTGGTGCTGTTCCGGTTCAAAGTGCTCTATAAAATATAAAAGCAGATTTTCACAAATTCACTTTGACGTCTTATTTAGGCTGCACTTGTGTACAAGCGATTCTCAGACTACTTTTGGGCTGTCGCCTCCTTGCCTCCCAGTCTATATTTTAAGGATCCACTCTCTCTTCCTCCTTACCCTCACTTTTCGCTCCTTTTGTTTGTTCTGATTCCCACCCTCCCCCTTTGCCGCTGTCATCCCCCCCCCGCCCCTCGCCCACCCGATCTTCTCACTATTTCCGGGGGGAGGGGGCAGTACCGCCTACTTTGGGAATCACTACTTTACCCAAAGGGCTAGTAACATATTTGGGTCAGGTACCCATTTCCACAGCGAGGGAGTCAACTGAATCGCAACAGTTTTCTGGCGAAGAAGCCATCATTACCTTCACTTGGTAAGAAAACGACGCAGTTGAATTCATAGGGGACTCTCTCGCTGATTTTTCTCTTCCGTAAGTACATCAAGCATTGGGTCGATGAGTACTCTTACTGCTAATCAAACGTCATACCGCGCCGTTTCTCTTGTCTAAATATTTATGATTTACTGTTATGCAAACTTAAAGTTGTAATATGGTACTATATGTAGCTGTGCGAAAGATTATGCACGTGAGTGCAGTCGCTTTGGAGACTGCGAAAAATGCTGGCGGAAAATAGTACAATATTAAAAATGAAACGGCATCAAAACGCAGCACAGATACAGTGATCTGGCAAAAGAGGAAAGATTTCGGAGAAATACCAAGGGGGCAACAAAAAACACTGGGATCTTGAAAGGAACTATAAAAATACTGGAGAGTTATCCTAAAAGACATAGCAATCATTATTGTTAGAATGTTGTCTTTTCATCTCTCATTCGTTCATTATATTCTGTACCAAAATCAAACTTCTTTATCTTAAGCAGCCCTCGGTATTTTATTTAGTTCAAATGGCATTTTCTCTTCCCATACCATTTCATCTCGCAACCCTCCTTTTCTTCTTTTGCCATTAAGTCTTCAAGTGATTAACATGTTTTCTAAATTCCGTATTTTAATGATTTTGATTGTTATTTATCTTATGGTTTTAAGTAGTTTCCGTTATTCTGAACCTTATCTGACAGTTTCTTTATTATTATTTTTTTCCCTGGTTGTCAAAAGTTATGCGTCACAACGTCATCCAAAGCTGCATCTTTTTTTTACACGAGTAATGTACAGGGGACGGGGTTTCTGCCTCATGCTCTCGTTTGCTTTCCGGGCGTCACGACTTTCGTTTCGTTCAGACAGGCATTGACGACTTAGCTTTCAAACGCCTCTTTTGGGCGTGCAAGATGGTTAAGTTGATTGGTGCTGTTCTCTCTCGTGGCTGGACGGTTGCTCGTGGTACAGGTGTACGAGGTTCGAGTTCCAGGTAATTCTCTTGTAATTTTTCCTTCTCTCACGTCTGCTTTGTGTGCGATGTTTCTCAAGATATTACCTCACGGCAATGTGCTCTTTTGATGTACTGTGCGAAAACGTTGTTGTTTCCTATTTATGGTCAACAGTGACAAAGGTCAGTGGTTTCCGCACTCACAGAAAAAAAAAATCTTAGAGACATTATGCCCCTCTGTTGATTCAACAACTCCGTGACGAAAAACGAAAACATTCTGTTTGAGAGTCAAAAGAGGACTTCTTTCTTGTTCGAGCGTTAGACACAGACTCTAAAACAGTCATACTCCCATACACCCAAAACTACACACCCCCTCCCCCTCCTCCCCCCCCCCACCCCCCACAACTTTTTCTACAATTTCCGTGTGCTGGGAAAACACCCCGCACGTTAATTTAGTGAATCTCGAATCTCTCTACGCTTAATCAATTTAGAGGGAAGTCACCCAAAACTTTCACTATGAAAATACAAAGGAATTGCCCTTGTTACAACAAATGGCAGAGGAAGCAACCACAGGAAAAAAAATCGATATACTGTTATAAAATGACATACATCTTGTGCAATGCATCTCTACCACCGAACATCAGAAAGATAGCTCTAAAATACTACATTGAGTCTGTCCTGCTCAATGAAAGTGAGTAATGTACTAATCAACAGATCGAGGCAAAGGTCACTAGAGACTGGTTTCTTAGAAAATTGTTAAGAATAGCAAGGGCAGCTAAGATGACAAATAGGGAACATCTAAGAAAAGCAGATGTAGCAAGGAACCTAATTAAAATCCATGTAATAACGATAGTCATTAACTGGACATTTAATGAGAAGAGGATGGGTGGAAAAACATATCAAAGGAAAGATTTATTTGGAAGAGAAGAAGGAGAAGATTAAGATGGAAAAAAAATCATGGACGACCTAAATCTCAGACACAGTGGGGTCATTAACTCAGCTGATGGAAAATATCAAGAACAGGGATTTCTGGAAAAGCATGAGGGCCAGAGCCTGGCGACAGGGAACCTGATGATGATGATGATAATAATAATAATAATAATAATCAATCACGCTAAGAATAACATTGTATAGTTTGATCTGTAGGTCTGCTTTCTTTGAAATTTCACCTTCTGTCTTTAAGTACGGCTTATTTCCTTCTTAAATAATGAAGCATCCATAAGCAGATTCGGTCTTTACTATCCGCCACTAAAAACACACCGCTTTATTATTATTATTATTATATTATTATTATTAGCCATAAGTCATACTAGATTTAAATACATGAAACCAACCACTGATTTCACATTTCTCATCAATTTACTGCCATAAACGTGGTATATTCTTGAACACGACACAATTCAAAAGCGTCTTATAAGCAGTTGTCTACCCTGGGTGTAAAAACAAAATTAACGCTGACTGTCATGGAGGCGCAGGCATCATTAATAGCGCGTGCGATGCCCTGAGGTGTCAATGGAGATTTGGCGTCGGCCTCTTGTGGTGTTGCAGAGTGCCAGGTGTATGTGCCGCTGTCTCAGCTGCTGTTTGGGAACGGTTGGGCAGATGTATCAATAGCATTTGCCGATCTTGAGCTTGTGTTGTTGCTCGAGGCTGACCAGGTCTTGGACGGTCATTCGCTGTACATGTTGCCTGATATCGCTGCTTCAGCCACGAATGATGGCGAGGAAAATGTCTGGCAACATGTCTGGTCGTCATTCCACTGCGGAGCGTACCAGAAGCTTGCCATCTCTTATATGACAACGATCTGGGCATGACAAAAACATTATCAGACTTCCTTTCTATGGAAACAGATGATGACCTTTTGCTCAAACTTGCCTAACGTGTGTGCCAAATTTCAAAGTCATGTGCTTTTTTAAAATAAGGCCATAAATGAAGATAACGATGATTTGCACGTGCTGCACGCCAAGTTTAAGGTAAACGTCACATGGCCGGGAACATTTTATCACATTAACTGCTACACTTAGAGGATTTCGGGGCTTGAAAGTCGCTCACGTACAAAAACATTTCACGCTTCACAACAGTCCGATCAGGCGGTGGGTTTTTTTTTTAAAGTTGTGGATACTATATTAATTTAGCATACTCCTTCGCCAGTTCTTCTCACTAGCTGTTGGAAAAATCTCTATCTCACAAGCCTACCTCTTTGCCCCTTTTGCTCTATTATAAACGTTTGTTTCAATGTATGCACACAGCAGCAGTGTAGTTACTGCTTGTGTCTCAGGTACACGCCACAAGTACCCTGCATGCATACAGTCATACCCGAACAAAGAGCAAGGACCGTCCTAGTGTTAAAGAAGAGGCGATTGCCAACAGTGCCAGCAGCGACACAGACTCGAGGCGACTCTGACGTGGTTGTTGAAGTGAAGTCCGACGTTTCCGGAAGAGGGTACTCCAGTTTTTATTTGGGACAGAAGTACAATGGTAAAGTAAACTTGAATGAGGTTTACATAAATACTGTGAAAATTGATGTATAAACTATGAATGAGTTCATGGTCCAGACAGACATATTTGGGGTTTCACAGAATTTCTTACCTTAATTTATGCAACGTGCACATTCTTATCTGGTGTGGCAGTCTGTGATATCAGTTTTTCGTTGTCTGATACAGCGTCCTGTCGTTTTATGTGATCCAGTTCCTGCGTCGTGTTCTGTGCCCCAGTTCCTGCGTCGTGTTCTGTGATCTAGCTCCTGTATCATGTTCTGAATTTTGTGCTGTGACCAAGCTCCTGTATCATGTTCTGAAATTTGTGCTGTGATCCAGCTCCTGTATCATGTTCTGAATTTTGTGCTGTGATCCAGCTCCTGTATCATGTTCTGGATTTTGTGCTGTGATCAAGCTCCTGTATCATGTTCTGAATTTTGTGCTGTGAGGTTCGTGATGTGATCCGGCTTCTGTGTCGTGTTCTGTGATCCGGCTTCACTGTCATGTTCTGTGATCTGGCCTCTGTGTCGTGTTCTGTGCCCCAGCTTCTGTGTCGTGTTCTGTGATCCAGATCCTGTGTTGTGTTCTGTGATCCGGCTTCTCTGTTGTGTTCTGTGATTTGGCTTCTGTGTCGTGTTCTGTGCCCCAGTTTCTATGTCATGTTCTGTGCCCCAGTTTCTGTGTCGTGTTCTGTGCCCCAGTTTCTGTGTTTCGTGTTCTGTGCCCCAGTTTCTGTGTTTCGTGTTCTGTGCCCCAGTTTCTGTGACGTGTTCTGTGTCCCAGTTTCTGTGTCGTGTTCTGTGCCCTAGTTTCTGTGTCGTGTTCTGTGTCCCAGTTTCTGTGACGTGTTCTGTGCCCTAGTTTCTGTGTCGTGTTCTGTGCCCTAGTTTCTGTGTCGTGTTCTGTGATCTAGCTTTTGTGTCGTGTTCTGTGATCTAGCTTCTGTGTCGTGTTCTGTGCCTCAGTTTCTGTGTCGTGTTCTGTGCCTCAGTTTCTGTGTCTTGTTCTGTGCCTCAGTTTCTGTGTCGTGTTCTGTGATCTAGCTTCTGTGTCGTGTTCTTTGATCTAGTTTCTGCGTCGTGTTCTATGCCCCAGTTTCTGTGTCGTGTTCTGTGCCCCAGCTTCAGTGTCGTGTTATGCTATCGAGGTTGTATGTCGTGTTCTGTGATCCAACTCCTGTGTGCTGTTCTGAGTTTTCTGATGTGATCCAGCTTCTGTGTCCTGTTGTGAATTTTCTGTTCTTATTTAGCTTCTATGTCGCGCTCTTTGATCCAGCAACTATTTAATGTTCTATGATCCATCTTCTGTGTCGTGTTCTTTGATCCAGTTTCTATGTTGTGTCCTTTGATCCAAGCCCTTTGATGTGACCTGTGATCCAGCTTCTATGTCGTATTCTGTAATCCAACTTCTGTGTTGTGTTCTGTGATCCGGCCCCTGTGTCGTGTTCTGTGATCAAGCCCCTATGTCGTGTTCTGTGATCTAGCCCCTGTGTCGTGTTCTGTCTTTGATCCAGTTTCTATGTTGTGTCCTTTGATCCAAGCTCTTTGATGTGACCTGTGATCCAGCTTCTATGTCGTATTCTGTAATCCAACTTCCGTGTCGTGTTCTGTGATCAAGCTCCTATTTCGTGTTCTGTGATCCAGCCTCTATGTCGTGTTCTATAATCCAGATTCTATGTCGTGTTCTTTTATCCAATTTCTGCGCTGCGTTCTTAGATCCAGATTCTAATTCATGTTCTATGATCCAGCTTCTGTGTCGTGTTCTGTGATCTAGCTTCTATGTCATGTTCTGTGATCCAGCTTCTCTGTCATGTTATGTGAACCATCTTCTATGTCGTGTTGTGTTAACCAGCTTCTGTGTCGAGTTTCGCGATGCAGCTTCTATGTCGTGTTCGTTGATCCAGCAACTATTTAGTGCTTTATGTTCCAGCTTATGTGTCGTGTTCTTTTATCGAGTTTCGGCGTTGCGTTCTTTGATGCAGCTTTTGTGTCATGTTCTGTGATCCAGCCTCTATGTCATGTTCTGTGATCAAGTTTTTGTGTCGTGTTCTATGATCCAGCTTCTGTGTCGTGTTCTGAGTTTTCTGCTGTGATCCACCTTCTGTGCTGTGTTATGAGTTTTGTGGTGTGATATAGATTCTGTGTCGTGTTTTTTGATGAAACGTCTTTTTCGTGTTCAGAATTTTGTGTTGGGATCCTGCTTCTATGTCTTGTTCTGTGATCCAGCTTCTGTATCGAGTTCTGTGATCCAGCTTCTGTATCGAGTTCTGTGATCCAGCTTCTGTATCGAGTTCTGTGATCCAGCTTCTGTTTCGTGGTCTGTGATCCAGCTTCTGTATCGAGTTCTGTGATCCAGCTTCTGTTTCGTGGTCTGTGATCCAGCTCATGTGTCGTGTTCTGGAGTCCAGCTTCTGCATCGTGTTTTTATTTTTGTACTGTGATCCAGCTTGTGTGTCCTGTTTTCATTTGTGTACTGTGATCCAGCTTATATGTCCTGTTTTTAGTTGTGTACTGTGATCCAGCTTGTGTGTCCTGTTTTCATTTGTGTACTGTGATCCAGCTTATATGTCCTGTTTTTATTTGTGTACTGTGATCCAGCTTATATGTCCTGTTTTTAGTTGTGTACTGTGATCCAGCTTGTGTGTCCTGTTTTCATTTGTGTACTGTGATCCAGCTTATATGTCCTGTTTTTAGTTGTGTACTGTGATCCAGCTTGTGTGTCCTGTTTTCATTTGTGTACTGTGATCCAGCTTCTATATACTGTTTTTATTTGTGTACTGTGATCCAGCTTGTGTGTCCTGTTTTTATTTGTGTACTGTGATCCAGCTTGTGGGTCCTGTTTTTATTTTTGTACTGTGATCCAGCTTGTGTGTCCTGTTTTTATTTGTGTACTGTGATCCAGCTTGTGGGTCCTGTTTTTATTTGTGTACTGTGATCCAGCTTGTGTGTCCTGTTTTTATTTGTGTACTGTGATCCAGTTTGTGTGTCCTGTTTTTATCTGTGTACTGTGATCCAGCTTGTGTGTCCTGTTTTTATTTGTGTACTGTGATCCAGTTTGTATGTCGTGTTCTGTGCCACAGCTTCTATGTTGTTTTATGTGATCCAGGTCCTGTGTCGTGTTCTGTGGCCCAGCTTCCGTGTCGTGTTCTGTGATCTGGCTTCTCTGTCGTGTTCTGTGATCTAGCTTCTGTGTCGTGCTCTGTGATCCAGCTCCTGTGTCGTGTTCTGTGATCCGGTTTCTGTGTCCTGTTCTGTGATCCGGCTTCTCTGTCGTGATGTGTGCCCCAACTTTTGTGTTGTGTTCTGTGATCCAAGTCCTGTGTCTTGCTATGAGTTTGGTGTTCTGATCCAGCTTCTATGTATTGTTCTCTGATCCAGCTTCTGTGTCGTGTCCTATGATCCAAATTCTATGTCGTTTTCTGTGTTTCAGCTTCTATGTCATGTTCTGTGATACAGCTTCTATGTCGTGGTCTGTTGTCTAGCTTCTATGTCGTGTTCTGTTGTCTAGCTTCTATGTCGTGTTCTGTTATCTAGCTTCTGTGTCGTGTCCTGTTGTCTAGCTTCTATGTCGTGTTCTGTTGTCTAGCTTCTATGTCGTGTTCTGTTGTCTAGCTTCTGTGTTGTGTTCTGTTGTCTAGCTTCTATGTCGTGTTCTGTTGTCTAGCTTCTATGTCGTGTTCTGTTGTCTAGCTTCTGTGTCGTGTTCTGTTGTCTAGCTTCTGTGTCGTGTTCTGTTGTCTAGCTTCTATGTCGTGTTCTGTGATCTGGCTTCTATGTCGTGTTCTGTTGTCTAGCTTCTGTGTCGTGTTCTGTTGTCTAGCTTCTATGTCGTGTTCTGTTGTCTAGCTTCTATGTCGTGTTCTGTTGTCTAGCTTCTATGTCGTGTTCTGTTGTCTAGCTTCTATGTCGTGTTCTGTTGTCTAGCTTCTATGTCGTGTTCTGTTGTCTAGCTTCTATGTCGTGTCCTGTGATACAGCTTCTGTGTCGTGTTCTATGATACAGCTCTATCTATGTCATGTTCTGTGATACAGCTTCTGTGTCGTGTTCTATGATACAGCTTCTATGTCATGTTCTGTAATACAGCTTCTATGTCGTGTTCTATGATACAGCTTCTATGTCATGTTCTGTGATACAGCTTCTATGTCGTGTTCTGTTGTCTAGCTTCTGTGACGTGTTCTGTTGTCTAGCTTCTGTGACGTGTTCTGTGATCCAACTCATGTATCGTGTTCTGTTATTCAACTTCTATTTCGTGTTCTGTTATCCGGCTTCTGTGTGGTGTTCTAAGTTTTGTGGTGTGATCCAGCTTTTGTGTTGTGTTCTATGATGCAGCTTCTATGTCGTATTCTGTTATCCAGCTTCTGTGTCGTGTTTTGTGATCCAGCATCTGTGTTGTGTTCTGAGTTTTGTGGTGTGATCCAGCTTCTGTGTGCTGTTTTGAGTTTTGTGGTGTGATCTAGCTTCTGTGTCGTGTTCTGAATTTTGTGTTGTGATCCAGCTTCCATGTCGTATTCTGTAATCCAGCCCTTCGGTACTATTCTTTCCTCCAGCTTCTGTGTCGTGTTCTTTGATCCAGTTTCTATGTTGTGTTCTTTGATCCAGGTTCTCTGACGTGTCCTGTGATCCAGCTTCCGTGTGGTGTTCTGTGACCCAGCTTTTATGTCATGTTCTATGATCCAGCTTCTATGTCGTGTACTGTAATCCAGCTTCCGTGTGGTGTTCTGTGATCCAGCTTCTGTGTCGTGTTCTGTGATCCAGCTTCTGTGCCGTTTTCTATGATGCAGCTTCTATGTCCTGTTCTGTGATACAGCTTCTATGTCGTGTTCTGTTGTCTAGCTTCTGTGACGTGTTCTGTTGTCTAGCTTCTGTGACGTGTTCTGTGATCCAACTCATGTATCGTGTTCTGTTATTCAACTTCTATTTCGTGTTCTGTTATCCGGCTTCTGTGTGGTGTTCTAAGTTTTGTGGTGTGATCCAGCTTTTGTGTTGTGTTCTATGATGCAGCTTCTATGTCGTATTCTGTTATCCAGCTTCTGTGTCGTGTTTTGTGATCCAGCATCTGTGTTGTGTTCTGAGTTTTGTGGTGTGATCCAGCTTCTGTGTGCTGTTTTGAGTTTTGTGGTGTGATCTAGCTTCTGTGTCGTGTTCTGAATTTTGTGTTGTGATCCAGCTTCCATGTCGTATTCTGTAATCCAGCCCTTCGGTACTATTCTTTCCTCCAGCTTCTGTGTCGTGTTCTTTGATCCAGTTTCTATGTTGTGTTCTTTGATCCAGGTTCTCTGACGTGTCCTGTGATCCAGCTTCCGTGTGGTGTTCTGTGACCCAGCTTTTATGTCATGTTCTATGATCCAGCTTCTATGTCGTGTACTGTAATCCAGCTTCCGTGTGGTGTTCTGTGATCCAGCTTCTGTGTCGTGTTCTGTGATCCAGCTTCTGTGCCGTTTTCTATGATGCAGCTTCTATGTCCTGCGTTGCGTTCTTTGATCCAGATTCTATTTCATGTTCTGTGTCGAGTTCCACGATCCAGCTTCTATGTCGTGCTCTTTGATCCAGCAACTATTTAGTGTTCTATGATCCAGCTTCTGTGTCGTGTTGTGTGATCCAACTTCTGTGTCGTGTTGTGTTATCCAACTTCTGTGTCGTGTTCTATGATCCAGCTTCTACGTCGTGTTCTGTGATCCAGCTTCTATGTCGTGTTATGTGATCAAGTTTCTGTGTTGTGTTCTGATTTTTCTGCTGTAATGCACCTACTGTGCCGTGTTATGAGTTTTGTAGTGTGATATAGATTCTGTGTCTTGCTCTTTGATAAAACGTCTGAATTTTGTACTGTGATCCAGCTTCTATGTTGTGTTCTGTGATCCAGCTTCTATGTTGTGTTCTGTGATCAGCTTCTATGACGTGTTCTGTGATCCAGCTTCTATGTCGTGTTCTGCGATCCAGCTTCTATATCGTGTTCTGTGATCCAGCTTCTATGTCGTGTTCTGGGGTCCAGATTCTGTGTCGTGTTTTTTTTTTTAGGTTTGTGATCCAGGTCTGTATCGTGTTCTGTGAATTAGCTTCTGTGTTATGTTCTGTGAACCAGATCCTTTATCGTGTTCTGTGAACCAGCTTCTGTGTTGTGTTCTATGATGAAGCTTCTGTGTTTTATCCTGTGATGAAGGTTCTGTGGTGTGTTCTGTGATGAAATTTCTGTATTCTGTTCTGCGATGAAGATTTTATGTTGTGTTCTGCGATAAATCTTCATGTTGTGTTCTGTGATGAAGCTTTTATATTGTGTTCTGTGATGAAGCTTCTATGTTTTGCTCTGTGATGAAGCTTCTGTGTTGTGTTCTGTGATGAAGCTTCTGTGTTGTGCTCTGTGATGAAGCTTCTATGTTGTGTTCTGTGATGTAGCTTCTATGTTGTGCTCTGTGATGTAGCTTCTATGTTGTGCTCTGTGATGAAGCCTCTATGTTATGTTCTGTGTTGAAGCTTCTATGTTGTGTTCTGTGATGTAGCTTCTATGTTGTGTTCTGTGATGTAGCTTCTGTGGTGTGTTCTGTGATGAAACTTCTATATTCTGTTCTACGATGAAGATTCTATGTTGTGTTCTGCGATAAAGCTTCATGTTGTGTTCTGTGATGAAGCTTCTATGTTTTGCTCTGTGATGAAGCTTCTATGTTGTGTTCTGTGATGAAGCTTATATGCTGTGTTGTTTGACGAAGCTTCTATGTTGTGTTCTGTAATGTGTGTTGTGATCTAGCTTCTATGTTGTGTTCTGTGGTGCTCCAGTTTCTATGTTGTGTCCTGTGATAAAACTTCTATGTTATGTTCTGTGATGAAGCTTCTATGTTGTGCTTTGTGATGGAGCTTATATGTGTTGTGTTCTGCGATCCAGTAATTTATGTGGTAGACTGGTGTAGTGGTTAGCGCCCTTAGTTTTTTTTTTAAAGCACAGGTCAACTATAGGTCAGGTTTGACACATTGAAGGCCATTTCTTGCCATGTCCAGGCAAGTGATTTTTTGTACAGTTAACTAAAATTATTTAGGACATGTTTGTTTAATTCGTTATTTTTAGTTACAGAACAGCTTAAAATAGGAATGTTGTTTTTAGTTTATTGTCCAAGGTCATAAACAGGTAATTTTTGCACGTATTGAGATTTTAGACAGAAACGTTTTAATCATGATTTTCATCATCCACGAGATAGAATCTCCGGGACGGTTTAGGAATAGGAATTGTAGTTGATATTTAAGGACCAAACTCTTACGTAGGATTTGATAAGGATGATAAAGATTAGACTGATTAGTAGTTTGAGATTCACTATGACCGAAAATTAATTATATAGGGTTGAACTGAGAAGGATGTTTCAGGTAGGATGCTAGAATGTGAACTGTTAGTTTTTTTTTTAGAATGGATCCAATGTGTACATTTGTGATTCAGCTATGAGTTGTTAGACATAGTGTGTAACTGAAGAAATATGAATTAGTTCTGTTGAGACTTTTGAGGACTTTTAAATTCGATTTTTTGGTCACGTGAAATTGTATGTAAGGATCCATGAAATTTTCAGTGAGTTAGTAAGTTGGTTCTTATTCCATCATGTTGAATGCCTGTTTTTCCTAGCTGAGAGTGGTTGTTGCCCATTCCCTCCCTATATGGCGAAATAGTTCTCGTCGGGAGAGGAGTTTGATTATTCATCTGTTTACTCAATTTATTTAGGACATGTTTGTTTAATTCGTTGTTTTTAGTTACAGAACAGCTTAAAATAGGAATGTTGTTTTTAGTTTATTGTCCAAGGTCATAAACAGGTAATTTTTGCACGGATTGAGATTTTAGACAGAAACGTTTTAATCATGATTTTCATCATCCACGAGATAGAATCTCCGGGACGGTTTAGGAATAGGGATTGTAGTTGATATTTAAGGACTAAACTCTTACATAGGATTTGATAAGGATGATAAAGATTAGACTGATTAGTAGTTTGAGATTCACTATGACCGAAAATTAATTATATAGGGTTGAACTGAGAAGGATGTTTCAGGTAGGATGCTAGAATGTGAACTGTTAGTTTTTGTTTTTTTTTAGAATGGATCCAATGTGTACATTTGTGATTCAGCTATGAGTTGTTAGAAATAGTGTGTAACTGAAGAAATATGAATTAGTTCTGTTGAGACTTTTGAGGACTTTTAAATTCGATTTTTTGGTCATGTGAAATTGTATGTAAGGATCCATGAAATTTTCAGTGAGTTAGTAAGTTGGTTCTTATTCCATCATGTTGAATGCCTGTTTTTCCTAGCTGAGAGTGGTTGTTGCCCATTCCCTCCCTATATGGCGAAATAGTTCTCGTCGGGAGAGGAGTTTGATTATTCATCTGTTTACTCAATTTATTGCTACATCCTCACTTATTCACTACTCATTTTTCCCATAATAAATATGTGTAATTGCTATTATTAATTCGAGTGTTAATTGTTCTCAAACGGTTGAGATGTGTACGTTCTCACTTACACATTAAAATTCCTCAGATGTAATCAGTACATACAGTAAGAAAAAGCAGTTCATCACCTGGGTTGGGGCTTTACACAATTACGAAGTACTTTAATTAGTGCCGTGCCTTGGCACAAACCATACTACACCATTTTATTTTACCAGCTTCTGTGTCGTGTTCTGATTTTTGTGGTGTGATATAGCTTCCGTGTCGTGTTCTGATTTTTGTGGTATGATATAGCTTCTGTGTCGTGTTCTGATTTTTGTGGTGTGATATAGCTTCTGTGTCGTGTTCTGTGGTGCTCCAGTTTCTATGCTGTGTCCTGTGATGAAGCTTCTGTGTTGTGTTCTGAATTGTATGTTTTGATCTATCTTGTATGTTGTGTTCTGTGATAAAGCTTCTATGTTATGTTCTGTGATAAAGCTTCTATGTTGTGCTTTGTGATGGAGCTTATATGTGTTGTGTTCTGCGATCCAGTGATTTATATGTTAGATTGGTGTAGTGGTTAGCGCCCTTAGTTTTTTTTTAAAGCACAGGTCAACTATAGGTCAGGTTTGACACAATGAAGGCCATTTCTTGCCATGTCCAGGCAAGGGATTTTTTGTACAGTTAACTAAAATTATTTAGGACATGTTTGTTTAATTCGTTGTTTTTAGTTACAGAACAGCTTAAAATAGGAATGTTGTTTTTAGTTTATTGTCCAAGGTCATAAACAGGTAATTTTTGCACGGATTGAGATTTTAGACAGAAACGTTTTAATCATGATTTTCATCATCCACGAGATAGAATCTCCGGGACGGTTTAGGAATAGGGATTGTAGTTGATATTTAAGGACTAAACTCTTACATAGGATTTGATAAGGATGATAAAGATTAGACTGATTAGTAGTTTGAGATTCACTATGACCGAAAATTAATTATATAGGGTTGAACTGAGAAGGATGTTTCAGGTAGGATGCTAGAATGTGAACTGTTAGTTTTTGTTTTTTTTTAGAATGGATCCAATGTGTACATTTGTGATTCAGCTATGAGTTGTTAGAAATAGTGTGTAACTGAAGAAATATGAATTAGTTCTGTTGAGACTTTTGAGGACTTTTAAATTCGATTTTTTGGTCATGTGAAATTGTATGTAAGGATCCATGAAATTTTCAGTGAGTTAGTAAGTTGGTTCTTATTCCATCATGTTGAATGCCTGTTTTTCCTAGCTGAGAGTGGTTGTTGCCCATTCCCTCCCTATATGGCGAAATAGTTCTCGTCGGGAGAGGAGTTTGATTATTCATCTGTTTACTCAATTTATTGCTACATCCTCACTTATTCACTACTCATTTTTCCCATAATAAATATGTGTAATTGCTATTATTAATTCGAGTGTTAATTGTTCTCAAACTGTTGAGATGTGTACATTCTCACTTACACATTAAAATTCCTCAGATGTAATCAGTACATACAGTAAGAAAAAGCAGTTCATCGCTTGGGTTGGGGCTTTACACAATTACAAAGTACTTTAATTAGTGCCGTGCCTTGGCACAAACCATACTACACCATTTTATTTTACCAGCTTCTGTGTCGCGTTCTGATTTTTGTGGTGTGATATAGCTTGTGTCGTGTTCTGATTTTTGTGGTGTGATATAGTTTCTGTGTCGTGTTCTGAATTTTGTGGTGTGATATAGCTTCTATGTAGTGTTCTGAGTTTTGTGGTGTGATATAGTTTCTATGTAGTGTTCTGAGTTTTGTGGTGCGATATAGCTTCTGTGTCGTGTTCTGTGATCCAGCTTCTGTGTTGTATTCTGTGATCCAGCTTCTATGTCGTGTTCTGTGATCTAGGTTCTGTGCAATGTTCTTTCATCCAGCTCCTGTCTCGTGTTCTGAGTTGTGTGCCATGATTTCTATTTTTCTCTGAGTGTTGCGCCGTGACCTAGTTTCTAGTTCCGTAGTCTGAGTTCTTATTCAGCTTCAGTCTAAGTACAGAGAAAAAAGTTGTAGACAGCTGAGTGGAGTTTGGTCTTACTCATTTGATACTGTAGTTTATTCGCACAAGGATTTAGGTGAGTAGAACAATAAACAAACGTGTAAATAAGAAATTGTAAGCGCTAGTGATGTAGTATTCGAAAATCTGCGAGACATACACCGGACAGTCGTGAAGTAAATTCTGAGAAAAAGTGTCTCAGAACATCAGAAAACTAACATTACAGAACACTGACAAGATAATCGAAGTTCTCTGAGAAAAAGTGTCTCAGAACATCGGAAAACTAACATTACAGAACACTGACAAGATAATCGAAGTTCTCTGAGCTCGTCACGAGAATTCAAAAGTTATAGAACCTGGCAATCGTTGGAAAATTCAAGGCAAACGACAGCGAAGGAGATCACACATATCTGGATAGGATGAACAAGAGGCATTTAAAAGAATAAACAGAGATGCATAGAAAAGATGACGAGGAAACAAACAAAAAAAAGCTTGAGAAACATGACCGCTCGTTGCTCCTGGGACGTGTCAGAGCTTTGTAATAGTCTAATGTTACACTTTCTTCTTCTAGAGACGCCTAGTCCAAACGTGCTGAGCATCTACGCCATTGAATCCAAGCCGTTGTCGAAATGGTTCAGCCCAGGAGAGCTCCCTCTGACCCCTCCGCCTCTAGCCGTGCTCAAGAGACAAGCGAAGGAAACCTCCGACCTAGTCCTGCAGCTGGAAACCAGCTACCGGATGGAGAAGAGTAATTTAGAACGATTTGATGAGGTAGGTGGCCATTGATGAAGTTTTTGCTGAGGTATGTTTGTGAGAGCGCATCTTTAAGGTTTAATTCAAATTTGCATAAATATATTATAGTTAAATATTCCGTTTACTTGTGTTTTAGTAGAAATGTATTTGAAAATATTTCGCTAATGAATGTAATTTTCGTAAAAAGGTGCTTGTATATTCTGTTATTTATTTACTTATTTATTTGTTGTGATTCAGCTTCCGTGCCGTGTTCTGTGATCCAGCTTCTATGTTGCGTTCTGTGATCTAGTTTCTATGTCTTATTCTGTGATCCAACTTCTGTGTCGTATTCTGTGAATCAGCTTCAGTGTCATGTTATGTGATCCCGCTTCAGTGTCGTATTCTGTGATCCAGCTTCTGTGTCGTGTTCTGTGATCCAGGTTCTGTGTCGTGTTCTGTGATCCGGGTTCTGTGTCGTATTCTGTGATCCAACTTCTGTGTCGTGTTCCGAGTTTTTTTGGTGTGATATAGCTTCTGTGTCGTGTTATTTGATTCAGCTTCTGCGTTGTGTTCTGAATTTTGTATTGTGATCCAGCTTCATTGTTGTGCTCTGTGATTCAGCTCCAGTGGCGTGGTTTTTGATCCAGCTTCTATGTCGTGTTCTTTGATCCAGCTTGTGTTGTGTTCTGTGATCCAGCTTCTGTGTTGTATTCTGTGATCCAGCTTCTGTGTTGTATTCTGTGATCCAGCTTCTGTGTTGTATTCTGTGATCCAGCTTCTGTGTTGTATTCTGTGATCCAGCTTCTGTGTTGTATTCTGTGATCCAGCTTCTGTGTTGTATTCTGTGATCCAGCTTCTGTGTTGTATTCTGTGATCCAGCTTCTGTGTTGTATTCTGTGATCCAGCTTCTGTGTTGTATTCTGTGATCCAGCTTCTGTGTTGTATTCTGTGATCCAGCTTCTGTGTTGTATTCTGTGATCCAGCTTCTGTGTTGTATTCTGTGATCCAGCTTCTGTGTTGTATTCTGTGATCCAGCTTCTGTGTTGTATTCTGTGATCCAGCTTCTGTGTTGCATTCTGTGATCCAGCTTCTGTGTTGCATTCTGTGATCCAGCTTCTGTGTTGCATTCTGTGATCCAGCTTCTGTGTTGTATTCTGTGATCCAGCTTCTATGTCGTGTTCTGTGATCTAGGTTCTGTGCAATGTTCTTTCATCCAGCTCCTGTCTCGTGTTCTGAGTTGTGTGCCATGATTTCTATTTTTCTCTGAGTGTTGTCCCCGTGACCTAGTTTCTAGTCCCGTAGTCTGAGTTCTTATTCAGCTTCAGTCTAAGTACAGAGAAATAAGTTGTAGACAGCTGAGTGGAGTTTGGTCTTACTCGTTTGATACTGTAGTTTATTCGCACAAGGATTTAGGTGAGTAGAACAATAAACAAACGTGTAAATAAGAAATTGTAAGCGCTAGTGATGTAGTATTCGAAAATCTGCGAGACATACACCGGACAGTCGTGAAGTAAATTCTGAGAAAAAGTGTCTCAGAACATCAGAAAACTAACATTACAGAACACTGACAAGATAATCGAAGTTCTCTGAGAAAAAGTGTCTCAGAACATCGGAAAACTAACATTACAGAACACTGACAAGATAATCGAAGTTCTCTGAGCTCGTCACGAGAATTCAAAAGTTATAGAACCTGGCAATCGTTGGAAAACTCAAGGCAAACGACAGCGAAGGAGATCACACATATCTGGATAGGATGAACAAGAGGCATTTAAAAGAATAAACAGAGATGCATAGAAAAGATGACGAGGAAACAAAACAAAAAAAAAGCTTGAGAAACATGACCGCTCGTTGCTCCTGGGACGTGTCAGAGCTTTGTAATAGTCTAATGTTACACTTTCTTCTTCTAGAGACGCCTAGTCCAAACGTGCTGAGCATCTACGCCATTGAATCCAAGCCGTTGTCGAAATGGTTCAGCCCAGGAGAGCTCCCACTGACCCCTCCGCCTCTAGCCGTGCTCAAGAGACAAGCGAAGGAAACCTCCGACCTAGTCCTGCAGCTGGAAACCAGCTACCGGATGGAGAAGAGTAATTTAGAACGATTTGATGAGGTAGGTGGCCATTGATGAAGTTTTTGCTGAGGTATGTTTGGTTGGTTTGTGAGAGCGCATCTTTAAGGTTTAATTTAAATTTTCATAAATATATTATAGTTAAATACTTTGTTTACTTGTGTTTTAGTAGAAATGTATTTGAAAATATTTCGCTAATGAATGTAGTTTTCGTAAAAAGGTCCTTGTATATTCTGTCATGTATTTACTTATTTATTTTAAATAACCTTAATTGAGTCATTTGACTAACTTAGCGTTGAAGGTCTCTAAAGCAGGGTTCCCAGACCCTTTTGCTGCACGGTCCACATTTAAAAGTCAAACATTTTTGTGACCCACTAATAAAGTGCTTTATTTTTGCAAGGTATAAATCTAATTTTATAAAGCATTATGTAATATTTTCTCTCCATGTTTAACTACATATTCATTGCTACACAAAAGTTCTTTTCGTTTACCTTAAAGATGGCACTGCTTCCGCATGTCTATTCTGGGTGGAATTTGTGACAAACACACTCGAAGATCATTCTCCACGTTCATTCTTTAGCGATATTTCGTTTTCATGGCAGTCAATGCAGAAAACGAAACGTCACATAAATAAGTTGTTGAAAAAGGTAGAAGAACTTTCATCGCCACGGCTGACAAAAACGGATATTCCAGCGAAATAGTGCACCAAAAGGAAGATTGATTGACTGATTGATCTTTATTTCAAAAGGGTTAAGAAGTAGGCACGCAGGCCCGTCTGACATTCTGCCCTTTATCCACAGATATCCACAGCGGGGTCGTTAAATTTGATTTGTAATTTGTGATAGCTGGACAGTTCCGCTAATTCTTCTTGTGCACGATTCAGAGAATGCACACTGAAAAGGATTACGAATCCAGTCGTACGCTTTAATGTCTTCGGGCTTGAAGTATTTGTTAAAATATTCAGCAAGAGATGTCAGATCCCTGTTATTACACAAGTGACCTCTTCCAGAATCTCGCCATTAACTTCATTGCTCTCTATAAATTCACAGAACAAGTGAAACATGTCTTGTGATTTGTTCTCGAGTCGCGTGCACCAAAGTCGTAGTTTCTTCTTAAAAGCTGGAACTTTGTCGTATGTCTTGAGTATACTGGCATCTTTACCCCGCAATGATATGTTAAAACTGTTCAAAAGGCTACAAATGTCAGCAAGGTATGCCAGCATAGCAAGCCACACAATATTAGCGACCTTACCTGCCAGGTCGAGATTGTTCTGTCAAAAACTGCAACAATTCTAAACGAAACTCAAACACCCTTGCAAGAACTTTTCCTCTGGACAACCGACACACAGTCGACTGCAACAGGAGTTGCTTGTGTTCTGCATCTGTCTCAATACAAAGTTGAGCAAATAATGATCGACTGTTCACTGTTCTAGTTTTTATGAAGTTTATAATCCGAACACAGTCTTCGAGCACAGATCCCAGAGTTTCATTCAACTTCCATGAAGCGAGTGCCTCACGATGGACCATGCAAACTGGTGCCAAAAAATCTCGGGTTACGCTTGTTTTATGCGAGTTACAACGCCACTGTTGCGACCAGTCATTGTGGCAGCACCGTCGGTGCAAACACTGATGCATTTCGTCCACTGCAATCGAAACGTTGTGGAAAAAATCGTTTAAAACACGAAATATTTCATCGGCCGTCGTTCTCACTAGCAGTGACTTGCAAAAATAAATAAATAAATTCCTCTTGTATACTATTTTGCCAACAAAAGCGAACATAAACATGCAACTGTGACTCGCCGGCAATGTCAGTTGACTCATCTAACTGAATAGCAAACTTAGTAGATTGTAATCGTTCAGTTAGCTGCTCGACAATGTCCTTGGACATTTCATATATCCTTCTGCGGACAGTATCGTTCGAGATGGAAATGTTTTTCAGTTTTGTAACGTATTCTAAGCCGAACAATATACGTCACAAATCTCAACAGCGGCTGGCATGATAAGATCTCCGATCGTGTGCGGTTTCATTGATTTTGCGATTCTCCGGGCAGTCAGGTACGATGCTTTAAGAGCTTTTTCGTTGAGAGTGGCTCTTGTTTTAACAGTCTTCTGTTTACTATATTCATCGGCTTTACGTTTGAAACATTTTTTGGTTTTATTCTGTAGATCTGGATGTCTTGTAGTTAGATGACGACGCAATTTCGTCGGCTTCATTGCCTCACTAGAGAGGATTTGGAAACAAATAACACACTGTAGCAGGTTTTGGTCATTTGTTAATGGAACGAAACCGTACTTAATATACTCCACATAATATTTTCGAGCGTATTTATTTTTCTTACAAGTATCAACTTTAACGTCGTCTGGATCACAGTCACTTTCGCTCCCACTATTATCAATTTGTTTGTGCGAAGTCGAAGGCTTACGTTTCACAAATCGAGCCATTTTTGCGCCTAAAGTTTTAAAGTTTAAACAATAAAAAGGGTTATCCGAAAAGTCTCCACGCTCATTACGTGGGTTACTGGAATCCGTTGATTAATCCAACACGAATTACACAGCACCAAGGCCGAATAGCGGCTCTCAAGAAAACGAAATATGATTTTTTAAATAAAACACAATTGCTGAGAATTATATTTCACTTCTGCTCTCTCGCAGAATCTACGCCGACTGTTCTTTTAGCTTTTTGTAAAACTGCACCTTTCAGCAACACGGCCAGAAAGATGCCTGTATCGCACTTCAAAAGCGATGCCGTCTTTTTATGTACGTCACATTTCTGTTTGATGCTGTAAGAAACGCTGCCTGGACCATCCTTTCTCCAATAGCCGCACTGCGGACATACTATTAAAGAGATCTACAATTCTGCGGCTTGCATCCGTGCAGTCTGCCCCTATGCATTGCGTGAAAAATGCGGAATACTTTTTTTGAATTGTGTCTACTTTTTTCTCTTTTTTTTTTCTGCTTTGTGACCAGCGCGGCCCACAATACTCCCTGTCACGGCCCACCTTTGGGCCGCGGCCCATGGGTTGAGAACCACTGCTCTAAAGTAAATTGATAGAATTACTTCTAGACAGGAAAGCGTTGGGAGCGGTTAGGTTAATGGCCGAAGCGGGCTTTCCACAGCGCACTCTCTTCTTGCTGATGCATGCGCTGGTACTGTCATCATTGGAATATAGTCTTGGGCTGCTCACCTTGTCCAATGTACAGCTGAATAAATTAGAGCGTGCACAGAATGAGACAATGAGAGTGGTCTTGTGTTGCACCATGGATAATCTGGTGTCGGCCATGCGCTTTCTGCTTGATTTGCTAAGTGTGAGGTCTAAACTCAGGTAAAGGCATACATCAGGGTTGCTGGCATGAAGGATCATCCTCTCTATTAGGAGTTTGGGTTTACAAAGGGAAAACTCATCCAACGGGGGTGATCTTGGATGGCTGGGGCGGAGGATACAATAAAGTCAATTTGCAATCTAGATGAAGTGCCTAAAGGTGATGACTGGTTACGGGTACAGGACCGACCTCAACTAACAAAAGTTGTTATACAGTAGGGTCGTGAATGTCGAGACCGGGCGCATGGAACAGTTAAACTTTGGGTTCAAGATTATTCACAGAGTATGCTCCGTAAGACTGAGAAGAATTTGTTTCAAAAAGAATGGGTACAGCTGTTAAGCCAAGTCAACTGTAACAAGTCTAACGTTGCCTTACTGCCCAGAGCATGACAATGTACATGACAATGATGTCGCAGACAGACTTGCTAGACAGACTAAAATAAACGGCAGACTGTCAAAGGACAAGAAGGATATTGCTATGACTGTACTGAAAGACTGTGGGAAAATGTAGAGGGGGAATGGACGAACAATGTGGCTGTGAGGAAACTGCTGGAGATAGGACAAATTAAAGATGTTAGCAGGAAACCCGAACTGTGTGGCAGAAAACTCACCGTAAACGACCAACATTTGACAGGAACTATCAGCAAACATGTTCTTGGACGGATGCTGCGGCATGCGGCGGAGTATATATGGGGTTGTCCCGAATGCTGTGAAGCCGGAGTCTGAACTTTGAACTTTGAACAGAAATTTACAGTTATATTTGACTATCTTGCTGGCAGATGCTTCATTAAAATATTCTGCTAATCTCATTATTGGCAAGAATAGGAAGCGAGCAAGCCACATGAGTGTTTGGCACATTCTCTCTGCCATTTTCACCACTTCATATTGTCAAAAAGCATAAACTTTTCTAATCTAGACCAGTCTTGTTTCAGTCATACCAACAACAGATATCCATTATTCTTCGAATGTTCTATAAGTTGTTTTCGGTCTCATAAATTAATTGTTGCACAGCAAAATATAGGCGATTCTGTTTTGTTTTTTTTTCTTTCTGCGCGCTTATTATGTGAAACAGCCACCTACGCTATACCTCCTAAAAATGATTTCACAGCTGATTATATATGCACCTGCCATCTGTCATCATAAGTAGAATCTGTCGTCATGTGCGGACTATCATTGGAAGTACTGTTTATTTTCATGTACGGTCTGTTTCAAGTTGTTAGGTAACATCGTTCGCTTTTTCAGATTCTACATTCGGAAATGATCTTGTCGATTTCACGAACGCTGATACTGTCAGAAACAGGCTTGTGAAAAGCTGCTGAGCGGTACGATGCGCAAACAGCTTCAGTCAGCAACGACTGCTACTGTGCCCTCACCTAAGATAAAATAGCCATTAGTGTTATATCTTAGTGTTGGAAATCCCTACTAGTCGAATTATAAAAGCGGGCGTTTAAGATAAGAGAAGATAGAGTATGTAGCTGTATATTGGTGCCGCGGTCATGTGGTTTTAGAATGTTCTGTTTCAGTAAGTCGTTATGCCTTTCTGTCTGAATTCGCTGTTGTAAATTTTAATTCTTTATTTTAAAAAGTTTTTTTTTTAAAAAATACATCAAAATGTGTATATCAACAGGAAAAAGAAAGGGAGCTGGACATGGAGAACTGTCTGATGAAAAAAACAGGAAAAGAACGAGAGAAACTTTTGATGCGCAGACAACAGAATCTGCCTCATCTTCAACAGAAAGGACTGGAAAACGCACTCATAAAGATAGAAAGAACAGAAACCCCAGAAATAATTTACGACACGGACATTTTCTGTGAGGCCGCCGCTCATATTCGGGAGAAAAACGGAATTCGCCGAACTTTGACTCGGCGGGAAAAGGGTTACAACGTTATCACCGACTGGGTTGGATATCCGGAGGTGACTGATGTTATTACTCGAAAACTGGGCATAAGGAAAAGTACAATACCCAGAAGTGTTACATCTCTACAGATCCAGCCGGTCGGCGAGTTTATTCCTAAATGTGAGGAGCTGGGAGTTATTGGGTTAAGTTATGAGCTGGCCCAGCAGCAGTTAAGAGGCATCACTTCAATGAAGTCAGTGGACTTACAGAGAGGTGGTATTTTCTTCTCAGACGCATCTAAGCCTAAGTACGACGGTGGAAAGGTTATCAGTCACGCTTTCTCGAAGCAGGAAGAAGGGAGCGGTCCAGCCGAACCGAGCGTTGGTCTGGCCATTGGTCAGATTAAGCTCTTCTGGTCACGGGACCCAGAGAGGTCAAATAAGAAATGGGTTGTTGAGTTAGGCTGCTCGGCTGAGATAGGCAGAAACTCTGTCGCATCTATCACAATGACAAATATAGGAATCGCAGTTGTGCGCTTCAAATGGTCAAAGGTACCGCCCACCAACACATTTAATCTAAAGAAATATGACCTACGACGTTTCGTTTTTGACTGTTGGGGAGGTGTAATCCTGCCAGGAGAGACGTTCAGAATCCCAGTTTTGTATAAATGTATGGAACCTGGGTTTTACTCCGAAGATTGGCGACTTATAACCGAACCTGTTATGGAGAATGGTGCGGAGGTCATCATTCGCCTTTGGGGAATCACGCGAAAATATGACCCTTACCGCCCAGTTCGTCAAAAAATTGACGAGAACCTCAAGGTCAATATGACGAGGACGCTATTGGAGCACAGAGTCAAAAAAATTGTCGATTATCTCCCGCTGAGGGAGGTGCCCCTGAAAGATACCAGGTTTCCACTTGTTCACTTAGGCCCAGATCTCTTCCATCTAAACAATCCGTGGCTCAAATACCACTGCGCTTCCGTCTACCGTCTCGGGAAGCTGGCCGCCATGACGGAGATTAAGCGAGAGAGTCAGGTAAGGGAAACACCATTTGAAATCAAATCTAAGACGTCCACACTTTTCAGTGAAGTTGATCAGAGCACATCAGATCTCCACGTACAGTTCAGATCTAGTTCTGCTATCTCTGATCATCGGATATATGACACAGAAAACATGGGAGAAGAAGAAGGAGAAAGCATGAAAATGATTGAAACATTCAGTGACAACATATCCCCGATCTCAGATGAGGAAGTGGTTCCGTCAATTTCTCGACTAAAAAGGCAGATCGAGGAGCACATAAGCCCGGACAACCCCATCTTGATATTCCCAGCACAGGGGCTGGGCGAGGATGATGAGTATGATGACATGTTGATCACTAAACGGGCTCCGATGTCGATAAACCTCACCAACCCAGACTTCGTAGTCGATCAGATACGGCAGAATATCCTGGACAACGTAACCGATTCACGCGAGCAAAAAGAGGCCGAGTTTCTGATCTTGTCAGAGCAAGTTGCTCGTTTGCTGTTCAGGTACAGTCGCACAAAGCATCCACCTTTTTTTTTTTTGACATAACACACTCATCTTTTTACTGATAGCACATTTTTTTTTTTACTAATAACACATTTTTTAAAACTGATAACACGATCTTTTTTTTTACTGATAACACACCTTTTTAAATTTGTGATACATTCTTTTTTTTAACTGATAATAGTCTTTCTATATTAATATCACACTTTTTTTTTACTGATAACACACTCTTCTTTTTCCTGATAACACATTCTTTTTTTTAACTTTCTTTTTTACTCTGTTTTACTGATAGCACACTGTTTTTATTGTTAACACATTCTTTTTTTTACTCATAACACATTTTTTTTACTGATAGCACACTCTGTTTTACTGATAACACACACTATTTCTTACCGAAAACACACTATTTTTTTACTGATGACACATTCTTTTTTATTGATTATACACTCTTTATTTACTGATAGTATATTTTTTTTACTGACAACTCATTCTTCTTTTTATTGGTAATACACTCTTTGTTTATTAATATCACACTCTTTTTGTACTTTTAAACCGATAACACACTCTTTTTTGTACTGATAAAACACTCTTTGTTTATTGATATCACATTCTTTTTTTTTACTGATATCACACTCTTTTTTTAACTGATAACACGCTATCTCAACTGCACTTGATGCGTTCACTAATCAAGTTCATTTTACTTATTTTAACTCATTCACTCTCTCAGTCATGTATTCACTCATTCATTCACTCACTCAGGCACTCATAAAGTACTCAGTTCACTGATTTACTGAATTCACCACTGCCCCTCGCTTGCATTGTTCAGTCACTAACTCAACTCATTCAATTCACTCATTCTTGCACGCAATCATTCATGTACTCTTTCATTTACTCATTCATTTTAGCCCGTGTACTTAGCTCATTTAGTAGCTTTTTCATGCAATAATTCCGTCACTCACACCTGTGATAATTCATTTGCTTAAACGCATATTCACGCTTGCATATCCAAATTCCCTCAAAAGTTAATTAACTCACGTTAATTCACACATTAATTGAAGCAGGGTTTCGAACATAATTTTAAGAACAACAGAGAGAAACATTACATTACATTTCAGATGAGTTTCAGATCAAGAAAAACCAAAGAACCCATTAGAACATGGGCTGTACGTGTAGACAATGGCACCTGTAAACTTTGTATTGGCTTTGCTAAAAATCATGTTGCCCAAAAGCTCCAGTTATCTCCAACAGCAGTGACAACATCACTATTTGGGACATGGGTGAATAGTCAACTAAAGCGAGTTATAAAATGGGTCACACGTTTGTTTGTACAATGTCTTTCTTTCTTTCTTTCTTTCCCAGAACTGATAAGCCAATCGATGACTGGAAAATGATAGTAGGACGAAGTCTCCTATGTAGCGTCATAGATTCGTTTTCAGAGTTTGCAGCGGAGTTGAAAGTAAGGGCAATGTAACATGTCTGTCTGTCTGTCTGTCTCTCTCCCTCCCAGCATTCGAGCCATTCTAGGCTCATTGCTATAGATACACCCTGTCTTTGTTCATCTCTGTTCTTGGCTCTCTCACACAAGTTCTATACTCCAACCTCTCTTAAGTCTTCTGTGGCGTAGTCTTTCTATCGTCCCCTTGGCCTTTTCTCTGATCTTTTCCCTCCCAGCTCTTGTGTATATACAAGCTCGATGTAACGACTCCGTTACATTGTTCTACATGTTCATGCCTTCTGTTCAGGACTCACGACACACGGAGATGAAGAAATATTAAAATCCAGCAACAATAAATAGCAACTTTTTTATGACGGGGTTATCTAACACTGAAGATGAGACATACGTAGCCTTGTATGACTAGCTTTGCTTTTATTTGGGGGAAGTTTGAATAACTGTAATAGCAAACACAAACTGAATGTAAGGATTAATGTTGATTTGGTGATTGGACGAATGTTAGACCACCTTTCTTGCGAGAGCGGTGGACTTAGCTGCAAATGTAAGTGTCTGGTATCCAAATACCAGATATATGCACCTACTTCAGCAGCAGCAGGAAGAGGAAGTATAAGACTTCTATAACACACTGCAAACGACGATAGACCAGGTACGGAAAAAATGATATTGTATTAATAATGGGAGATTTTAATGCAAAGATTGATACAGAAAGAGCAGAAGACGAAGGATATGCTGTGGGGGAAATTAACATATGACATATAAACGAGGTAGGTGACAATCTAATGGCGTTTTGCATGGAAAATGAACCAATGATCGTTAACACACATCGCTAACTCCAAGAAGACTTTATACATGGACATCTGATGGGAAAACCAAGAATCAAATAGATTACATTTTAGTGCAAAGAAGGTGGAGATCAAGTATAACTTTACCAGGTGCTGATTGTGACACGGACCATGAGTTATTAATAGCAGACATAAAGATAAAGATAAAAAAGACAGTTACGGGATCAAGACCACTCTGCTTTCATCTTACAAAAATACCAGAGCAATACGGCATAGAAGTGAAGAACCGCTTCAAAATCCTGATGGCTGTACAGGAGGAGATGAATTGGCTACGCAGGCCGGATATATCTTAATAATAACAGCTAAAGACGTGATTCCAGTAAAGAAAACACAAAAGAATGAATGGACTACAGCAGGCACATTAGAGCTGATAAAACAACGTAGAGAAATGAAGACGCAATGGAAAGTGACAAACAACAACAAAAAGGAATATAAATCTTTAACAAAATAAGTACGAAGAAACATAAGAAAAGACAAAAAACAAAACATACAAGATTGTTGTGAAAGAATAGAAGGACATCAGAAGTGTGGAAGAGATAGTGAAATGTTTAAAGAAATGAAGATATTGACGAGAAATGTCACACCTAAGCTAAATGTAATTTGTGATGAGATGGGGAATACCTTGACAGAGACAGAGGAAATTCTAGAAAGATGGAAGGAATATTGCAAAGGAATGTATGAAACAACCGACTGCGAAAGCAGAAATCAACAGTGTGAATTATTATTGGAGGAGAAAGAACCCGAACCGACAATAGAAGAAGTTTTATGGGCAATAAAGAATCTGAAAAATGGTAAATCACAAGGATGTGATGAGATAACAGCTAAATTTATTAAAGCAGGAGGAGAGGAATGTGCAACAGTCTATCATGCACTATGTAAAAAGATATGACATTCAGATATCTGGCCAAAAGAATGGAAAAGAACTGTATTCATACCACTGCCAAAAAAGGGTAACCTGAAATTATGCACAAACTACAGAACTGTTGACCTGATTAATCATGCCAGTAAAAATCATAATGGATAGACTTCGTAAGAAAATAGAAGAAGAAGTCAGTATTGTCCAAGCTGGTTTTAGGCAAAGAAGAGGATCAAGAGATCATATATTCAATATAAGATTAATAATAGAGAAATTCAGAGAAGTTAATGTGAATTTATATTTGATCTTTTATAGACTGTTCAAAGGCACGTGATTGTGTACAACACCAGAAACTGTGGGAAATAATGGAAAAATGGGATTTCCAACACATTTGATACAGTTAATATCACTGCTGTATATAGACCAACAAAGCAGCAGTAAGAATAAATGGTGAAACAAAAACTTGGTTTGACATAAAAGAAAGGGTCCATCAGGGGTACATATTGTCGCCTTACTTATTCAACTTGCATACTGAAAAAATAATGAGGAATGTAGACGAAGAATATTACAATGCCATAACAATTGGAGGTTATAAAATACCAGAGATTAGATATGCTGATGACACAGTAATACTGTTCACAACACAAAAAGGAATGGAAAAACTAATTATGTCAGTCCGTAAGAACAGCGAAGAGCAAAACCTCTATCTTATTGCGAAGAAAAAAATAATGACAGCTGACAAAACAAATAAGGCAGCTGAAATATGTATCAATGAGGAAAAATTGGAAGAAGTCCAGATGACACGTTTCTCAGTATTCTCTTGGAGGCAACATCATGATCTCAAGACGTTGATTAAGGCTATTGTGACAGTCTTTTGCAAAGGAGCACTGCAAAGAAAAGGAAAGAAAAGGTTTAGGTAGCATATTGTTAACTAGACGCACAAAGATACAGAGAGCGACATCAAAAGAAAATACAATAAATAACATATCTCAGGCTTCAATCATCAAAAATAGCTGATGAAGAACAGCACAGACAACAAAGGAGGCTGTGGAAATGCAGCAGCACGTACGTTTTCATTGCAGCTTTTGAAGAGTAAATCATTATCAGAGTCGTCTGCATTTTGTTCTACTGAAGGCCAGAGTAAACAGTGGTAACTTTTGATGCTTGTAAGACAAAGGCTGGCTCATTCACAAACGGCTCCACAGTTTTACACAGAACTGATGATATGGATGTGTAATATAATAGGGAAGAGCAATAGGGAAACAACTCGCAGTTGTAAAACCTGGTATAGAGAACGAGGTGTCATTAGCGTGGCAAGAGCCCTGGTGAGGGCTGCTGAAAAGTCATGTGTTATAGCAATTCATGAGAGGACACTGACCGTCCTCTTATGCAAACTCGGTGATGCACTGGTGTCATTATTACTATAAGTAACAGCGTGGTCACAATCATCACCAGTCAGAGGAGTAAAAGCCTTCGATCTAACAGAATATAGAACAGCAAAACAATCCACACAAAGCTTAACAAAGCTCGTTTCTACAGCTCCCCAGTTCTTCACACACTCTCATCTAGTCATGTTAATGAATATACGGGAATGAAGACGCTGTCCGATAAGGCAATCAGCGATCCATCGCCGATATGCCAGCGTCAGGGTTAGCGAACCAACACCCTGTCCCATCTCTCCCTTGGTATCCTCAGTAACAGGTCTAGCCTGGCTAACTGGGCAGAGACTGCCATAGTCCCCATGGTGGTGGAGTCTGCTAAAGCATTGCACATCCCCCTGCTTTTTAGCTGTACTCCGGGACTGAAAAAGTAGCTACCATAACCCGCTCCCACGCCGATAAATGATGCTGTACCCCAACACCTCCACAGCATCGGCTGCAAGGAACACCAGCTCGCGGTTACAGAGAGATAGCACAAGACAAAACAAGACAAGACATGTTAATGAATATTATCCTCTTCTAACAGGTAAAATGCTGTGAGGCAGAGATGATTCAGCTGATGTTTGAGAGTACACTCACACATTCCATGTCCACCACGGAGTCTTCAGAAGACGAAGTATTGTTATCTAGGAATGATCCTTCTGAGTCGTTCTCTGAATCACAGGATGAGTGAGGGTTTTTCTTTCTCTCGAATTTGTAACGGGACAAGGGATCGCCAATTCTGGGGTCTGGTAAAGAAGTATTGCACATGCACTGCTTTTTTTTACCTGTACTCAGGAAAATAATTCCCATGACCCGCTCACAATCCGACACAGTGCTGCGCCTCAACATCCCCATAGCATCGGCTGCTGCGCGCAGTTCAAGGGAAACTGAAGAAGAAGACGACAAAGAAGAAGAAGAAGACGACAAAGAAGAAGAAGAAGACGAAGAAGAAGAAGAAGAAGAAAAGAAGAAAAAATTATTTACGACCAAGCGCAATAATGAATGGAAACGAAATAACTCACATCTCAAAGATATCATTATAAACCTAAACAAAAAAAAACCAAACAAACAAACTACAAACTACAGTCTTCAGGCTACAGGCCCATCAGCATAAAAGGAAGTCGCACATCCGTTCTGCCATGCGAGGAAAAAAAAAGATATCCAAGCTTCAGAACACACCATGGATTTCTGAACTTGCAATGGAGGCTAAAGACCCAGAACACACCCTGGATTTCTGAACTTGTAATGGAGGCTTAAGACCCCAACCCGACCCAACGAAGAGAGCCAGGATGGAAAATGGTGAGGGCAAACACGAATAGCTCCTGCTGGTGTTGGTATTAATGAAGGGTTCCTCAACCAGTTTGTAATTTTAGGGTTTCGGGAGGGGGAGGAGGAGGATCTGGATGACAGATTAAAATTGTTGAAATATTATATGTATATTGCCTGGAATGCATCTTTTGAGTAAGAGAGTCTTGGAAAGGGGGAGGGAATCGCATTTTAAAAATTTTAAAATTAAGATGAAAAGGTGTGCATGGGGCAGAAAAGGTTGAGAACCACTGAATTAATGGATACGACAGCCTCTTTGCCCTGACTAGATAACTGAGCATATGAAACTGAACGCAGAATGAGAAGGTTAACAAGTCATTTGCATGTCACTTGCGGAGCTTTGCCTCCATAACTAGCCTGTAGGCCTCTCTCTTGTGAACAAGATGGCCTGCTGCTGATTATCAACGATGTCTTGCAGCCATCTTCGCCTTGGTCTTCCTCTCTTTCTTTTTCCTATTATGTACTCTTCCAAGATGGTCTTCTCTAGATTATCATGACGTTTAATGTGTCCAAAGTATTTAAGTTTTCTCTTTTTAATCCTCTTTACTAGCCAGCCTTCTTCAATATTAAGTTCTTGTAGTATAGATATATTTGTTCTTTTTGTGTCCATAATATTTGAAGAACTCTTCTGTAGCATTTACATTCAAAGGCATTTATGTGCTTCTCAGCTGTTTTGTTAAGTGTCCAGGCATATGTTGCGATGAGAAAAATGCATGCTCTTAAAAATCTTATTTTTGTAGTTCCTCTTCACAGATTATTTAGTTGTTTTACTTTCTGAAGAGTGATAGATATCCTCCTTTTAATTTCCCTCATTGTATCTCCATTGTTAGTTAGCAGTGATCCAAGATATTCAAAACTCTTCAATTTTTCCACATTGATACATATTTCAGTTGCCTTATTTGTTTTTCAGTTGTCATCAGTTTAGTCTTCTTCGCATTAAAATAGAGGTTTTGCTCTTCACTATTCTTACGGACAGACATAATTAGCCTTTCAATTAATTTTTGTGTTGTGGACAATAATATTGTGTCATCAGCATATCTAATTTCTGGTATTTCATAACCTCCAATTTTTATTCCATGTTCATAAAAGAAGGTTAACCACAGAACCCAAATTATAGCATGGTTACCGTTGCTACTGAGAGCAGTAAATTGTAACATTTTATTTGTGTGATTGATTATATTGGGTATATTTATAACTGTGTTCAACGGTAATTAGGCATAATAATGATAATTTCTTCTCCTTTCATTCCCTTTGCCAAAAATCCCAGGTTACTATTAATTTTCTTTTCTTTAGAACCTATCTCAGATTTACAGATGTGTGCTAGCTGTCTTATAATAGGCCGAAGAAAAAGAGGTCGATCACGTGAAACTCTAAAGAGGACGTTGTTAAGAGAGGCCAGTTTAGTGGGCATAACATCTCTTGATGAGGTTGAAAACCTCGCCGAGAACAGGAAAACTTGGCCAACTACCATGCGAGCCCTATGTGACGTTTAACGGCACGGTTAGGAGCTAAGACTAATGGTGTCTCTCTCTCTCTCTCTCTCTCTCTCTCGCTCCTCTACTGCACATGCTCAACCTTTTAGTGCAAACGCACAAACAAAACATCGAGACCGACAAGATTTTCATACATAAATATGAGTAGACAACATGAATCAGATTAAAAGATTAGTGCATTGGATGTATCGCAACCCGGGCACAAAATGCAACCATATCTCACGAGTATAAAGTAATTTTAGCTCAGTGTAAACAAGTAGGTTACCTGCTTTTTGTTGAGCAAAGTTAACGATTGTACGCAGAGCTGTGTACGCGACTAAATATTTTATTTAATCACCCGGACTTTGTCTTGAGCGAAATTGTGTAAGAACTTAGGCATGTCTTCTCCACTGAAATTGATGAGTTGTTATGAGGAGTCAAAAATTAACGTAATGAAGACCAGTATTTGACAAGGCATGACGTTAACTGATTTTTTAAAAATATCAATGTATTTTATTAATTTCAGTGAGTCGCAGTCGCAGTCGCAGACTTCGCTTATGTGTATAGACAGACACCCGCGATACGCCTTCCAGTTTCTCAGGTTAGGTACCTTTATTCATTGTTACTATCATCTAAAACAGATTTTCGTATTTGTATTACTGAACACTAAACACGTGTTTTGTTCACACACTGTTCTGTACTGTGCCTATTACTGTTAACATGAGCATTAGGCCCAGTGACACAACAGACGTTACATTGGTATACGCCGTGTAACAAGACAGCCCAGATAACAATAACATACAACTACACATCAATACACGACATGACCGGTTACATGTAGTCGACTAACTCAACACCACAGTTGACGCTTAACAAGAATCCAATAATCACAGGATTCAGCAGTCATCAAACAATCAGCTAATGTTTAATGATGAGTTCCATTTGTTCGATGTGTGTTGCATAGATGTGGAGTGTAAACTGATGAGAACAATTACAATGATCATAAAAAATGTCCGGGCGACTAACATCGCCATGGGACTAACTCAGACATACAACACTGACAAAACATGCCAACTTCAAAAATACAACATACTTTTCAACCTGAAATTACAATCTTGTTCAGAACGGGGCCAGATCAAACACATGACAATTACAATAATCCATCTAACTACAACATTTGTCATGAAAAGGACAATCCGTCTAACTACAACATTGTCCTAAAAAGGACAGTCCATCTAACACAACTACGGCAACTATTGCCTTAAAAAGGACAAATAAACACAAATACTACATACTAGAACAACACCTCTGTCCTAAAAGAGGACAATCACACCAAACTTACATAATGAACTAGAGAATCCTTAACATCCCTATCTAGAAAATAAAACTCAACACACGACCTGTCTCTACAACATTCCGACCAAAAACTAACCCACTCATACACCCCGCCCATCAGATCCACGTGACTCAGTTCTCCCTCGGAACACGGAGATACTTTCTCCGTGCTAGCATAAACAGGTGAGTTGTGGTCTATTACTGTTTGACCACAACAACAGGGTTTCTCACAAAAAAATCTGTAACAGAATGTTAACCTAGAATGTTATTCTGTTACACATCGATATATTTGTTCTTTCTTTCTTTCTTTCTTTCTTTCTTTCTTTCTTTAACCGCAGACTGTCAATGGAAAAGGGGGACATTGCTATGGCTGTACTGGACAGACTGCGGGAAAATGAAGAGCGGGAATGGACGAACAATGTAGCCGTGAGGAGACTGCTGGAGCTAGGTGCTGGCAGGAAATCCGAACTGTGTGGCAGAAAACGCATCGTAAACAACCAACATTTGACATGAACTATTAGCAAGATGTACTCTTGGATGGATGCTGCGGAGTGCGTCGGAGCATATATGGGCCGTTCCAAATGCAGTGAAGCCGGAATCTGAAATCTGAACTTCTTTCTTTCGTTGTAGCATTATTATCATTACCAACATAATGCAAAAATACTTTTCTGATATTTTTGTTGTCGCCCTTCTTCCACTCGCTGTGAGAATGAACGTAAATGTTGCTGATTCTCTAACGGCAGGTTTCAAGATGAATTCTATAACCGCATTTACTGCCGCATGTATGACCTCCTGTGCCACTTTCTGGACACGCTCGAAGCTCTGCTGTCAGAGGCTACAGTACTGAAGCTCTCACAAGATCAAGTTGGATTTACCAGGTTCTTCTAAGCCTCTCTTCATACATCTCTGTTAGGATGCTGTTTCTTTCTTTCTTTTTTTTTCTTTAAAACCTTCCTTCTCCTGATCCAACTCTGGCTAATCTTAGGCACGGTATCTCCAGCTCTTCTCACTGGTGAGCTGTCTTTGTGTGTTATTGTTTAGGTCAGTGTTTCCCAACCTGTTTAGACTTAGGGACCATTTTTCCAGGTACAGTGCATAATCGTTGCGGACCGCAGCCTCGTAATATCGTCAGGCCAAAAATCCTTAATTATTTTTATATAATAAACGGCGCTTAATATCAAAGAGATAACGCGGCCATAGACTAAATGACAGTACATAGCGGATCACAGGCTGGGAAACGCTGGTCTAGTTCATTGAAACTGATCACTTCCTTTAGTACTACACCCGGGGTGGGGGGGGGGAAGGCGGCGAAGATGCTGTTCTATTTGTAATCAGCCACCCATAGCTGACATGCCAGCGTCAGAGTTGGCAAAACATACCTGATCAAGACCCTGTCCCACCTCTCCGTTGGTATCTTTACTCTTTGTAGCAGGTCTAGCCTGGCTAACGGGGCAGGGGTCGACATAGTCCCCATGGTGGTGGAGTCTGCTAAAGAAGTACTGCATATCCCCTGCTTTTTAGCTGCACTCGGTGACTTAAGAAAAATAGCTGCCATGACCTGCCCCCAAACCGATCCCTTGCTGTTTCTCATCTCCACAGATTCGGTTGCAAAGAACACAAGCTCCGCAGTAAAAGGAGGAGGAGGAGGGAAGGAAGGAAGGAAGAACAATAAGAAGAAGGAGGAGGATTGATTGATTGATTGATCTTTATTTCAAAAGGGTTAAGAATTGGGCACGCAGGCCCGTCTGACATTCTGCCCTTTATCATACATCTTTCACTCTATTCCAGACATTCTACAAATATGCTGTTCATATAACAAACATAATTAACATTGAAGCTGAGAGACATAAAATAAAATATAACATTTACGTTTCGCTCTTAAACATTCACTCAGTACAGAAGTAACTACATACATTATAAATGACTATCTACTAAACAAAATTATAAAGGAAGAAAAAGGAGAAGAAGAAGAGGAAAAAGGAAGAAGAAGGAGGAGGAATAATAATAATAAGACGAAGAAGAAGAAGGAGGAGGAGGAGGAAGAAGAAGAAGAAGAAGGAAGAAGAAGAAGGAGGAATAATAATAATAATATTAATAAGGAGGAGGAGGAGGAGGAGAAGAAGAAGAAGAAAGAGAAGGAGGAGGAAGAAAAAGAAGAAGGAGAAGGAGGAGGAGGAATAATAATAATAAGGAGGGGGAAAAGAAGAAGAAGAAGAAGGAAGGTGAAGAAGCAAGAGGAAGAAAAAGAAGAAGAAGAAGAAGAAGAAGGAGGAGGAAGATGAAGAAGAAGAAGGAAGGAAGGAGAAGAAGAAGGAGGAAGAACAAGAAGAAGAAAAAAGAGGAGGAGAAGAAGAAGAAGATGAAGAAGAAGAAGATGATTAAAACTTGCACTAAATCCACTACAAAAATTAGGAAAATTTTGTAACAGTGGTTTCCTTTTAACTGTGTATACACATCGGACACTTTACAAAAATGATGTGAAGATGCGCTACGCATGAAAAATTCTGACAACTCCTCAGAAAAGGTAATGCCATGTTTTATAAATAAATTCCTACTCACTAGCGAAATAAAAGAAGACACGCATTCTATTTTAAAGAAGCCAATATTAACAAGGGAAGGAGTTGTTACAAAATTTGTAAAACATGGGAAACTAAATAAAACGATACGGAAAAGACAGTGACGATTTGTTTTTGGAAATATCAGGCGCAGACAGAAGTTAGAGAGCCTGATTGTCACAGGAAAACTCGAAGTCAAAAGACTGAGAGAACAACACAGTAGATAAAAATACGAAAAATAGATGAAAAACCTGTTTCCACCTTGCACTTACCTACGTCTGTCAGGGCTAATTTTGTGCCCGCATTTCTTTCAAGGAGGATACCAAAAAAGCTATATGTTTAATTTTTCATCTATTGTTTGTGTTTTTATCTGTTGTGTTTTTTTATGTGATCTTTGAAAAAGGCATTTGGAAAAATAATGGATTATTGTTTGTCATTCATATATATGTGCTCATTTTACCTTCTGCCATTCTTGTTTCTGCCCACTTTCTTGACTTTTTCTACCCTTCTGTAAAACTGAACCTTACACCGTCATGAAGTTAATAAACAGTCTTTTTTCACTAGAAAGATTTAACCCAACATTTTAACAGTCATGCACCCAGCTAAGTGCGAACTAAACAAGATATAGTAGCATTTAACTTCTGGTAAAGAAATACATTTTGAAATGTGACGTAACTAGAAAGTATTCAGGCTTATTTTAAAAAAATATTAATATGTAGTAATTTACGAAAAACACAAGAACAAAGCTTAGGATATTCAACTCAAGTGTAAAAACCCATCCTTAATTACGTGTGTGAAAGCTGGAAAACAACCACAGAAATAGACGGCAACTTGGACTCATTCGAAAAGAAATGTCTAACAAAAATATCATGTATACAAAGAAACAAATTCAAGACTAAAGCTTAGAGAAGAGAAATGAGCATGCAGCAAACAGCCTTCAGCAGTAATCAGGAAAATAAGGTGGGCATATGTGGACCAAGTAATGAGAAGAAAGAATCAGAGAATCACAAAGCAAGTCATCAAACGAGAAACGTAAGGAAGAAATGAAAAACCGCGAGAGACCCTAAAGAAAATACTGACAAGAGAGGCTAAGATGACTGGCATCGAATCCTTTGATGAGACTGAGAAGCTCTCCGAGAACAGAGACTCAAGACACACTGCAAGCCCCGTGTGACGCATGACAGCACGGGAAGGATATAAGATGTTATGATAAACTGATTTCGTACCAGGAATGCAATAGTTAACATCCTATGAATTGATTTCGTGCCAGGTTTATTAAAATTTTATCAGTATGTAGTAATTTCATTCATTCATTCCTTTGCATGTCCCTTGCGGAACTTTGCCTCCCAAACAGCACTCCTGTAGGCCTCTCGGTTGTGAGCAAGATGGCCTGCTGCTGCTGCATCCATTTCCAGATCATCAACGATGTCTTGCAGCCATCTTCGTTTCGGTCTTCCTCTTTTTCTTTTTCCCATTATGTATCCTTCCAATACGGTCGTCTCTAAATTATCATGACGTTTAATGTGGCCAAAATATTTAAGTTTTCTCTCTTTAATCCTCTTTACTAGCCAGCCTTCTTCAATATTAAGCTCTTGTAGTATAGATATATTTGTTCTTTTTTGTGTCCACGATATCTGGAGAACTCTTCTATAGCATTTACATTCAAAGGCATTTATGTGCTTCTCAGCTGTTTTGTTAAGTGTCCAGGTCTCACAGGCATATGTTGCGATAGGAAAGATGCATGCCCTTAAAAATCTTATTTTTGTGGTTCTGTCTGCTCCTCTCCACAGATTCTTTATTTGTTTTACTTTCTGAAGAGCAATAGATGTCCTCCGTTTAATTTCCCTCATTGTATCTCCATTATTAGTTAGTAGTGATCCAAGATATTCAAAACTCTCCACTTCTTCCAGTTTTTCCTCATTGATACATATTTCAGTTGCCTTGTTTGTTTTGTCAGTTGTCATCACTTTAGTTTTCTTTGCATTAAGATAGAGGTTCTGCTCTTCGCTGTTCTTGCGGACTGACATAATTAGTTTTTCCATTCCTTCTTGTGTTGTGGACAGCAATACTGTGTCATCAGCATATCTAATCTCTGGTATTTCATAACCTCCAACTGTTATGGCATCGTAATATTCTTTGTCTACATCTTCTCTAACATTCCTCATTATATTTTCAGTATACAAGTTAAATAAGTAGGGTGACAATATGCACCCCTGACGTAGTAATTTACGTCCTGTAAATTACCTTAGTAAACATTTATCCAGTTGTAGTAATTATTATTATCATGTGCGGTGGCGAATAACGTTGGAGAACATGCTTCTCCATCTTGTGCGATCCTTGGTGTTTCTGATCAGTTCAGATACTTTTCTGTTGTTTTTTTTTTCATGTCTCTTGGTCAGTCCGCTGAGATATTTTTCTTTTCTCTTTCTTCTCCTTCTTTTCCGTTTGATTTTTTTTACTAAGCTCTCTAACTTCTATCTGCTTATGATATGTCCCACAAATTTTCATCGTCATTTCTTTGTTATTTTAGCAGGTTTCCGTTGTTCTGAAACGTCCGTGAGGATCTCTTTGATGTAGTAATTAATGTCTATAAATTGATTTCTTGTCGACTTCTTTACATATTTATCAACATGTAGTAATTAATGTCTATAAATTGATTTCTTGTCGACTTCTTTACATATTTATCAACATGTAGTAATTAATGTCTATAAATTGATTTCTTGTCGACTTCTTTACATATTTATCAACATGTAGTAATTAATGCCTATAAATTGATTTCTTGTCGACTTCTTTACATATTTATCAACATGTAGTAATTAATGTTATATATAAATTGATTTCTTGCCAGAGTTCGAAATATTCCGATGAACTTCGGCGTGGAGGAAATGCTGAGCGCGCCTCTCCCACCGAAATGGGTCAAGCTTGCTCAACGAATGGACAACATTGTCATTCGAAACAGAGCTCGCAAAGAGTACCTGGACGAGCTTCAGTGATCCGCGCACAATCTCTCACGTGACTCTGGCTTGGAGGAGCCAGCACCCCCCCCCCCCCCCGCCCCCCTCCCAAACCGAAGCTGTTGTCGATTGCGGAAACAAAATCTCTGGGGGAAACTCGTCCAAAACAACTTTACAAATTAATAAATAATAAGCCCCCATTTTTAGCTTTTAAAATTTGTTTTTTGTTTTTTCAAAATTGTACATAGTAAAAATAATGTACCGAGATTTCAGTTTGTACATAGTAAAAATAATGTACTGAGATTTCAGTTTGCTCTATTAAAATGATTAAATCACACTCAATATCTTTTTTTTTTCATATTTGTCTCTATTTGTTCGCTACGCTCCGTGAAATCTTCCCGCCAGTTTTAACGTCCGTTACAGAACGAAATCATTGTATTCCAACATCCATAATCGGAACCTATTTTTACTCTGTTTTATGTTTTTTTTTACTACAGGAGACCCGACAAGTAATCTTTACATTTCCTCATACATAATGGATGTTATAAAAGTAGTGAGACCAAGGAATTGTGTAACCAGTCAATTTTTACACGAACACACACAGATTTATGTGATTAAATTACTGATTTTAAATAGAAAAGTCTTGATGAAGGATCTTAGTACACTTGAGAAAGTGATCAAGTGGAATAAAGCTAAAATTCACGCAGGAAATGCCACTGTTAGCGTTTCTCCGTATAGCAGTGAATTAGACGCTGTAGACGACGTGGTGAAACTAGCGTTTCTTTATGTAGCAGTGAACTAGATGCTGCAGACGACATGGTGAAACTAGCGTTTCTTTGTGTAGCAGTGAACTAGATGCTGCAGACGATATGGTGAAAATAGCGTTTCTTTATGTAGCAGTGAACTAGATGCTGCAGACGACATGGTGAAAATAGCGTTTCTTTGTGTAGCAGTGAACTAGATGCTGCAGACGACATGGTGAAAATAGCGTTTCTTTGTGTAGCAGTGATTTTTTTCTCAGGAACTGTGAAACTGAGAGTAGTTGTCCTATGTTGAGTTCGTCCACTGTCTTCGAGAGTATGAAACGTGAATTTGTAAGGGCAAGCGTGTGAAAACTTCAGCTTAACTACATACACACGCACGTAGACACAGATAAGGCAGGCGATACGTAGACATATACTTAAATATATTCACACATACATACGCATGTAGACATATATAAGGTAGGGCGATACACAGACATATATATATATATGTCTGTGTATTATTGACATAATACAGTATATATTCATACATACACACGCACGTAGACACCGAAAAGGAAGGCGATACACAGGCATATACTTAAATATATTCATACATACACATATGCCCAGTGACTCTTAACATCAGTATTTTGTGTAATTACTGAACAAGAACTAGCTAAATTTTTCATTTGGAGAAATATAGAAAATACAAGAACAAAGCACGAACCTAGAGATATGCCCTGAAGGCTGAAGATACTCTTAGAGATAGACAGAACTGTGTCAGACACAAACGAAGATCACATTCGGAGATATAGTAACATAAAATCCTAGCACATAGTTTTTTTTGTTTAAAATAGTGCGATATTAATGGTCCCAGCAATAAGTTATATATTAACATAAAGAGACTTCCTTGTGTCTTCAAATGGCCATTTGGTTTTCCCCACTAATCTCTTATGATCTTTGGCTGTCCGAAGAACGCCATTAACAATATAAATAGCCAAGAATGTTGTAGACCGTGTTGTAGAGTTTCAATACTCTTATATTTCTGAGGTGAGTATATTACTGAAAGATAGACTTTACTGCTGGGGTCATGGTGCAAATACTTGGGTAAACTATGAAAGGTTGTATGTGGACGTAGTTTTTACTGAAATAAGGGCAGAGTGCACATTAAAGTTCGAAGCCTTCTAGTAAGTAGGGATTAGTGAGTGTAGATATTTCTTACCAGCATCTGTGCATAGATCCACTTTTGTTCTGTTGTTTACGAGGCCAAGATAATTGAACTAAAAGGACCGATTAGTTATCATAGCCTTCCAAAGTAAAACAACTAAAGAATCTGTGGAGAGGAACGGACAGAACCTGCAAAAATAAGATTTTTAAGGGCATGCATCTTTCCCATCGCAACATATGCCTGTAAGACTTGGACACTTAACAAAACAGCTGAGAAACACATAAATGCCTTTGAACGTAAGTGCTACAGAAGAGATCTTCAAATATCATGGGCACAAAACAGAACAAATATATCCATACTACAAGAACATAATATGAAAAAAGGCTGGCTAGTAAAGAGGATTAAAGAGAGAAAACTTAAATATTTTGGACACATTAAACGTCTTGATAATCTAGAGAAGACCATCTTGGAAGGGTACATAATGGAAAAAAGAAGCAAGACATTGTTGGAACAATTTTTTATAAATAGGAAACTACGAGGTTTTGGTACGGTAAAGGAAGAGAACAAATATTGTAGGATTAAACCTCGAAAAAATCGTAGACAAAGCACTTTAGTGAGACGTGAGAGAAAGAAAAATCACAAGAGAATTACCTGGGATTCGAACACGGACTCCGGTAGGACGAGCAGCCGTCTAGCCACGAGAGAACAGCGTACTATCGACTTAGCCAACTAGCACACCAAAAAAGGTGTTTTGTTGACATAGTCTTTAGTAACTGCTCAACAGACATGAGAGATCGTGACACCCGGAAAGAAACGAGGTCGTGACACACAGAAATTCCATAGCTTAGATTCATTCTCTCTAGCAGGTACCAACTAGACAAACATACACACGGTCTCCTGCCATGTCTGGTGCAAACTTGAACAACAATAACAAACGAACGAATACTTATTACATGAAGTTAGTTTCAGGTATAGTTTTAAGGAACAATTTTTTATAAATAGGAAACTACGAGGTTTTGGTACGGTAAAGTAAGAGAACAAATATTGTAGGATTAAACCTCGAAAAAATTGTAGACAAAGCACTTTAGTGAGACGTGAGAGAAAGAAAAATCACAAGAGAATTACCTGGGATTCGAATGAATCTAAGCTACTGAATTTCTGTGTGTCACGACCTCGTTTCTTTCCGGGTGTCACGATCTCTCATGTCTGTTGAGCAGTTACTAAAGACTATGTCAACAAAACACCTTTTTTTGGGGTGCTAGTTGGCTAAGTCGATAATACGCTGTTCTCTCGTGGCTAGACGGCAGCTCGTCCTACCGGAGTCCGTGTTCGAATCCCAGGTAATTCTCTTGTGATTTTTCTTTCTCTCACGTCTCACTAAAGTGCTTTGTCTACGATTTTTTCGAGGTTTAATCCTACAATATTTGTTCTCTTACTTTACCAAGACATTGTTGATGATCTACAAATGGATGCATCAGCAGAAGGCCATCTTGCTCACAACCGAGAGGCCTAAAGGAGTGCTGCTAGGGAGGCAAAGTTCCTCAAGGGACATGCAAATAAATGAATGAACCTTTGAACCAGTGTTGTTCGTCATGGAAAACGGGGAAGTGGGGAGGGGGTATGGAGGTTTGCTGTTATACTGGATCAGTCAGGCCAGCCAGAAGAGATCGATTTTTTTTCTTTAACTTTTTCAATGCTCTGCCAGAATATATTTTGATGTGAAATTTAGTACCGAGAAACCGGAAGGAAGTTACTCTATAATTTAAAAATATGGATTCGGTTAGAAATGATTTTTTTTTTTAGACTTTTTAAAAGTATCATCCGAGCATTGATTCACATTGGAGTGCAGGATCTAGCAACACTGCCAGTGATGTTTTGTTCTGAAGTGAAAGGTGGTGTCATATGAGAAGTTCATGAGACCCAATTCAATTCCTGAAATTGAAACTAGGTATTGTTTGCCGATTTCTCATCCGACACGCGCCTGGTACTTGCAGAGTTTACTGGCATTTGCAGGTAAATGAGCAACAACGCATTTACATGCACAGCAACAGAAACACGTTTACAGGTAGATCAACAGAAACACATTTACAGGCGGATCAGCAGAAACACGTGTATAAGTAGATCGACAGAAACACATTTACAGGCAGATCAACAGAAACACATTTACAGGCAGATCAACAAAACAAATGCACTTATAGCCAACATGGTGAAAATGTGTGGTTGACGTATGGAAGGCTAGAGCAGTATGTATTCATTACGAAGCGGTTTATAAAATCATGGCAGTTTATACAATCAAAGAGAGACTTTTAAGACAAAAACCCGTTGTTACAGTGGCAGGTGATTCTGGGGGAAATATTTTTAAAATTCCATCCTGCAGAATATCCCTGGAGGACTCATTTACTAGTCCATCAGCTGTTTCTGGCGTTTCTTCTCGGCTAAAAAAATTGAATACGGAGTATAATAATCTTTTAACCAAAACACAACATCGTAATATCTGTGCTGCTTAGTTACCTTTTACATGTTTTTTTTTCTCCAACTGCATTAATAATATTTCATATTTTTACAGTTAAGGGTTTTTAATGAGTGATCAAATGTAAGAGAATTATTCCTTATCCATAGCATATCAATTCAGAGCCTGGAAAGATGGTGATGCCACATAACCACCGATTGCTCCACACGTGGCTAACTGAGATAGTGCCACCTTTGCTTTCTGATGGTTCAGTTTACACAAACTTTGTTTCATATTTAAACAAGATTTTTAAAAAAATGTATAAAATGACATTCACGCTGCGTGTAAATGAAACATAAATCAATTTCGTGTTTAGATTAGGGTTCCATCCAAAGATATCTGATGCAAATAATCCCGAAATACTTCTGATCCCAAGCATTCCGGATAGGGGATCACAAGCTGTAATTTATACGACGCTATTAAATACAGATTTCCAGCAAGTTTGAAAGGGCCTGTAAATCCCATCTTAAAAATACCCATATCACTAATATTCTGCCACTTCAGAAATGTGAATATTGTTTTTCTTCTTCCTTTTCATCGTTTGCTCAGACATCGATGCTACCCTCTTTCACAAATAAGGCAGTTCGTCTCTGGGTTTTCCTTCATCAACGTAGAGCTTAACTTGTAGAGGGCTGGGGGTCTGGCCAGGTACTTTGCCTGAGTAGACCGTGTAGTTGGCCTCTGTGGATGATACATTGTGGTGTCTGTTGCTTTTTGCCGATTTACTGTTCGTGGGCTATGTTTGGTCTCTTAAAACCTGGCCATTTATGGGTGATGACTACGGTGCACCTGATGGTGACAGCAAGCTGACATGATCTTCCTGAGTTACCAAGGATTGATCTATGGCATTATATCCTCCCCCTCCCCCAAAGAGATCTCTGGCCGCCGTTGTAGCCTTCTGAAATAATCCTACGAATATCGGATAGTTCTGTACCTTGGCATGCAGACATTTGTGCTAGTTCTTCATGACGCTTTAAGTCCTTAGTACTTCAACTGTGCTTGCTTTTCCCTATTTGGATGTGCTTTATATTTCTAATTTATTGAAAATATCCAAATTTCCAAAAAGAAAAATTAGCAATTCCTCTCTAATTTGCTTTAGTTGGGGAAGCTTCTGTGATATGCTTTTGTTATATATAACACAAAAGTTACCATGACAGGAATGACGGTCCTGATAGACGAACTCTTTTTCTGGCTCCGAGTTCGACATTTCACACCAGGGAAGAGCGTGTGTATCAGACACTGAAAGGTTCATCAAAGCTACTGGTTGAGTTGACATCAGTACATTTAATGAGTGGATGATGATGATGATGGTGATGATGATAACGATGATGATGATAATGATGATGATGAAACGATTGGGGACGAAGACATCAAATTGCACATCAAACTGACCAGGACGACATCACGAGTATAGATTCATGTGGCCCAGTTTCCTGGTCGCAAGCAGAGCCACTAGATCACCCAGAATCTCAAGTAGACGAAGACTTATTCCACATTCTTCCATTGTGGCCACAACATACATGACTACATTCTCTCGGGAGGATACAATAACTTTCAGTTGTCGGGACAGCTCAAGTTCTTCCCACTTTCTCGTTCAGTCCCACATTCTCCCAGAAACAACTCCCGCTCAGAGATTCCAAGTATTCTCCAGCCAATCACTTGCGCGGATTACCTCAGGTTTCATGATTCAAGGGGCACAACTTACGAGCTCGTAAATAGAACCAAAAATATAAACAGCCGCGCAGGGTCGTTAGTACGTAAACACATGTAGGGTTGAACACGCGCTGTTAACAAAATACGTCGTCACATTGAAGAGGATTACGAATTTAAGAACGTTTTGACAAACACTGATACCATCAAAGGTGAATTTAGCTTGCTGTATATCGTTATTTTTTCTACATGAGAGTGAGATTGACAAATTTCTGTGAATTCACATAACCCGTGTTTGCTTTGTCTTTTCAGCTCCACTGACCAGAATGGCTGTCCGGCACATTATTTATGTACTTCAAATATTCCAGGCGGTTACTTTGACTGTCGGCCAAGACCATGGCCCACTTCTGTACCCAGAAGAGCCTTTATATCCTTACGCTCCCCACGACTCCTCCATCTTCACTGACAATGAGCCTTATCCGAATCAGTATGACTATCACATGCAGCCGTTACCCTTTGGTTACAAGCCTCCAGTTGTATCGACGGATTTGTATCTGCAAAGAGATTCTCCGCAACAAAAGCCACTAGCACAGCCTTCTACAGCGAGTCCGTCGGGTGATGAAGTCAAGTTCAAAACCGATGGCAGTGTTTCCCAGCGTGAAGACCAGCCTCAACCAGCAACTGTAACGCCCCCACCTGAGCCAAATTCAAATCCAAAGCTAAGCAGCTTTTCTGGTAGCGCAGGATCTCCACCAACATCATCACAGCCCAAGCAAGAACAACAGATTGAACATACCAGAATCCCTGGAACAAAATCTACACGCAAGTTCACCACCGATAATTCCGATTATTTCTGCTTGTTTCAAAGTGACGCGCTCCTTAAATTATTTCTGTTCCTTAGTTTCAGCTTCATTTGTGAGTGTTCTCATAATTCTTTCAGCTTCATTTGTGAGTGTTCTCATAATTCTTTCACTTACTTTAAAGCATCTGCGTACCTTTCTAAATCTCATCACAGTTTCACAAAAAGGTGTTTCAAGCGTTCGTTTCACAAATATATTTCTTCTGCTTCATTTCTGTTATAAGCTCAGCTCGGCTCTCTCTCTCTCTCTCTCTCTCTCTCTCTCTCTCTCTCTCTCTCTCTCTCTATCTCTCTCTCTCTCTCTGAACCTTAAATGCCCACAGGTACACAGGGCTCAGCAAGGCTTTCCACAAACGCAGAGTTAGCAAAACATTCATTCATTAATTTGCATGTCCCTTGCGGAACTTTGCCTCCCTAACGGCACTCCTGTAGGCCTCTCGGTTATGAGCAAGAAGGCTTGCTGCTGATGCATCCATTTGCAGATCATCAACGATGTCTTGCAACCATCTTCGCCTTGGTCTTCTTCTCTTTCTTTTCCCCATTATGTACCCTTCCAAGACGGTTTTCTCTAGATTATCATGACGTTTAATGTGTTCAAAATAAGTTTTCTCTCTTTAATCCTCTTTACTAGCCAGCCTTTTTCAATATTAAGTTCTTGTAATATGGATATATGTAAATGCTACAGAAGAGTTCTTCAAATATCGTGGACACAAAAAAGAAGAAATATATCCATACTACAAGAACTTATTATAGAAGAAGGCTGGCTAGTAAAGAGGATTAAAGAGAGACAACTTAAATATTTTGGACACATTTAAACGTCATAATAATCTAGAGAAAACCGTCTTGGAAGGGTACATAATGGGAAAAAGAAAGAGAGGAAGACCAAGGCGAAGATGGATGCAAGACATCGTTGATGATCTGCAAATTGATGCATCAGCAGCAGGCCATCTTGCTCACAACCGAGAGGCCTACAGGAGTGCTGTTAGGGAGGCAAAGTTCCACAAGGGACATGCAAATTAATGAATGAATGAGTATGGATATATTTTTTCTTTTTTGTGTCCATGATATTTGAAGAACTCTTCTATAGCATTTACATTCAAAGCATTTATGTGTTTCTCAGCTGTTTTGTTAAGTGTCCAGGTCTCACAGGCATATGTTGCCATGGTGCTGCCCTTAAAAATCATCTTATTTTTGTAGTTCTATCTGTTCCTCTCCACAGATTCTTCATTTGTTTTTGCGATAGATGTCTTCCTTTTAATTTCCCTCATTGTATGTCCTTTATTAGTTAGCAGTGATCCAAGATATTCAAAGCTCTCCACTTCTTCCAGTTTTTCCTCAATGATACATATATCAGCTGTTAGCAAAACAAGAAATGGGAATTAGCAAAATAATCACGTTGTATTTGAGGCAGATGATAACCCGAGACACTAGGCTTGGAGTCTTGATGATTGTTTCAATTACTGCTCTTGTATTTTTGCTCTTGTCTATTTTTTTCTATTATCTATAATTGGCATGTTTTTTGTCCATACGTTTCTGTTGTTGTCTAGAGGGTTATGTTCTTGTCTACAGTTTTCTAGCGTTTCGAGAGCTTTTTGTTCTTGTCTACAGCTTTCTAGTGTTTCGGGAGCTTTTTGTTCTTGTCTACAGCTTTCTAGCGTTTCGAGAGGGGTTTTTTTGTCTACAGCTTTCTAGTGTCTCGAGAGCTTTTTTTCTTGTCTACAGCTTTCTAGCGTTGTCCAGCGCTTTTCTTTTCTTGTCTACAACTTTCTAGCGTTGTCCAGCGCTTTTTGTTCTTGTCTACAACTTTCTAGCGTTGTCCAGAACCTTTTGTTCTTGTGTACAGCATTCTAGCTTTTCTAGAGCTGTTTGATTTTTGTCAGATGCGTTTTGTCCTTATTTGCAGCTTTATGCTTTTATGTCGTCATCATCAACTTTACCATCATAATTAGGTGATGCGTCGGTAGGCGTTTGCGGTCACACATCTCTATAGATCTCGGTTACTTTCTATTGTGTCATGGCGTTAGACTGTTTTTTTCTCTTGGTCTTCCCCTGCCTCTCTTCCTATATATTTTTCCTGTTGCCATTATGTTTTCAAGGCGTCTATCTCTCATTATACGAGGGGTGATTGATAAGTTCTTGGCATAAGGTACAACGGATTACTTATGGGCAACTTTTTTTTTTTAGGGGGGGTTATTTCTCAACATAGTCCCCTTGCTAGTTTATGCACTTTGTCCAACGATCTTGGAGCATACGGATCCCTTCTTTGTAAAAGTCAGTACCTTGATGAAAGATGACTCCTCTCGTCAATTTCCCTCGACGCTTTTCCTTCAGTTTGACCGGAAGTTGCTTCACAAGATTAGCGGTGACCGTTCTGCTCTTTTATAGATAGTCTACCAATAGCACACCTTCTGAATCCCAAAAGATGGAAGTCATCACTTTGCCTGCAGACAGAACCACCCTTGCTTTCTTTAGAGGTAGGGATCCATGATGTTTCCACTGGTTTGACTGTTTTTTGGTTTCTAGTTGAAAATGATGAACCCAAGTCTCATCCATAGTCACAAGCAACCGAAGAAACGTTTAAGGATCTGTAGAAAAATGGCCAAGATTGTCTCTTGACATGTCGAGACACTGCCGTTTGTGATCAGCTCCAAGAAGTTTCGAGACCCCTCGAGCAGAGACCTTTGTCATTTGAAGATCATTGTGAATAATGGCATGAACATGTTTCTGGGAGAAGCCAAACTCAGTAGCAATGTACAGCTCAGTTAGTCGTCGATCTTCCATTATCATGTCATGGATTCTGGTGGTGGTTTCATCGGTGGTTACTGTTCTTGGTCTTCCTGGACGTGGATCATCTTCCAGACTCTCCTTTCCATGTTTGAATTAGGCTGCCCATTTTTTTACTGTGCTGTAAGAAGGGGTACTCTCCCCTAGTCTCCATTATATCCTCATGGATCTCCTTCGATGATAAGCCCTTGATGAAGCGAATGACTCCTCGATGAAAAACTTTATCCATTTTCTCAGTTTCTGCCACCTCTTACCACTTCAGTAGCCTGTAAAAAATGGTTGCAGTTAATTTCTTGAAACTCGGTGTTTAATCTTACCAGAAGATTAACCTGATCTACAAATGCACCTAATATCAACTGTGTGTTTCATATATTTGTACCTTATGCCGAGAACTTATCAATCACCCCATGTGTGAGCAATGAGTAACAGACTGTTGTTTTCTAATAAATTTAATTATGTTTATTTCTACATTTCCTTTTGTTAGACATTCCTTGTGTGTCATCTTAACTTTCCATTGTATTCTTAACATTCTTATAAAAACCACATCTCCTTTGCCTTTTGTGATCTTTGAATCGATGCGTTCACTGTCATGGATCCACTTCCAAAGAATATTTTGTCTTTCTGTAAACAGCATGTGAGCTGACGCCAATGAAGAATCCCAGGAAGTTCATGGCAGGCGGCTATGAAATGGATTGTTCCGATACTCTCATATTTGACCCAGTGACGTGTAGGTGTGAATACGATCAGTGAGTATCAATACTGCGGTTATGAAATGAGAGACTCAGTGCACACAAATACAGTATCGAATTATAAGGACGTCATATTTTAACCTGTATATGGGTTTTTGTAGGCTGAAACCGGGTTCGAAAAATGTTTAGGCAAAAGCCCCGTTTCCACGCCACTAAGGCATATTTGGGGATACGGTGTTAAGCTCGTATTGTCCAAGACCTTCGGCACATGAAAGTGTTATGTGGTGTGATGTATCACACCTGGTGTTATTTATCTTCCCAGATTTATCTGGTACCTATTTTAGAGGCTGGGTGGAACCTGGGGCCTTTTATTTTAGGTGTAGTGGTACCAGAATAAAATCCCAACTACTGGGACTTGAACCCGGTACCACCGGATTAGTAGGCCGAGTGCCTAATCAATATATCCCCTATATGCAGTCACGTGTCCGAGGTACAGCCATAGAACTGTTTAATATGTTCTGATTTACTAAGTCAGAAGCTTTTTGGTGTTTCATGTACGCTATGTATATACACTGAATGTACACTCCACAAGACAAGAGAAGGAGACGAAGCACAAATGAATCATCATTCGGTGAATGCAAAATGCGTACAGAATTTGTGTACGTGTATTTTTGAATATCACTGAGAAGTTATCACAGGATGATTATTTGTTTAATGCGCTGTGATTCATACTTTTGATTAATCTGCACATAGTTAGTATGCTAATTTGCATTTTTATTAGTATTTTAAGGAGATGATAAACATATTCATTGATCTTGTAACATTATATAGTTGTGAATTATTCTTAGCGTTTGACCTTCACCTTATATCCATTTATGGGTGTTGTAGCGAGGCCTGGAACACTCATGACACATCCACCAACTTACGGCCAAATTGGTTTACGGCCAGATGGCTGTCCTAAATGCAGCCGTACGTCAAATCAACAACTATATAACAGGTCTTTGACGCTAGGGTTACTGTGTCCGTGGCTGTGCCATCTGTACAACCCACAACGTGATACAGGACAGGCAACTAAGTCTGAGTTAATATTCACTATTTAGATGACTCCCATGGTCTTTTCCTTTGTCGAGACATCAGAATTACCTAAGCAACCAAGTCCGGTGCTGACAATATGACAAGGTGAAATTTATTGGATGGAATTTGATGATGATGGATGCTAGACGGGTGATAAATACTTTGAGCGGCCATCACACAGTTAGGCCATATAGCTGATATATAGTTTCCTTTCCAGACAAACAAACGAAGAAGATTTTGAACGAAACATATCGACCAATTCTCAGAGCTCTAGTACGGCTAAAAGTTCCATAATACAGCGACAAACAAACACATCCGCACCGGTCATGCCTACATTTCGTCCCCCTCCTTTAACACACATCCTCGCATGCCAGGCTAGGCATACCATACCCGCCAAATCACATAAAGTCCGTTTTTAGGACCAAAGCCAGGTATTCACGAATGCGGCTTAGAAAATGTAAACATTAAATCGCGGGCGTCTCCATCAAACAAAAAGGTAAATAGAGGTGTATGGTGCAGTCTTACAAAGCGGCACAGGGAGTGAGTAAAACGAGGAGAAAACGAGTATAAAGTATGAGAGTAAGATGAGAATGTATAAATGAAAAACATACAACATCCAATATTTCGGCGAGAGCCTTTTTTTTAGGATTACATGCACAAACAAAACGACATTGTGTGTCTACCTCTTGTTCACATCCATCTCTCCATGTTAATGTGACCTACAGTTCTGATCTTGACTAAGAGAAGTTTTCCTTTGGAATTTCCTAGAATCCTTTCACAATGATATGTTCCAATGGCTACGCTTTAAAAAACATAACGCCAGTCTTTCGAGAGAGAAGAGTTCTGTGTTCACCTGCGATTGCTGTAGTCCTTTGCTTCGTTTAATCATTTATTTGCTCATTTGCAGGCAATATTAGACTATAAAACTATGCGGTTTAAATCTCTACAAGAATTCTCACTTCGTAAGCCCATTTTCTTTCTAATCAGCGTGTACTATATCTCTTTCGGGAAGAAAGAAGTCTTTGTAGAAGGATGATGTATTTTATAAAGGCTAATAAACTACTTGGCCAAGGCCATATCTTTATCTCTTTCTACATACCCTTCACACACGCTGTTTCGCTCCTTCATTTTGACCAAGTGAGGAGTAGAGTTAAACATATCTGTTATTGAAGGAGCATATGGATGAGGACATTTCTTGAATCTTCACACAGAATATTCACATAAACCATCAAAGTCGACTCACTGTCATTTTTATTTTTTGCCTAAAGCTTTCGGCTTTTGTCTAGAGTTTTCTGTTCTAGTCTAGAGTTTTATACTCCCAGTCTAGACATTTCACGTTTTGTCTAGAGCTTTCTGTTCTTGTCTCGAGCTTTCTTTTCTTGTCCAGAGCTTTCTTTTCTTGTCCACAGCGTTCTTTTTTTTTCTTGTTCAGAACATGCATGTGTCCCAGGGTCTACATAGCGCTGGCCCTAAATGACTTGCTAGTTCGCTGATAAACGGAACGACAGCTTTCTCTCCGGCCTCACCCAGTGTTTAGTTACGTTTTCATTTTATCCCAGTCTTATACACCCAAAAGGGCCTGAGTGATACATACACAAACCCTTTTACATTGCTTTAAGCATGAAATATATTGCGTTTTTTTGTGAGCCATGAAATTGTTGCGACAGATTTCTTTCCACACTGTACTTAATACGAAATAAAACCACGTTCACTAAGGGCATTGTCTTTGAAGCTAATATTAGGCTTGTATACATCACTTCATGCCTTCAGGTACAAGACTTACTGTGAGGCGAAGGTAGTTTCCGCATTTGTCATTGACCGTCCCATGATATTAATCTGGTGACACTGATCTTCAGTGATATGGGCTTATTTAACATCTTATCGTGGGGGGGGGGGGGAGGGGGAAGAAAGTGCGGGTGATGTAGAGGACAAGAAATAAATATTTGGCGATTATTAATCACTTGAAAACATACTGCCGGAAATGACATCCTCTCTTTCGTCTACTTCTGTTGAATGTAGAAAGTGCTGGTAGATACGACTCATCATTGTGCACTGAGTGACTTCCGTCCGATGCGTTGTCATAACTATACCGAATGTCGATCTTACCGCCATCTGGATCCAAGTCCAATAACACCAGCGTAGAAGCTAAAAAGATTTAAAATGTATATTTGCCACAGCACAGGAACCAAGAACTTCCTGCTCTGGATATAGGTAATCTCCTGTAAATCCACACGATGCTGAAGAAATGTGAAATTATTATTATTATTATTATTATGTTATTTAAGAATCGCTTTTCTATCTCTGTGAAGTTTAACGTTTCAAAGTCGTTTTCCGTGTATATCAGTTCGTCTATTCTTCCTGTGTTTTGTATGAGCGGTAAAGAGATCCACCGCCGGCTTGCTGGGCCAGTCGCGGTTTGAGGGCAGACCAAATAAGAAATGACACCATCAGGGCAAAGGTTGGAGTAGCACCAGTATTACACTATATAAAAAAAAACAGCAAGTCACATGCTTTGGCTATGTTACACAGTGACCACCAGACAGTATATCATGGACAACATTCACACTAAGATTTGTAGGTAGCAGAGGAAGAGGCCGCCCACGCAGGAGATGGAGAGAGGAAATTATAGAAGCCTTGAGTACCCCAATATATAAAGAAGATCGTCGAGCCCTACCAAGACATCTATTTGGCCCCTTAACACCGAAAGGTATATGAGGAAGGAGACAAGACGAGACCAGACAAAACACTATTATTAGTATTATTTTAAATCGCATCGTATCTCCAGTTCGTAGTAATTTGCTACACCCTTAGCTGGGTGCGGGAGGATGGACGGACCTTTTACTAACAGGTGGGTGGGGAGCTTCATCTTCATTTTCGTCAGCTCTGAAAATGAAACAAAGAACAAATGTTACGTGCCTCATTCAGTATGACTTATATGTTACAAGCCTTGATCTTCATGTTTGCATTTGTACCGAGATATTTACTTAACAACAATAAGAAAGTTTACTATCCACTGAAGCACTAACTGTTGCTAGTTATCAGTAATTAACATAAAGTTTTCACAACTGTTTTTAATCCGCAGTAAAGGGCAGAGGTCAGCGAGGGCAGAGGTCAGCAAAGGATTCAGGAAAGCAAGGATGATCAACGCTGGAGGCAGACTACTTCTTTGAGGCTGAATTCAGGTGTTGGGCCGCTGATGAAAGCAAGCACAGCTGCACTTAACAAACATTTAACAGTGATGTGTATGAAACATGCGTTCTTTTTGTACAACACATATTTTCCTTATGTAAACAAGGGATTGGACTGTAAACAGTTAATATGTGAATTACAGTAATAACGTTATATATATATATATATATATATATATATATATATATATATATATATATATATATACACAACTATAATTAAACTTTTCTACACATAATTTAGTCTTACTTCAAAATGACCGCTGAACTCTCCGTCCCATTTGTTGTTACTACTTTCTTCTCTTTTATACCGCCAGTCAGCTTATCTGTCTGCTTCTTTTGCCCTGTCTGTCTATCTAGAAAACAGGTACATATGAAAAGTATCAGAATGTGTAAATTCACAAAACAGACTCGCCTTGGCAGACTTTTACAGAAGCATTACAGAAAGATGCAGCAGAATAGACAGACATGGCAAACAAATATAGGAGACAGAAAGGAAGCCGTGGACAGACAGAAAAACAAACAAAGAGGGTCTCAAAGAAGTTTCAGAACAACAGAAACTATTTAAAATGTATAACAGTATGTAGATTGTTAGAATGTTAGATAGATACCTTATCTGAGAATTAGAGAAATTAATATAAAAAGAATTATCTTCTAAAGCAGCCAGCTGTTTGTGAGTAGAGTCCACTCGCGTTGTCTCAATTTTCACGCGCGATTCTTGGGTCACGGATAAGGTATGACAGAGTAAGGTCAGGTGAGAGAGAAACCATATGACTGAGGCAGAGTTGTGTTGTTTTGTGTATCGTCTGGAAAAGACGCATATTTAGATTGTTAGAAATGTAGTCGTTAGAAAGGCAGTTGTTAGTGAAATAGCTGTAGAAATAGAGTGTAGTAAGATGTTCTGATGGCGACAAATGTCTGCCGGGACATATATTCTGTCGTGGAATTGTAAATTACGTCCAGTCTTGTGTTCATGGAGTTTGTTGATGCCTTGTCGACCTCGTCATATCGCTCATTGACTCATCGTCACCCCGTGCATCATTAAAGTCACTTCAAATTATAACGTTGTGGCTTCTGTACTGCTATTTCCGCTGAGAGAGAATGAACATGGGAGCAAGTAAGTCTGCGAAATGAATAACAAAACAGACGTAAAACAGATGTGAGACAAAAGCTAACAGTCTTATAAGTAAGAACATTATTACAGTGGACAATAGTGGAAATTTACAGAGAGATGAATAATTATAAGCAACAAGTTTACATCTATACATAAGCAGAAGAGTAGAAGATATAATCCCAGAGGATACTGCCTTAGATGATAAGACAAAGACAATCAAAATCTCTAGGACATGTCACGAGAAGACAGTTGGAGAACTTAGTAATCACTGAAAAAGTCAAAGGAAAAAAAAGAAAAAGAGGAAGGCCAAGAGAAGAACCTCTCAGTGGACTGACCAAGCGGCATGGAAAAAGAAAAGCATCTGAACTGATCAGAAACACCAAGGACCTTGCAAGATGGAGAAGCAAGATCGTCAACGTTATCCGGTACGGCACATAATAATAATAATAATAATAATAATAATAAAGGTAGGAAATAAAGGGCACAAGTAAATAACTTGTAAGGAAAAAACAAAAGAAGGTAAAGTTCATCATGACTTTATCAATAAAATGGCACATCAGAGCTGGACACGACAAAACCGGATTTCCGTGTGACGCTATCTCTGGTGAAGCAGGTAAGATATTTCTTCTCACTGGCGGAGCTTACTCAGAAGCTACACATTCGATTATCCGGCACATGCTCTATCGACAATTTCGAAGCGACAGAATGTTTCGGAGATCCATTGAAGAGGAAATGATGCTGGGGAAATATAAAGGCAACTATGAGGTCATCAGTTTGGCATAGCTACAATTTCAAATCTACAACATGCATAAAACTCTCTGACGGCCTTAAATGGTCTCGTAATTATTTCCGCAGACACCAACATGTTGTCAAGGAATTATTAACGGCGCCAAGTTGAGCTTACAATTTACGTAATAAATTCATGGGCATGATAAATGACCTGTGTGTTGTGACTTCAGTCTTGACTAGCTTAAAGCTGATACAAAGTCATGATGTCTCGATAGCGTCTCTACAATAGATACCATATTACTCGGGGAAAAATCACTGACATGAAGAAAATTATGGCGCGCATTAGAACTAACCAATCAAAATTTGTTTTGTAATTTTCAGTGAACAAAAGTTTCAGTCAAGACTGTCTTAATATTAGATTTGTATGCATCACTTCATGTCTTCAGGCACAAGACTTACAGTGAGGTGAAGATAGTTTCCGCAGAAACTTCGGACAGAAATGTCCGGATAGAAGTCGAACAGAACGTCGGACAAAAGTCACTCAGTGCACAGTGATGAGTCGTACTAACCAACACTTTCTACATTCAGCAGAAGTGGACGCAAGAGGGAATATCATTTCCGGCAGTGTGTTTTCAAGTGATTAATAATCGGCAAATATTTATTTCTTGTCCTCTACATCGCCAACACTCTCTTCCCTCCACCTTTTTTTATTCCTTGCCCCCTCACCCCACCTTACGACAAAATTAATATGAATACAATAAGAACTGAGAACTGCGCGAAGGTAGACTTGAAACTATAGAATACTTGTAATGAAGATACTTGTATAAATTGGCAGGTAGTTTCCACTCTAACTGTTCTAGTTACAGGCAGCGTGATTCCTGCTGCAGCTGTATGACCTCACTGGGACAGCAACCTATAATTTCTTGGAAAATGATGTAGCAATGAAGAATTTGGTGAAATCGTCAGATCAGATTAGAAGTGTGAAACAACTTTTTTTTTAACTTATGGAAGCAGACCTTCTCTTTTGTGCTCAGTTTCATGTGCCCACTCAAGTAGACATTCAAGAGAATGGTCGCCTCTGTGAATTGTCAACATAAAGTCTTCGTGCATGTCTCCACAGTATGCTCTTTTTCTCCTGGGCTCAGATTCTGGTTCTTAAGTGTACGAAGAAGAGTGCAGGTTTGTAAGATGTGTTCTGGGGCCTACAGTGACTCCATCACCCTAGAGCACGCCTCAGCCCTTAACTTGTTAACCATACAGTAGTGCCATAGTACACCTGTGTCTAGGTTTACCAGGCAAAAGTTGACTATAAGAGTAAATCATCTTTTGATACTCTTTGACGTTGTCATCTCTTTACGGAATAATTTAGCTTCTTTCCGTGATCTTGCAAGACACTGATTTACAAAGAACACTACCAAATCTAAAATACAGAGAAAAGAACGATCTAATATCTGTTCTTTGTTAATTGCCTGCTGATAATAAAAGACAGTTATATTTTAGCCCTGACCGTTGAAAATCTTTACATTCACCTGCGTAGGTTCTATATTTTAAACATATTTACATATCAGCCAACGATCACAGCTCTCATCTCAGCTCAAAATCTCAGAATCTGTCATTATCTGCATTTGTGAATCCTGACAAACACAGGAGGTCATTTTATATTTGGGAACATATTGGAAAATTACGCCAAGAAGTACACATTTGTTGTCAATTTGCATTTTAACTGATTTAACGGAAGCATTCATGTAAATTACCCGTGGGAGATTATTGACAACGGAAAGTAAAATGTACGTCAGCTAATCCATCTTTCTATCTTTCTGCCCGACCTATGTGTCTCCCTGATTGTCTGTCTATATATCTGTACTAGAATGTTATAAAATGCAAATATATCCATACTCATTCATTTCATTCATTCATTTGCATGTCCCTTGCGGAAATTTGCCTCCCAAACAGCACTCCTGTAGGCCTCTCGGTTGTGAGCAAGATGGCCTGCTGCTGCTGCGTCCATTTCCAGATCGTCAACGATTTCTTGCAGCCATCGTCGTTTTGGTCTTCCTCTTTTTCTTTTTCCCATTAAGTATCCTTCCAAAATGGTCTTCTCTAAATTATCATGACGTTTAATGTGTCTAAAATATTTAAGTTTTCTCTCTTTAATCGTCTTTACTAGCCAGCCTTCTTCAATATTAAGCTCTTGTAGTATAGATATATTTGTTCTTTTTTGTGTCCACGATATTTGGAGAACTCTTCTGTAGCATTTACATTCAAAGGCATTTATGTGTTTCTCAGCTGTTTTTGTTAAGTGTCCAGGTCTCACAGGCATATGTTGCGATAGGAAAGATGCATGCCCTTAAAAATCTTATTTTTGTAATTCTGTCTGCTCCTCTCAACAGATTCTTTATTTGTTTTACTTTCTGAAGAGCGAAAGATGTCCTCCTTTTAATTTCCCTCATTGTATCTCCATTATTAGTTAGTAGTGACCCAAGATATTCAAAACTCTCCACTTCTTCCAATTTTTCCTCATTGATATATATTTCAGCTGCCTTGTTACTACAAGAACTTAATACTAAAGAAGGTTGGCTAGTAAAGAGGAGAAAATTTAAATATTTTGGACACATTAAACGTCATGAGAATTTAGAGAAGACCATCTTGGAAGAGTACATAATGGGAAAAAGAAAGAGAGGAAGACCAAGGCGAATATGGCTGCAAAACATCGTTGATAATCTGCAAATGAATGCATCAGCAGCAGGGCATCTTGCTTACAACAGAGAGGCCTACAGGAGAGCTGTTAAGGAGGCAAAGTTCCGCAAGGGACATGCAAATGACTGACTGAGAATGTTATGTTTTAGTATTACATGCAATAAACAAACCAATAGAAATTAAGGTAATTAAGTTAGCAGATCCATTAATGATCGCCCTTATCAAGATTTGATTTCAAGAATCTCGCAGAGGAGGAAGAACTAACTTATCACGTGACAGTAGTGGAGCGTAGACAAATACGTAGACAGCTGTAATTAACGGTTGAAAAATTGATACTTGACAGCTTCGTTAGTGTCGAAAAATAAACGATTTAGGGAATATATTTCTTCACCTTTAGAAGTTCAGTACAAGCAAAGTGACGATTCTACCAGGATGAAGTAAAATAACACTCAGTGTTTCATGGGACTGAAGGAGAGAAAGATACTTTGTCTAAGATTTCATGTTTTATCAATATTTAAAGAGTCAGAGATTTCATGTTTTCTAAAGATTTCAACAACCTGAGATTTTATTGTCAAGATTTCAAAAGTCTGAAATGTCATATTTTCTCAAGATTTCAAGAGTATTAGATTTAATGTTTTTGTAATAGAATACAGATTTATAGAATGAAAGTTAGGCAACACGTCATAGAATAGAGAAGTTGGAATTAAAAAGAGTTAGGTCCTATAGAAATCAACAGCTTTATGCTTAGATTTATTCTCCCTTTTAAGTAAGATACTTGCATATCACGTGCCGAGCTTAGGCACTTAGTTAACTTATGAGAAAGAGAAATCGTGAGAGATGATTTGTGATAGCTAAGTCTGAGTTTCGGATAGGGCAGTTTGTAGGTTAGTTTGTCTGTGAAAATATGTAGTTGTATGGTGTGGGAGATTAGTAGAATAGAAATGTAGTAGAAGACTGTACACGTCAGTATATAGCCTGGAACTATTTCTATGTTGTTTTGAATTGGAATTTTGTCCTGTCATATCTTCTTAGATTGTATTATGCCACTGTTATACTCGTCACATCGTTCATCATCATCGTCACCCTGTGCACCAATAAAGTCTTCATAACTTAATATTTGCAGCTTCTGCGCTGTTATTTGCCACTGAGGGAATGGTCGCTCCTGGGAAAGTAAGTCTGTGAAGCGAGTAGTTAGACAGACGTAGAAAGAGACTGAGCTCGACTGTAGCTGAAAGAGTAAAATCTCGACTGTAAGTTAAGTAAAGTTAGTATTAACTAGTAACAGAAAAGAAGATCATATATCTTCAGAAAAGTAGAAGCATACTGTTTGAAAAAAAAGAAACGGAACAAATACGATGTTGCGATCTAAACTGAAGTTTGCTGATCAGGCAAGGGCAAATTGCCTGAAACGTTCACTTGGACATCAGCTTCACGCGCTGACCTGAACTGTACTCAGCGGAACGAAGAGCTTTAAGACCTAAAACCAGATCTATCAGAATTCTATCAATAAAGTAAAGCAAGAGGCAACATTTCTCTCAGTAGTAGCATTTTGATGGCTACAATCCTTTGTAGTAGCAGGAGCTATCTTGTCTCATAATAGGCACATCACAGTAAACTGGTGGCTGCATTGTCATGCTATGGTGTTTTTCTTAAATAGTATAGAAATTTAGCATAGCTTTCTACTAAACTGCCTGCAAAAAACCCCCAGTGCTCTTCAAAATAAAGACTTAACTAGATCATTTAAAAGTATTTCATGGTTTAAACAATGGAAACAGAACAGCAACATATTTATATGTGTAATGGCCGTAACATTGTCCTTGTGCTGCTTGGTGTGGGGGTGGGCGCCGTCTGTAGTGCAGTCTTATGAAGTGGGTCACATTAAATTCTCCCCTCTTCTAGAATACAAGTCCAATAAACCACTCATCAGAGATCCGGGACCTCACAGTAGTGAAATGCAGGCTCTATTCCGGGGTGATCTGTCAGATAATAGAATCCCCTTCTTTCGGCTAATGGAAGACTCACACGAACTACCTAACAGCAGCGTACGACGAAGTCTTTGCTTCCAGCACAGTTACATTTTGACGAAAACGCCCGCTTTTCAGGTCTCTATAACTCTGGCAGACTTAGCTCTATCACTCTGCAGACGTAGCTCTATCACTCTGATAGACTCAACTCTATCACTCTGCAGACTTAGCTCTATCACTCTGATAGACTCAACTCTATCACTCTGGCAGACTTAATTCTATTACTCTGGCAGACTTAGCTATATCACTCTGGCAGACTCAACTCTATCTCTCTGGCAGACTCAATTCTATCACTCTGGCAGACTTAGCTCTATCAGTAGGCAGACTAAACTCTATCACTCTGGCAAACGTAGCTCTATCACTCTGGAAGAGTTAGCTCTATCCCTCAGGCAGACTTAACTCTATCACTCTGGCAGACTCAACTCTACTGGCAGACTCAACTCTATCGCTCTGGCAGACTTAACTCTATCACACTGGCAGACTTAGCTCTATTACTTTCGCAGACCTAGCTCTATCACTCTGGCAGACTAAACTCTATCACTCTGGCAGACTTAGTTCTGTCACTTTCGCTCTCCAGTCTCCCTTCTTGGGTCCCTGTGCTCAGCCTCACCCGTCGTCGTCGCTGTAAAGGATAACACATCAGTGGTTGATACCATTCTCTTCTCTCATTCCCTGTTCTCTCAGCCTCTCTCTCACCTTGCATCCTCCCTGTCATTCATGTGTAACCAGTAGTCTCTCAACCCATGGGACGTCAGCCATCAACTTTTAAAAGGACATAGTTCTGCAAGTAACTTGTTAGAAATTATTTTAATGAATGTTAAAGAATATGTGTTAGAAGAACTCTACAGAATTTTTTTTTATGTATATGGCTGCGTGTGTGCGTGCATATGCGCGCGCGCTATTTTGTTAAGTTAATTACTTCTTCTCTGTCACGTGGTGCGGGGGCCGCGTCGTGGCGTGACAGCTTGCGTACTCTGACCACCCCAAGGGCTATACCAGCGGAAGTTCTACTCCTAGCAGGTCCAACCAAGCCAGGAAGGTCTGCGCGGGTAGGGGTCAGACGAAACTTGCACCCTGGTCCTCCAGGGTGGGGGTTGGATCATGAGGCCAACGACCCCATCTCCGTAAAAAAAAGATTAGTGTTATGGCACAGACAGAGAAGCCTCCAAACTGGACGGATAAAAATGGATTACGGCCTTGGAACGTCAAAAATATTATGAGATTTGGAACATGGAATATAAGAAGTTTATACAGACAAGGGGCAGCTAAAGAATTAGCAGAAGTAAGCAGGTATGACATGGATGTTACAGCATTACAGGAAATCAGGTGGCTCGGAGAAGATATAAAAGACATAGGAGAAATGGTACTAGTGTACGGATATATTACCAATGGAAGACATGAACTTGGGACAGGTTTTGCTGTCACGTGAAAAGTATGGGACTTAGTGGTGGACTTCAATGCCACCAATGAAAGAATCAATGAAAGAATCAAGGGAACAAAGAAAAATATAACAATGATTAATGTGCACGCGCCAACAGAAGACACAGAGGATGAAGTCAAATAAGAATTCTACAACATGTTAGAGAGAGTAATACAGAAGACCCAGAAATATGATATACTGATAATACTAGGAGATTTCAATGCAAAGATAGGAAAGGAGGAATCACACAGACACATCACAGGAAAAGAAAATCTGCATGAAACATCTAATTATAATCGATGGAGACTGACAGATATGGCAGAAGCTTATGGGATGAGAATAAGTAGCACACGTTTTCAAAATAAGAACATCCATAAACAAACATGGAAATCCCCCGATAATCTAACATGCAACCACATAGATCACGTTTTAAATGATACCAAGCACACAACAAACATACTTCAGATCAGAAGTTACAGAGGGGCTGAATGCAGTACCGACCATTATCTTGTTGGAGCTAAATCAGACTGAAGAAACTTTGTTATAGTAAATTAAATAAAAGCTCATTAATAAATAGAGATGCTTGTGAAAATAGAAGACACTAAAGAAAAATTCAGAAATGAGTTAAACCATAAGATAAACACAAGAGGGAATGAAGAAAATAAAAGCATTGATGATAGACGGGAAGATATAAAACTCATTATAAAGAACACAGCGGAAGGATGTCTGGGATTCTACACCATAACTAAAAAGAAAGAACTTGTTCGATTAAGTCTGCAGAGAGGCAGTCATAAAAAAAGAACAGCAAGACAGATATGGTTGAATGGCATGAACAACAAAACAAATTAGGAGAAGTACCATACACAATGTAAAGAAACTAAAAAAAAGTTATTCGTCAACAAAAACGACAATATATGAAAGACATAGTAAGCGAATGGAAGTGAATCATGGACAATAGGCAAGTCTGCACAAAAATCATTGGAAGCAGCAGAAATGTGGTTTATTAGAAGAATGTTGCGAATCCCCTGGACAGCAAAAATAACTAATGAAGAATGTATGAGAAGAGCTGGAGAGACAAAAAACCTTGTCAGAAAGATAAGAGAGAGACAATGTACTTTCATAGGACATGCAATGAGAAGAGGGGGCATTGAAAATATTATAACAACAGGAAAAATAGAAGGAAGAAGATCAAGAGGAAGACCAAGAGAAATGATACTGGACAGTCTGACGGGATGGTGTGAGAGGAGATCACCAACTGAACTGATGGCCTGCATGAAGGATCGGGTACTCTGGAGAAGCATAATAGCCAACGCCAGTCGGCACGGCACCTGATGATGATGATGATGATGATGATAGTAAGCGAGATGCATCAGAATAAAAAACCCAGGGAATTCTATAAAGAATTGTGAACAGTAAAGCAAGGGTATATTCTTCTTCTCTTTTTTTTTTAAAGCATTGTCTGTCTATATCTGCAGTCCTGTCTCTTGGATAAATTTCAGTGGTTTATTTTTTTGTAATTCATGTATGGAACCATAGAGCTTATCTTCTTGAGTGGTTTCACTTGGCCAGTAATAACTTCTCAGTGTCTCGTAGTTGGTGCAGTTCTGGAGGATATGTTCCACAGTTTGGGGCATTGGAGCATATGTACATAGATCAGTAGTATTAACCTTAAATTTTTTATACATATGACTTCGGAGTCGGCTGTGTCCTGTTTGGAGACGGAAAATGGTGACTCGTTCTTTTCTGTTTAGCATGTGATAGTCATCATGTGGTGGTGTTTGTGGTTTCCTGTAGGTTTTTATCATGCATTTCTTCTGATTATAGGTGATTAGTATGTCTGGTTGTTCCATTTCAGTGCCCTCTTTGGCCAGATGGTCAGCTTTCTCATTGCCTGGTATCCCACAGTGGGATGGAATCCACTGCAAGGTGACTCCGTGTTGTAAGCCACTTTTTGACAAAGCATCCTTAAGGTCTGGTAGTTTGTTGCACTGAAGAGCCTCCAGTACTGATCTGTGAGAATTACTATAGGGCATATATTAATTCTGAGGTTTGATAGGTTTTAAACTGCAGCAATAATTGCCCTAACTTCTGCATCATAGTTGTTGCAGTATTTTCCAGTAGGTATGGAAATCTTGTCAGTGGTGTTGTTTTGGATATTCAATATGTGCTCCTGCCCCTCCATTCTTTATGACATTGTGTGCAGATCCGTCTGTATACACACGTAACCAGGTGTCACATGGATATATGTCATCTAGCACACTGTGTGGCTGTTGATCTTAAAAGACTGCTTTGCATCTCACCATTCTGCACACCTTTCACTTCAGTTTGAATAATTATCTGTGTACAATTTGCTTCTTTCCATGGTGTATACTCTGGTAAAGATGATAATGGAGCGACTATAGTTGGAAGGTCAGGTATCAGCTTACGCATATGCTTGGCCTGATGAATGAAGCTGCTTCTTTTAAGCAGTCTTAGTGCCAAGTTTTTTAAACTCTCCTTCAGGGGATGGCTTACAGAGCTGAGGAATTTCTCTCTCAAGGTCATGACCTTTATGTCTCTACGTTCTTTTAGCTCTTGAACACCAACTATTTTTTGCATTTCTACTACTGGCGTGGACCTCATGGCACCTGTGATTATCTGTAGTGACTGATTTTGTACCTTGTCTAGATTATGCAGCGTAGTGTTTGATGCTGTGCACCAAGATGTTGAGCCATATTCTAAATGTGGTAGAATACTTTGCTGATATACATTCTTGAGGATTCTTTCACTAGCTCCCCATGTGGTTCCATTCAAGTTCCCTAATATGGCTAGTTTTCTTCTGGCTTTTGCTTCTGCAGTGTTGATGTGTTCTTTCAGGTCAGTTTTGAGTCAAGAGTCACTCTTAAGTAAGTGGGTTGGTTGTCCATCCTTAAGGATATTTCATTTACAAAGATCTACTTACCTGCTTTCTATTTAGATCAGAGAGTGAACAGAGTGCTACTTAACTTCTCTGTGTTGATACTTACACACCATTTGTTTGTCCATAATGTCAAGATGTTTGAGCTCTTTTGGAGTCTCTGTGTAGCAACTATCGCGTATTCATCTGTACACCACATGACGAGATCATTGCATAAAGTGCCGCTTTGATTCCATAGGGAAGTTACTTGACCAGGTCATTAATGAATACCAGGAATAGTGTAGATGAAAGGATTCCTCCTTGTAGTACACCATGTCGCAGTAGTACTTTCTGTCTTTTGTGTCCATCCATTACTACTCTTGCTCTTCTATTGTGTAAATAGGACTTCATCCAACTGTACAGTCTTTCATGCATGTTACAGTTTCTTAGTTTCAACAGCAGACCTTTTTTCCATACTTTATCAAATGCGTTCTTCAGGTCTATCCACGCTGATAGTACAAGGTTTTTTTTTTTTGCAATACGTCCTCAGTCTCTTGAGAGAGATAGGTTACTTGATCTTCTGTACTGTAGTATTGCCTAAATTCTGCTTGTTGTGAAACAAGAAAGTTTTCAGTTTCTGGCTACCATTTTAGCCTCAGGTCAATGATGCGTTCCATCGTTTTGCATAGGCAGCTAGTGAGACTGATTGGCCTGTAGCTGGAGGCTGTATCGATGCTTTCCCCTGATTTTAGCAGTGGTACCATGCTTGCTTCCTTCCAGATTTGAGGTAACTTATCTGTGCTCCAACACATATTGAAAATATCCATCAGCTTTCCCATTGCTGCCATTCCCAAGTCTGGATCATTTCATTGGACACTCTATCTGGTCCTGGTGATTTCATTGGTTTCAGTTTACTGACTGCTAAGTCTAACTCGCTGCATGTGACTGGTGCATCCATAACCTCCACTTTTCTGACTTGTTCCTCCTCTTTCTGTGGGCCAGTGCGCACTGCAGCTCTTTCTCTGGGTGAATATCAATGTTGCAGTCTTGTGAAAACATGCGAGCAAAGTGATCTGCTACCTGCTTACCTGTAAGAGTTTTCTCATCCTCTTTTAGTGTAATCTTTGTACTTCTTCCAGTGCTCTCATCGTGTAAGTGTTTGATTAGTTTCCACAGTTTTCTTTCATTCTTTTCAAAGTTTAGGGACTCTGTTTTCTCTCTCCAACTTTCCCGTCTGGCTTATAGCTTGGCTTTCTGAAATTTGACCTTATCATGTTGGTAATTATTGTGGTGTTCTTGGCACGATCTATTTTCTGCTTACTTTCGAGCTGTTTCCATGTCATCATGGAGTTTTCCCAGCTCACCAGACCAGTGTGGTTTATAGTCTCTACGAGCTCCTCTGGGAATGGTTTCACGGGCAGCCTGAAGGATACAAGCATTGAATTCCTTCACTATGATGTTACTGTTCTTACCTTCTATGGACAGCTGTCCCATCAGGATACCTGTACGATGTCGGCACACTGTCCAGTTTGCTTTTTTATAGTTCCATCTGGGGAGAATGCTACTGGTGTTAATTTTATATTGTCAGGAAGACTGATCGATGGTCGCTACCTCCAAGTTGTTTTCCAAATTCTCATGTAATGTTCCACTTCAGGTCTGGATAGTGGAATGCCAGATCTGGTGTTGAGGTTGTATGCCATGCCCTTGAGTAAAATGTTTGGGGATCCATTTGCTGGTTGATAAGGAGAAGTCCATTATCATCCTGCAGCTCTCAACTTCCTCTCCTCTCTTGTCTATGTGGTCATAGCCCCAGCTCTGGGAATAGCTGTAAAAATCGCCACAGACCATCAGTCTCTCTTTGTGTGGGATTGTTTCTAGAGCAAGTGGGTGGTCATGAGGACACGAATAGTTAAGGAGGTGGAAGTCTGTATTACTGGTTTTTAGATGGATCATCTGGTATTCGGTTCCTTCCATGTGCACTCCCACCTGCACTGATGTTATTCTTAACAAATGTGAGTACTCCTCCTTTTCTTCTGTCCTGTCGGTCTGATCTAAAACACTGGTAGCCTCTGATTTTAAAGGCGGCATCTGTGGTTAAGTGTGTCTCCTGTATGCAGCATAACTTACCTGCTCTGCAAAGAGTATGTTCTCTAGTTCCACCTTTTTGCTATAGCCATCTCTAACACTACTGACACTCTCAGCATTCCACTGCATTATTTTAAGTTCTTGCTTTTTGGCAGTTGTCTGATGTTGTATTATTTGGCCAGTAGCTCTACTCTCATGTCTCCTGGCTCCACAAGACGAACTGAGAGGACCTCCAGTAGGATTGGGTGGACCCTTTCGAGGCAGGGGCCCAGCACTGCACCTGCCTGGTTAGTCTTCACAGGGCGAGCACCATGTTTGAAAATAGATAGAGATATTTCATTAGCGATAATGCATGGTACCCTGATTTTTGTGATTCGCCTTTTGGCTAGGTACCTCCGACTTCAACACCTTTCCGTGCTGGGGAAGACTGTAGTCTTGCTCGGACTGCCATGAAGACAATGGTGTAGGCTGGCCTGGCCAAAACTTTGTTTTCCAGCCTCTAGTGGCTGTACTTAAGCCCCTTCTCCGCGTCAGATTCAGAGTGCAACGCTGGATGGCCAGATGGCTTTGAGACAGTTCCACAGAGACAACTCCGACTTTGGGATGGGGAATCTGATGAATGCCTCAGAGATATCCATCCCCCGCCACCTATAGTCTGCTGGCTCTGTTTTGTTTACATCATTCTGATAGCCATTGTTTTAAAGACCCATAGGCTTGTCACGTCCTGGATTCACTGGTTTCACACCAGATTTTCCTCATCCCTGACGATGATCTCCATGTCTCCATCCTTCCAACAATCTGACATTACATTTTACAAAATAACAATTACAATTAGTGTTGATTGCTGCAGGTTTCTGGGCTACAGAAGCAGGTCAGAGTTTTTAAGCAAAAAGATCTATGGTCCCTGTCTCACAACGATTATGTTAAGATAAGTGTGTTCTTAACACAGTTGCTCCCAGGGGAAAGCAAGGGTATAAACAACCTCTGCAGAGCTGCTTGAAGGATAGTAATGGAAACATGATAAATAATGAAGAGAAAATCTGTACCAGGTGGAAAGAATATTTTGAAAAACTACTAAACTGTGAAGAGCCTATAAGCACATTACCATGCGAAGAAATACAGACTTGTGAACCTGAAATAGAGGAACCAGACTTAGAATAAGTCATCTACAGTATCATGTTTCTGCGAAATAACAAACCAACTGGTTCAAATGGAATTGTTGCAGAACTGATTAAGGAAGGATGTCTAAATCTACATGAACAGATATGTGCACTAATACAACAAATATGGAGAGAAAAAAAAACTCCCTAGTGAATGGAGAGAATCATTACTGATACCAGTATTAAAAAAATGTGGTAAGAGCAAGTGCGAAAACTGCAGAGGAATATCTTTAATACAAACAAGCTACAAAATACTATCTATTATACTTTTAAATAGATTAAATCTATGCAGCGAGAACATACTGGGAGACTATCAAGCAGGTTTTAAGAAGAATAGATCAACTATAGACCAGATATTTTATCTAGGTCAAAGAGCAGAAAAGTACTGGGAATATGGAAAAGAAGTACATAATATCTTCACTGACTTCAAGAAAGTCTATGACAGCGTAGATAGGAGCAGCTTAAGGAAAATTATGAAAGAATTTGAGATACCTAATAAATTAATCAGTCTGACCAGAATATGTATGGAGGAGGATACACAAAATATAGTAGCATATAAAGGAAGAAAGTCAGAACCCTTCTCTATAAGAACTGGTTTAAAACAAGTTGATACATTATCTCCATTACTATTGTACATAGTACTAGAAAAGGTAACCTTGGTTCAGACTAGCTAGATATCACAGTATCTTAGTATTTCTATAGTAATCAGATATCTATATTAATCGGATATCACAGTGTCTTAGTATTTCTATAGTAATCAGATATCAGTGTCTTAGGATTTCTATATTAATCAGATAGTCTTAGGATTTTCATGCTAGTCAAATATCACAGAAATATCTTTTTCACTATAGTCAGATATCACAGTGTCTTAGGATTTTCACAATAGTGAAATATCACAGTGTCTGATGACTCATTTTGCAAATTTAGACAGATTTTAATACAGTAAAAGAATTGCAACCATTTTGTGCCTGTTAAGAGTTTTTTTTTAGTGTTAATCTTTACATCTAAATTTTAAATTCAATTTCGCCCTATGTCAGCTTAAAAATAGGGGAGGGGTGGGGGTCAGAAGGTAATCGATTAAGCCAACAATAAGACGTTCCTATCACGTACAGCATTTAAAACAATACAATTATTGTAACTTTTAATCTTCAGAGCTTAATACCGTAGTATGAAATTCAAATGTTTTCTTCTTCTGCTTCGTTATTCAGAATTTTGCTTACACCAAATCCAAAACAGTCATAAATTTTACTTGAATTTATGATAAATCAAGTTTATGTGCGTCAGTTTTTAATGATAATATTTGCACATTTAATTTAGGAGAAAACTGGGTTATGATCTAAAATCTATTATGTGTTTTTAATTTTACTTTTCGGTAGCCGTTGGTCTTAAAAATCTTTACGCATTGTTACAGGTGAATGTTTTGTTTTGTTTTGTTTTGTTTGTTTGTTTGTGTTTTGGTCGCAATTTGAATTGAAGAATATGCCAAGCAAAGACTGCATTTCAGAGAATGAGAAATATATTATGCAACACATCTTTATCAATGAAAACAAATTCTAAAATGCTATAGTGAGTCTATCTTATTATATGAACATAAAACACGAGGAATAGGCAGGTTCGCACAAAATCGTTGGAAGCAGTAGAAATTTGGTTTATTTGAAGAATGTTGCGAATTCCCTGGACAGCAAAGATAACTAAAATGAGGAATGTATGAGAAGAGCTGGAGAGATAAAAAAATCTTGTCAAACAAAAAATAAGAGAGAGAAAATGTACTTTCTTAGGGCATGCAATGAGAAGAGGGGGCATTGAAAATATTGCAACAACAGGAAAAATAGAGGGAAGAAGAGCCTGGGGAAAGACCAAGAGAAGTGATATAGTTTGATGAGATCTGAGATCTGAGTTGATGGCCTGTATGATGGATCGGGTGCTGTGGAGAAGCATAGTAGTCAACGCCAGTCAGCACGGCACCTAATGACGACGATAATGATGACGACGACGATGATGATGATGATGAATTTGAGCCGAATAAAATTTTCCAAGAAACAAAAGTGTTAACCTTTGGTGCAGTCTCCTTTTAGCCTGTGGAAAAAAAAAGAAATGGAAAGATGAACAAATTTCCCATTCGTTTTTTTTTTTGTTGCAGCTATGAGTAAACGATGGATAAGAATAAATTGTGTTCCCAGGAAGCTTCTTATAGTTCCCATAGTTATGTGGCTCTATAGAATACCAAATTTTGTTCCTAATATTTCTTGTTGAAACTGTCACACTTCGAAAGAATGCAACGCGAAGGTGACATTTTTTCGTCCTTTCTTCACTTTCAGTTATAGTCAAGACGGGGCTAGTTTTTCCCGGGGGAAATTTGATTTTATTTAATACATAAGCATGCGTCTGTACAGTTCACTTATATGTGGTTGGAAATAGATATAATTGTTGTTCTTTCTCAAAATCATGCTGGTAAAAACTCTCATGCAAAATGGGTTTCAAAGAAAGCTTTTGAAGTTCATACCGCACTTTAAACAGTGAACTGATAGAGATTCTCTTCTGTAAGTACACAGTCAAGAAGATATCACATTTGTTTCTCCACCAGCTTAGAAAAGAAGAGTTTTCTTAAATTTTATACAAGAAAAAAAAGCAACGATATTTCCAAACGTGGACGGACAGAACAAAGGACAGAGCAAGGGAAAAAAGAACTTGTAATACAGCCTGCTGGGTGTCTGAGTGGCGAAGTGGTTAGTGCACTGGTCTCTCACGGCGAAGGTCGGGGGTTCGAATCCGGCCGGCGGCACCCCAGTCACCCAACTGTAGAAATGGGTACCCGACTTCTTCTGGAGTTGGGGAAGGAAAAGGCAGCCAGGCGTGATACTGACCATATCACCCTCTAGTGTGCTGACAGGTCAAGGAAAATATGGGCACTAACACCATATCCCTATGTGCCTCTAAGGCATGACAGGGTTACCTTTACTTTTTTTTTTTAATACAGCCTGCTAAAAATGAAGGGGAGAGCTACAGGCTCTTCTGGACGCGAAGGGGAGAGCTACAGGCTCTTCTGGACGCCGTGGTTCGTGAAAGTAAAAGTAAAGGTCTCTGCCTGAATAAAAAGAAGACTAAAGTGATGGTCATCTCAAAGAAAAGAATACCACCAAAATGTAGCATTAACATCGATGGCACAGAACTGAAACAAGTTGATAGATTCAAGTACTTAGGAACGATTATAACAACTGATGGGAAATGTCACAACGAAATAAAAAGCAGACGTGCTCAGGCCAAGTCAGTATTCCAGAAAATGAGAAACATCTTGTGCAACAGATCCATATCAATGAAAACAAGATTCCGAGTACTTAAATGTTACATCTAGCCAATTTTATTTTAAGGATGTGAAGTATGGTCCATAAATAAGAGAGTACAGCGAGAAATGGAGGCCATGGAAATGTGATTCATAAGAAGGATGTTGAAGGTACCATGGACAGCTAAGAAAACAAACGAAGAAGTCTTAAGAGAGGCTGGAGTTAAAAGCCAAATTACAGCAAAGAAGCAAAGATCAGAGGCAGACAAGCAAGATTCGTAGGACATTTTATGAGAAGAGGAAATTTGGACCATATTGTGGTAACTGGAAAAATCGAGGGGAGAAGAGACAGAGGAAGACAGAGAGAGAAGTTACTGGATGGATTGTCAGTGTGGCTAGGAAGAAAGTCACTGGCGGATCTCATTAATCAAGTTTAAAGTCAGGGAATTGTGGAGAGAAATGATCGCCTACTCCACACGGCACTTGATTGATCGAGTACAACCTGAGAAAAGGAATCACGAACACTTAATACTCTACTGGAGTGTTTCCAAGGAAATTTTTTTTTTATATCTCAAACGAACCACATTACAACTATTTCTTACTTCCAGAGAACATTATGGCAGGTAGTTACTTCGTTACACGACTTTTCCTTCTTATATTCTTTTATCCTTCCCGTGCCGTTAAACGTCACATAGGGCTCACAAGGCAGTTTGCCAATTTTTCCTGCCTTCGGCGAATCTTTCAACCTCATCAAGGGATTTTATGCCTGTTAATTTGGCCTCTCTTAACAATGTCCTCTTCAGAGTTTCACGCGGTCTGCCTCTTTTTCTTCGGCCTGTTGTGTTCCACTTGATAGCTGTGTTACACGACTACCAGCAGATAATTTACCACGGAAAACGTTCACACTAAGAACTTCAGGAAGTAGAGAGAGGGGAGAGTTAGCCCACGCAAGATGTGTAGGGAAGAAATTACAGAAACGTAAAGTAGCCCATCATATGAAGCAATTCGCCGAGCCCTGTCAAAATGTCTGTTTGTCCTATCAACACAGAAAGATGTATGAGGACAAAAAACACGAGACAATTTGATAGAACACTGCTAAGATATTTCTAACTTCGACAAATATCATCCATGAAACTGGGGTTGACTCCATTTACTTCTACATCCGGGGCGAAGTTGTACCTGTTTTGGACAGAGACTGAGAAGACACAATCAGTCATGGATCGGTGAGTGGAAGCTGTTCAAGAGTCTTGGTCGAGTTCTGCAACCTGATTTCTCTTTGCTACAGCCTGGTTTGTGTGATATGAACTGACGTGTTCTAAATGTGGTAGAACCTGGCGAAAAAGTGTTTAATTCAATAAATTCCTCCCCCACATTCCAACCCTCAAATCTCCTAAATGCCAACCCGCAGTGAATGCACTAACTTCAGTATGGCGCCAGTAAATTCCATCTACAAGTCACAGTTCAATATTACAACAATAAAAATTATCTTTTACATGTTATTTTATGGTCAGTGGTAGAGAGAGAAGACCATCTTGGATGGATACATAATGGGAAAAAGAAAGAGAGGAAGACCAAGGCGAAAATGTTTGCAAGACATTGTTGATAATATGCAAATGGATGCATCAACAGCAGGGCATCTTGCTTACAACCGAGAGGCCTACAGAAGAGCTGTTAGGGAGGCAAAGTTCCGAAAGGGACACGCAAATGACTGACTGAAAGTCACTGAAATACTTTTTGTTTTGCTGATCATTTTCCTGGTTTTCATTTCCTTTTTCCCAACTGTCTACTTTCTCACGATTCGACCTAGAGTTTGTAGCTGTTATTTTTTTCTGATGTGAATTAAGCTTTCATATATCTGTAGCTACTCTTTTTTTCTCAGACACTTCGCATTAGTCACGCTGACCTTATGTGATGACAGCTGCTGATTCTAATCAGTACGTTAAGAGGCTTAACACCAGGGAGGGGAAAGTTATGTTAATATTCACATCACATCCTGTATTAGTACTATTACCAATATCGAAAGAAATAAATGTTTCCCACATGTTAAGAAAGGTTAATCTTTTTAATCGTATGTCCTCTGTCGTCGTCGAATAATTCATGGTAGGAAACGAAGAAAAAAAAACGCTTACGAAAAACATTCAGGTAATGTAGTACTTTGGTAAAGTGAAACTTTAAGGTGAATGTGATAGTGCTTTTGGGTTAGAAAGTGTCTTAATCCTTGAGTCGTCCTTAACGTTTTTACGCTTGCATGATCTAGAGATTCTGAAATGATTAATTCATGAAACTGATCTAGAGGGAAGATAAATGTTAATTTAGGAAATTCTAGGTGTGCCACATGATGCAAAAGAAGTGGACTAAACTTACATTAAGGTTAATGCTAAACAGCTGGTGCAAAGATTAAATCAGAAGGCCAAGGGCTACGTCACTAGAATGTTCGGAGAAACTGTATAAAAGTTAGAAATTTGCGTCGACTTTCCAACAATCGACACCCTGAAGTCTCTGAGCAGGTACTTGGAGGTGAGTTGTCAGCAGTCTTCACTGAAATTGTTTTGTAAATCCGTAAGTTCTGAGGTCTTGTTATGAAAACAGTCATGGAAAGATTACTTGCATGTATCGTGTCATAGGAAGACACTCACAGAACTATAGTTTACTTTGTCTACTCTCCTTTAAGCATCTTGTTGTTGTTGTTGTTGTTGTTGCTGTTGTTGGTCCATCGTATTCGATGTTGACCACAGCTTCATCTAGGTCTAAATAGGGTGAGGTGTGAGGTGTGTCCGTGCGTGACCAACTAGCCCTATACGAGCTTTGAAAGTTTTGCCATACACGGAACATATATGTCCAGATTCAGTTGTGAGTGCTTGTGCAGCCTTGGCTTTTCTCATTGCACGTTTGTGCTGGGCACTTTCAATTATTGAGCGCTCAGCTCTCTAGGCACCCAGAGTGGTTATAGCCCTCCATGATGGGCGGACTTGTGCTTTGGACTCCCAGGCCTTGAGTGAGGTTTTGAGCGTATCCTTGTATCGCTTTTTTCTGGCCTCCTGCTTTCCATTTTCCATTCAGAAGTTCACCATATAGGAGCTGTTTGGGCAGTCGAATGTTACTCATTCTGACAGTATGCCCTGTCCAACGGATTCGCGCCTTTTGCAGCATTGTGTAGATGTTTGGAATTTTAGCTCTTGTGAGGACTTCAGTATCAGGAGTCAATTGCTGCCATTTGATGTTTAGTATTTCCCTGAGACAGCTTAGATGAAAATGATTTAGTTGTTTTGCATGCCTACTGTAGACTGCCCATATTTCGGCTGCATACATTAGTGCGGTCAGAACGACAGCTTTATAGACCTTTCACTTGGCTGTAACACTGATTCCTCTTCTTTCCCATACATTTTTTCGTAGCCTCCCAAATGCTGCGCTGGCTTCAGCTATTCTGTTTCTGATTTCAGCATCAAGGCTGACTGCCCTAGAAAGGGTACTGTCAAGATAAGTGAAAATTTCTACGGATTTTAACTTTTGTCCCTTCATCACGATTTCCTGGTCAATATATTCTTTGTTGGAGCCGGGGATAGACTTATTGATATTACTCAGAGCGATTCCATTTCATACAAGGAAATATTCATGGTTTCTATATAAAACTATCAGTCAAACTCTTGCAGAATAGGTCTCTCCTTCTGTTTCCATTACTTTTACAAGTGAATACTTTCTGTGGCGGACATATTGTGCTACATAGGAAAACCATTTTATAATCAACGAAGAAGAACATAAATTTATTTTGTATTCTCTGCTCAAGATTTTTAACATCGGTATTCCAGCATGCCAGCTCGCAAACTTTCAGACTACGTCATATCATCATTAGTAATTAACCACTTCATGCATATTTGTGTTTAAACAATGAAGATAAGATTATACCGTAAACTGTTACGCTAGATCTGTATGATCTATTGGAATTAAATAACAACAAACTGTACATCAGCTGCAGCGAACTCTTTCTGAAAAGACGAGACAGAAAGACTTTATGCGTACAATAAATTAGCTGCATTAATTCAGTTTTATTTCCACTCCACGCAACAACCAAACTTAAGGAAGACATTTTCTAATGAACGTGATAATATTTTTTCCTAGATTTATTTTTCAGCGGTCTTTTCGTTTTCATATAAAATGTACAAACCTTCTCCCGGGTAGATGACCATTGTATGACTCTCTCCCCTTTCCATGGTTTCCCCTCTTTCCTCCTTCCCTTCCCCATCCTTATTTACAACCCGCCAATCACACATCACAAGTCTCCAGTTACACATTCTCTACACTCCATTATGCGCACTTCTGAAACAGGCTCTTACAAGTCACAGCTAAGTGCTTCATTCATTTTATTTTATTCTTTTTTTCCCCATTCCTATTTTTTAATATAGCATTTATGTGAATTTATATTTTATTTTCTCTCTCTATTTCTTCGTCATGTGCGTTCTTGTATGATTAAGGTTCACAATGAAAAGTCACAACTGTGTGCTCGTAATTAATAAAGCTGTTCCTACTTTTCTCCTAATTTATACATTTTGTCATTACAGGTTTACAACAGTGGCTTCGTGTATAATTATATACTTAGTTTTATATACTCATGCACATATTTTTGTGCTCATATGATTTTTCATATACTGAAAACAAACACATTTCAAGCAAGGAGTTCAGTTCACATGTAAGGACAACACACTCAGTGCAAGCAGTTCAGTTCACATATACTGAGAACAAAACACATTTCAAGCAAGCAGTTCAGCTCACATGTACGGACAACAATCTTCACACACTCTTAACTGTGCTCACAACAGTCGCAATCTCGTTGATTACTCACGTTTGTGTAAACCCAGCTGGTTGCTAAGTCCACATATTAGGGACAATTGGTGGGGGGGGGGGGGTGGAGGGCCAAAACTCATCTGAAACCCACAGATCCATGGCCAATGTACTACCGTACTGGGGTGGCCATTCCTAAAACCAGCTATACAACCCAGGATTTTCCTCCCAGGCTACTGTATGCCATTCATGCATCACATCGTATTCATCCACACTTCACAATAAAACATTAAAACCATAATTCCAAGTCACTGAATCAAATTACAACAATTTATTAAACTCTCTACATATATCACGTGACGTTACACAGACATGACATACATAGGACATCCACATGTATCATCATAATAACAAACATGACATAAATAAAATGTATCATCAAGGTAGCATATTCAAGAATGAGACATGCATCATCAATGTAACATGAAACCTTCTAAGCATAACTAATATATATCTATATATATATATGCAAGCATAACTAATAAATATATAAATAAGCATAACTAATATATATAAGAATAATTAATATATATAAGCATAAGTAATATATATATATATAAGCATAACTAAAATATATAAGCATAACTAATATATATATATAAGCATAACTAATATATATATAAGCATAACTAATATATATAAGCATAACTAATATATATATATAAGCATAACTAATATATATAAGCATAACTAATATATATATAAGCATAACTAATATATATATATATAAGCATAACTAATATATATATAAGCATAACTAATATGTATATAAGCATAACTAATATATATATAAGCATAACTAATAAAAAACGTTAAACGTCACATAGGGCTCGCGAGGTAGTTCGCCAATTTTTCCTGTCTTCGGCGAGCCTTTCAACCTCATCAAGGGATTTTATGCCTGTTAATTTGGTCTCACTTAACAATGTCCCCTTTAGAGTTTCACGTAGTCTGCCTCTTTTTATTCGGCCTGTTGTGTTCCACTTGATAGCTTGTTTTGGGATTCTCTGATCGTTTCTTCTCATCACGTGACCAACATATGTCCATCTCCTTTTCCTAATGAGACTGGTTGTTTTTCAGTCATCTGTCTTATCTCTTCATTGTTCTTCAATTCGTTCCACTTGATGCCGAGTATTTTCCTGAGGCATTTGTTTTCAAAAGAGTCTAATCTCTTATCTATTTCCTTAGTTGTTTTCCAGCTTTCTTCGCATGCATAAATGAGGGTGGATATTACATTTGGATTGAATAGTCTTAACTTGGTTTTTGTGCGTATAACTTTTGAATTCCATATGTTATCAAGATTCTTGAAGATCGATGCTGCTTTTGCAATTCTTTTGCAATTCTGCTGCTTCTTCAATATCTGTCCCTTCTATGTGTATTTTTCCATTTTGATTAATGAGAAGTTTCGTTATTTTTGTTTTGTCCTTGTTAATTTCAAGTCCTATTTTGCTAGCCAATGAAGACAGGATATCTGTTTTTTTTTCTTCAGTGGAGTTCACATTGTTACTGATAAGCGTTATGTCATCAGCAAAATCAAGATCTTCTAGTTGGGTCCCATGTACCAGTCAATACCTGTGTTACCTATGCAGCATTTTGTTCATTATGAAGTCTATATCAATTCCAAAAAAGCAAAGGAGACAGTATACATCCTTGTTTCACACCTGTTTCAATCTGGAACCATTCACTCATCACTTCTTCTGTTTTGACTGCAGAAACATATCCATTGTAGAAGTCCTTAATGATGTTGACAATTTTAGATGATATTCTATAAAAACTTAATATTCTCCACAATGAATCTCTGTGTATGTTATCAAATGCCTTTATAAAGTCTATGAAGTTCAGTATTAATGATTTCTGCTTTTCAATATGTTCTTCAAGTATTATTCTTAGAGTAAAGATCTTGTCGAAACAGCTGCTCCTTTTTCGAAATCCTGCTTGTTCTTCTCTCACTGCGGTATCCACTATATCTTTAAGTCTATTCAAAATGACCTTGCAAAATACTTTTGACACAACTAATATTAAGGTTACTTCTCTCCAATTGTTACAGTCACTAAGGTTGCCTTTTTTAGTACTTTAACAATGATTCCTTTTTTTTCTATTTAGAAGGGACCTTTTCTTCTTTCCAAATCTTATTAAACATTCTCTGTAGTTGTCTCATGTTGTCACTATTGATAGCTTTTAACATTTCGGCTATTATTTCATCTTCACCTGCAGCTTTGTTGTTAGCCATTAAATTCACTGCTGTTTCAATTTCATGCAATGTAATTTCATCTAGGTTGACATTTAGTTGTGAGGTTGGTAAGTCGGTTTCAATGTTTATCAATTTTTTTGGGTGTGGTCGATTAAGTATTTCTTGGAAGTGTTCAGCCCATCTTTGCTTTTGGTCTTATTTGATGTTAATAGGATTCCAATTTTGCTAAGGATTGGTCTTTCTTTTGATGTGATAGTACCTTTTAGCCTCTTTTGTATGTTATATAAAGTTTTGCTGTCACCTGTTTTTTCTGCTTTTCCTGCCTCTTTCGCCATATTGTTTATGTATTCTCTTTTATCCCTTTTAGCTGAACTTTGGAATTTGCTTTTGGATGCATCAGTAGCAGGCCATCTTGCTTACAACCGAGAGGCCTACAGGAGTGCTGTTAGGGAGGCAAATTTCCGCAAGGGACAAGCAAATGAATAAATGAGCTGAACTTTTAACTTTCTTGCCTATTTCTTTGTATGTTGCTTTCGCCAGATCGTTTCCATGATCTGTCTTTACGTTCAACATGTCTAATCTTCCGGTGTGACGTGCAGGATGGGGGACGTTTTTTTTTTTTAAGCGCTCTCGCTTGCATGCAGAAATCAGCGGAATTCCGCTTGATCTTTCACATATCCTGTAAACGAGTTGGGCATAAGGCTAACAACCTATTCTGGGACCTATCTAGAGGCGAATATAGATGGGAAGAAAAGATCTTATTATGGAAATTCGCAAAGAAACCAACCGAGCACCAGGGATGCCAACTCCGAAGAGCTCATTCGTCGGCCCTAACTAAGCATGTGACAAAGATTGGATTCTGGAATGTAAGAACGATGGCAGCACCAACAAAAACTACTCAGGTCATCAAATAAATGGAGAGATACCACCTAGACATACTGAGCATCAGTGAAATGCGATGGCCAGAAGCAGGTAAAAGATTGGCGCAAAACGGTAAATTAATAATATATTCAGGCAGAGACGACGGAACACAAGATGAGGGGGTAGGTACAATTATGTCAAATGTAGCAGCAAATAGCCTTGTAGAATGGGAGCCAGTGAACAGTCGTATAATAAGAGCACGACACAACCTAAGACACGGAGGAATGACAATAATACAATGTTATGCACCCACGAACGATACAGACGATGAGGTGAAAGACGATTTCTATCACCAATTACAACAAATCATCAACAAATTCCCTAAACACGACATGGCGGACTTCAACGCTAAGGTAGGGAAAGATAACACCGACGTCGAAAAAGTAATGGGGACATAAGGAACTGACATAGTAAATCAGAACGTAGAAAGATTAATTGAAATATGTCTACAGAGGGCATGGTCATTGGAGGCACAATATTTCCACACAAAGAGATACATAAAACAACCTGGATATCTCCAGATGATAGAACTAGAAACCAGATATTAGAAAGTAATACAGAACATCTCTGATAGATGTAAGGGCATGAATGGGGTGCAGATGTCAACAGTGATCACAATCCGTGTATAGGGAAAATAAAACTAAAACTGAAAAGCCAACACAAGAAATCAATACACAAAAAGATAAACAGCCACAGCCTACAAGAAGAGAATACTAACAGTAATTTCAATCAGGAACTTGCCAATCATTCCACAATACCCAGTGAAGTAGAGGAGATAGGTATAGATGAATTATGGAATTCTTACAGCACAGCCATAGTCACAGCAGCAAAAGCAAGCTCTGGATTGAAAAAAAAACATAGAAAAGCATGGATATCACAAAACACATGGAAGTGCATACTTGAAAGACGAGGAGCCAAGCTACGCCTACTCTCTCATAAAACAAATATGTGCCTACGTACTCATTGACATATACAGCCACTTCTGCTAGAATCCACCCCTCATAATACGCCCCATCACCATCTTGTGCTAATGCACTGGAAAAATACTAAACATAATCCTCTGGCGTGCTAAATGCACTGAAATAATCACTCCATTTCCCCACTTCACAAACTCTTTGTGCTAATCACCTCATTGAGTGCAGCTTCTGCGGCCAGGTTATGTATCTCCAGAATACCATCTCGACACATATATGGCTACCAGCCATGCGAACGAAAGGCCCTGATGGAACTAAATATGTGCCATCCCAATTGTGTCGATAAAACATGAATCTGATCGAATCTCCTCATGCCACGAGAAAGACATAATTCACAACACATATGATTTCCACAACACGATATTAATCAAAAGTGTGAATCGGCTGGGTTGAGTATATCACGATACATGGCAGACGAAAAGACTCAACCGCCATAGATTCTAAACTCTCTCCTCGTGAGCCAGCAACCGTCCCAGTTATGTAGCACTCACGTTTTGCGTGGACGAGACGCCAGGCTCACTCGTTCGCGGTATTCTGCGCCATGCGTCCTCGCCCACATTTGATAGCCGCTCTGTATTTTTGTCTATGTTGTTTTTCTATATATATTTAATGAAATCTTGCCCCTTTTCTATATCTTATCTTATAATCTTATATCCTTCCCGTGCCGTTAAACGTCACATAGGGCTCGCAAGGTAGTTCGTCAATTTTTCCTCTCTTCGGCGAGCCTTTCAACCTCATCAAGGGATTTTATGCCTATTAATTTGGCCTCTCTTAACAATGTCCTCTTCAGAGTTTCACGTAGTCTGCCTCTTTTTCTTCGGCCTGTTGTGTTCCACTTAATACCTTGTTTTGGGATTCTCTAATCGTTTCTTCTCATCACGTGACCAAAATATGTCCTTCTCTTGATCACCCATAAGTCATCTGTCTTATCTCTGCATTGTTCTTGAATTCGTTGAATTCCATATACAACAACACATTTCGCAATTATGTAAGGGCATCATGAAACAACAAACAAGAAGAAGTACGAACAACCTCGTTTGTTTTTTTCACAAGCTTTATGACCTGAGGCGGAGTCGTGTACCTCTAAGACTACGATTGCACATTTTCACCAGCTCGATTGTTCTCTTCCACCACTGACTACCATTCTTACAGTATAATCCAGTTTAAGAGAAGATATTTTCTATTAAAAATATTTTATCCCTATCACAAGTGTCGAGTACAGAATCTGTCCATCTAGATCGAGTGGAAAAATTCGGGGGTTGGGGGGGGGGGGAAGGGGGAGGAGGAGAGGAGAGTTCGGGTAGAGGGTTTCCAAGTCACAGTTGCGCTGAAGAAGACAACGCAGTGTTGACTGCATCACAGTAATAAATAAGTAAATGAGTCTGTATTTAAGAAAAAAAATACATATAAATAAATCTCAAGTAGCAGCATATAAAAAAATACTTGGCAGCATCAAGACACAGCTGTGTGATGATAGCATAATTAACTAATGACCCTGCAAACATCAGTGTTTTAGCGTCCGCCTAGCGAGCATGAGGTCGAGAGCTTAAGACCATCCTCACGCCTGGATATATCCACAAGCTTGAATATCACGCACTTCCTTGATCGTCAAGTTAGTGAGATCAGACATCATTCCTCAGACATGAATGACCACAAAGAAAGCCATACTAAGATTTTCTTGCAGAATCGTATATATGAACATATTCATGTAGAACTAAAACGATTCTTCATATAGGTGGTACATCGTATGAGATAACAGAAAAAGAAACTCTAAAAGATAATGTGAAAAATCTTCTTGTTTTTTTTTTTTTTGGATCGCGTTGACCTCTTTCTGTATGTTTACACATAAATGTTTTCTTTACATGGATTTCTGGTGTCTATATCAAGCAGCGTCTTAAGCTATTGATTTTTTTCTGCGTTGTTTAAATGATAGCCACTCTCTCAACACCTTGCTCCACCTGCATCTGTTCATTCGCTTCCTATGCTTCAAACTGGTATCCTTTTAATCAAACACTTTGCCATTTTTTTTTCTAAAAAACCGAAACATCAACAGTCTTAAATCTCCTAGCCTGTTCTTGCAGAATTTAATAAAACTGAGAGGAAAGTCACAACGCACTTACAGGAAAAAGACAGGGCATGGTGTGGTATGTATAACCTCGAAAATGACAAAACTCATCTTCAAGTGCTTGGTATTTTCGAGGTTAACCCCTCAGAACTGTGCGATGTCACTTTACCAGAAATTGCTGGAAACCCAAGCCTAGTTATTTTCTATTTACTAAATTTGTATAAGAAAAAGGTAAACGATCTGTGTTTTTTTTTTTCACATTTTTCTTTTGACTTGCTTTTCTTGTCAGGCAAATACTGGGATCTTGACAAAATGGGGCTCCTTCAGATGATCATTTCGGTGGCTTTGGTTGCTGTGGCCTGTGCCCAATATGGACCTCCAAGCTACACGAGCTCTGGAAGCTACGGTGACGCCGACAATGACTACATAGATTATAGTCGCTACCCTGTTGGAAACGACTACACAGAAGGCAATGACGCCTATCCAGTTGGAGGCATATATGAGAGTATTGGGAAGAGAACACCATCTTACACCCCAGCTCCCAATAAATACCCATCTAACCCAAGCTATCCATCGTACTCCAGCCAATCTTCATACTCATCAGCATATCCTGTTCCATATCCTTATCCCGCCTATCCTGCGTATCCCAAATCTAATCCATCAAACTATCAAAGCAAGTCTTCATATCCTAGATACCCAGATTATCCCAAACCACCAGTTAATCCTTATCCCTCAAACCCATCGTACACTAAAACACCAGTTTACTCTACTAATTCAAAATACCCGAGTCAATCAAACTACCCAAGCGAGTCAGGTTACCTAAGCCAGCCAAGCTATTCAGGCCAATCAGGCTATGCAAGTCAACCAAGTTACTCAAGTCCGCCAAGCTATCCAAGGTACCCAAGTCAGCCAGGCTACGCAAGCCAATCAAGCTATCCAAGCAAGTCTGACTACTCAAACAATCCAAGCTATCCAAGCAAGTCTGACTATTCAAACAATCCAAGCTATCCAAGCAAGTCTGACTACTCAACCAGCCCAAGCTATCGAAGCAAGTCTGACTACTCAAGCAATCCAAGCTATCCAAGCAAGTCTGACTACTCAACCAACCCAAGCTATCCAAGCAAGTCTGACTACTCAACCAACCCAAGCTATCCAAGCAAGTCTGACTACTCAACCAACCCAAGCTATCCAAGCAAATCTGACTACTCGAACAAGCCAAGCTATCCAAGCAAGTCTGACTACTCAACCAATCCAAGCTATCCAAGCAAGTCTGACTACTCAACCAATCCAAGCTATCCGAGCAAGTCTGACTACTCAACCAACCCAAGCTATCCAAGCAAATCTGACTACTCGAACAAGCCAAGCTATCCAAGCAAGTCTGACTACTCAAGCAATCCAAGCTATCCAAGCAAGTCTGACTACTCAACCAACCCAAGCTATCCAAGCAAGTCTGCCTACTCAACCAACCCAAGCTATCCAAGCAAGTCTGCCTACTCAACCAACCCAAGCTATCCAAGCAAGTCTGCCTACTCGAGCAAGCCAACCTATCCAGATAAGCCTAGTTATTCTGGCGTATCATCTGAAACACCAAATTATTCAGACAATTCAGACTACCCCTCTCCATCTGGCTCATGTAAGTATAACTAAATTTATTTTCTCGCGTATATTTCGAAATAATAAAATTCCACTAGCGAACTGATCCACTCATATCTAGAATATTTTTACTTTCCTTCGTCAGTACAAAAGATGTTTTTTTCTATACATCACGTAACAGCTTGAGATGTTTCTGTATGCGAAATCACGGCAACATAAAACCTTCAGCATTTACGAATGTGTACTGAAATCCACAGATCCATGCGAAGTTTACCCAGATGGCACATTGTACTTTATGTGGGATGTATGCTAGGTTTATTTCCATGATAAGACAGGCAAGTGAGTGACCGACAACTCCTGTTTCACTGTAGTCTGCGCTGCAGGACAATATTGCAGGTGAAGAGGCTTTGAGAATTTGTCAGAAGGAAGCGAAAAAAATGACTTCGGGATGTCCTAGTGGATCATATCAGATGAGCAGTTTAACTAGGTTCTTTTCATAGCTCCTGGTATATACAAAACTTAACAAAACAGCTGAGAAATACATAAATGCCTTTGAATGTAAATGCTAAAGAGGAGTTCTTCAAATATCATTGACACAGAAAATAACAAATATAACCATACTACAATAACTTAATATTGAAGAAGGTTGGCTAGTAAAGAGAATTAGACAGAGAAAATGTAAATATTTTGGATACATTAAACGTTATGATAATTTAGAGAAGACCGTCTTGGATGGGTACATAATGGGAAAAAGAGAGGAAGACCAAGGCGAAGATGGCTGCAAGACATCGTTGATAATCTGCAAATGGATGCATCAGCAGCAGGGCATCTTGCTTACAACCGAGAGGCCTACAGGAGAGCTGTTAGGGAGGCAAAATTTCGCAAGGGACATGTTCTACATGACGGTGCTGTAAGGGGCTAGAGTTGCAAGAGCATGATCGTAAGATGGAAGGAAAATGCGAGAAAGCATACCACCAGAAATGACAAAGTTCCATTAAATTTCAAGTCACTGGCAACTTCACCGAAAGTACACATCACAATGACACATAGTTAATGGAAGGCAATTTCTAACACTCTGCATCTTTCATACTGACCTTATGTCCGGCATAACAAAGGCACATGCATGGACTTGTGACGAAAGCGAAATGTAAGACTCAGTAGTTCAGATAACAGAATATCTCATTTTAGTGCTACTTTCTAGCAATACAGTCACATGCAAACATTACAATATCTAATCACTCTTGGTATATTGTTCTCAGAAGACAGTTGTTATGGAAACGCAGTGGCCTGTATTCTTCAGTTACTCTATCGACTGTCCTAATCAGCTTATTATATTCTACCAGCTCAATTGTTCTTGGTATACCCACCCAAATGACTCCTTTAATGAAAAATAAATACATCAGAAATGAAACAAAAAGGGCACTGTACAACACAATTTTCCTTCCAACTCTGTGCTATCAATGTCAAACATGGACACTAACAGCCAAGAAAAAATAAAAATTCTCTCGACAGAAATGACTTGTTTAAAGCGAATACTAAATGTGACAAGAAGAGAACAAATAAGAAATGACACCATCAGGGCAACGGTTGGAGTAACACCAGTATACACTATATCCATAAACAGCATGTTACAGGCCATGTTACACGGTTGCCACCAGACAGTATAGCACAGAAAACATTCACGCTAAGATTTGTAGGTAACAGGGGAAGAGGCCGCCCACGCAGGATATGGAGAGAGGAAATTACAGAAGCATTAAATAACCAATTATATGAAGCAAACCGTCGAGCCCTATCAAGACGTCTATTTGTCCCCTCAAAAGAGAAAGGTATATGAGGAAGGAGACAAGACACAAAGCAAGACCCACTCAAAGAAGATAAAACTGGTGTAGGCTTAGGCGATACACTACCGAAACATTGGTTCAATATTTGGAAGCATCACTGTTAGCGCAGATACAATGCAATGGCCAGCCGTTAGACAAAATGGCCAGTCGGCCTCTTGTCTCTCTTTCGACCTCATCCTTCCAAGCAGCCGGTTGATGTTCTCTATCGTTTCTTCCATGCACTTCCTTTCATCTAAGTTAACTTCAAATCTAATATCAGTCTCCAGTGAGCTAGACCTGGGCATTCTTTTATTGACATCTGATTTAACCTCAGCTTCCATGTATCAGTCAGTTTCTTCGCAGAGTGTCTTGATATCTATCGTAGTGAGACCTTGTTAAGCTCATGAATAACATACAACACAGACAACAGGTTTCCCAAAGAGAAACTACTGAGTTATAGACCTGTCTCGAAGCATTCCAGTCATCCCAGTTCTTAGAACGGCTTCTGACGCTTGGATTAGGAAGCCCTCTAAATAAGAAAACTAGCTAGCACGTCTTCACACATTGTGCAAGATTGTTGGTACATGAAACTATTAGTTCCCGTAAAAATCTACGCCCTGCACACTGGATTATATTCCCGCTAAACAGCTTAATTTATATTGCTGCTGCTGCTACTACTGCTGTTGCTGCTGCTACTGCAGTTTCTTACTAAGGGGAGAAAACCTGTTGCTACCATAGCCTCGTTCCAAGAATTTCAACAAACTGCCTAAATTTTTTTCCTAATTATCAAGAATCACAAAATTAAAAATTGTAATGCATTTTTACCAAAACCAATGGCCTTGACTTTTAGATGACGTAAGGTGTGAAATATAAAACCCCTAACACTTCTCAACATCAGCATTGTGAAACAGACGCCAGTTCTTCCTTGTTCGACTTTCATTTTCTCAGATATCCATTACATGAAGTTGGGTCGACCCCGGTACCGCTCGGTTTGAAAAAAAATTCCGTCCCATTTCGGAATGAAACCCAGTTTTTCAAGTTGGCAGGCTTGTTCACTAAAAACTACATAACCGTCGAATTTCCTATACGATTTTTGCATTTAAAGAAAAAGCAAGCTTATTCTTAATTCATCAACCACCATTTTATCTATCTTCGAGCGGTCTGCAAAGAAAATCTGTAATATTAAATGCTGGAGCGAGCGAAACGTAGATCTTTGCTTTAAGATTATGCTTATCGCTGCTAGTAGAAATGAATTACACCACGAACAGTAAAGCAGTTTGTAATGTAGTTTTCCTGTCTATAATCGTTGTATATTTAGCTTGTCAAGATCTGAAGCCTCACCCAGATGACAGGAACAAGTTCATCCTAGGCATCCAAGAGATGAAGTGCCCAGATGGCACATACTACGACCACAACATCTGTGCTTGTCAGCGTAAGTATACCGACCATGATTTTCCAGTGTTTTATTATAGTTCTTCGATTTAGACATATTACATTAGAAATTGTAGTACTTTTAAGCGTTTTCCTGTTACTCTGAAGTAGTCACGATAGCAGTGAAGCAGTGCGCTGTACCAAATGAAGCGGTATTCATCGTACTTATATATAACAGTTACTACTGAGCCATTAAAGAAGATCTCTGTGATAACTTGCAAGACAAACACACAGTCCTGACGTAATAAGCATTTGTCAGGCAACCCAGGCAAAAAAATCCATCAGACTGCTATAGACGGCCCACCTGAGCAAGAGTGGAAAAAGGCAAAGGATAGGCGTTTGTGGAAAATCTTGCAGAAGCCTCATGTGCCTTGGGCACTTAAGGTTCAGAGGGAGAGGGAGAGAGAGAGAGAGAGACAGAGAGAGAGACAGAGAGAGAGACAGAGAAGTAACCAAGGAATAGCGCTGACAGACAAATGAATATTTTCAAGGAATTAAGGCAGGCCTTCAAAGCACAGAATGTTTATTACATGCATCTGTGTGATGTTGAAATAGGAACGATCAAAACATGTCGAAAACAGGTGCAAAGGAATGTGATGAACACCGGACTATCAGTCTCTCATGTCACATAACAAAGCTACTTCTTAGAATCATTATGAGAAGAAGAAGCAAAAAGAAAAAAAATGGAAATTTGGGATTTAGAAAAAGCCCCAGAGGAGTGGAAAACTGGTCTTATAGTAAAACTACCAAAGAAGAATTGGAAAATATCAACCTATAAAACAAGGAGTGCGACAAGGATATGTACTATCTCCAGACCTTTTTTCTCTGTACAGCGAGAATATTCTAAGAACGATCATCACAGAACCAGACATAAAAATTAGAGGATACAATATTAACAACACAGTACTGATAGCTGAGAACCAACAAGACCTGCAAAATCTCTTGGATAAAGTCGCCAAAGAAATGAACAGAAAGGGCTTACTTTGAATATCAAAAAGACAGAGACTATGGTTATATCTAAGAAACAGAATCCACCAACATGCAGTATAAAATTAAATGGAACTATTCTAAAGCAGATGCAGAAATTTAAATACCTTGGAGCAGTAATAACTTCAGATAGGAAATGCAGAACAGAAATTAGGAACAGAATAGGCCAAGCAAAGACTGCATTTCAGAGAATGAGAAACATATTATCCAACACATCCTTATCAATGAATGTTAGAAAACGAGTCCTAAAATGCTATATTGAACCTGTCTTTTATATGGAAGTGTATAATGAACAATAGGCAGGTCTGCACAAAAATTATTGGAAGCAGCAGAAGCGTGGTTTATTAGAAGAATGTTGCGAATCCCCTGGACAGCAAACATAACTAATGAAGAATGTATGAGAAGAGCTGGAGAGACAAAAAAATCTTATAAAAAATAAGAGAGACATGGTATGCCCAGAAGGCACATACTACGATAGGATATGCAATGAGAAGAGGGGGCATTGAAAATATTATAACAACAGGAAAAATAGAAGGAAGAAGATCAAGAGGAAGACCAAGAGAAATGATACTGGACAGTCTGACGGGATGGTGTGAGAGGAGATCACCAACTGAGCTGATGGCCTGCATGAAGGATTGTGTACTCTGGAGAAGCATAATAGCCAACGCCAGTCGGCACGGCACCTGATTATATATTCACAATAATAACATGTAGGACACATTCCAGACGGCTCTAGAACATAACGTTACATACTCAACCATAAAAACTGCAAATGTCTATCAAACTTCTAAATTACACAAGCACAAATACAAAAACTACATCTTAACTGATAATGAAAACAGCAACCGCACCAATCAGCCTTCCAACTCACTCTCAACCGGAATCATCTAGCGAGCTAAGGTTTCTTGCTTTAGACTCACTCACATTTTCCACTCTGACCACGTGAAAAACCTGTTGCACTCTCATCTGAAAATATCTCAAGGGAGACTATAATGAAATACAACCCAATTGTGAAACACGACAATTCAACTTACAAAAACATAAATAGGGTTGTCCACCTTGTCTGTAGCAGAGTATCCTCCTTGTCTGGAGGATACACTGCTACAGCTCATATAGATTGAAATTTTAAAAAAAAACAAAACAAATTCACTAGAAAATCCACATCAAAATGAAGTGTCACATTTATTGCTAATGCTAAGACGCTGTTTTCAAGCGGTAGGTGAAATAGTGTGGAAACAGGTGTAAGAGCTGTGAAGAGCGATCACGCTCAATAACATAAGCTGAAAGTAGACGTCTTCCTGTATTGTGATGTACTTCATACTTCTGAAGTTTTGAGTATACTCTGAGTTTATCTTCATGAGAGAAGTAGCTTAAGATCGTGAAGATTTAAATAAAAGTATTAGTCATTTTCGATGAACTGATAAGTAAAATTTTGGAAACTTATTTAAAAATTATTTGAACGAAAATGAAGAACGAACAGTGAAGGAAAAATATGAGGAAAAATCCACTAATCTGAACGTTGGGTCTAATGCTGAAGTTAATATCGTTAACGAAATTTTGGATGAAGAAAATCCAAATACCCACGAAATATTGACAGCCTGGTTAGTTGAGTGATTAGGCGCTCGGTTTACTCAGCAGTAAGAATTTTGTTTCTGATACCACTACACACCAAAAAAAAAAGGCTTCGGGGTCCATCTTGCCTCTAAAAATGGGCACCAGAGAAATCTGGGAAGGTAAATGCTGTCGGGTGTGATCTGGTTCACAGCAGACATTTCACCTGCCGATGGTCTTGGAAATACGGGTCTGTTACCGCCTTAATGGGGTGGAAATTGGATTCTTCTTCCTTCCTCTTCTTCTTCCTTCTTTTCTTCTTTCTTCTTCTTCTTCCTTCTTTTCTTCTTTCTTCTTCTTTTTTCTTCCTTCTTCTTCTTCTTCCTTCTTCTTCTTCTTCTGGAACTGGGAGCACGGTGTTCTTTACAGCTGATGCAGTGAAGATAAGAGGCACATCATAGTGCGATTTTGGAAGCGGGTTATGGCGGGTTTTTTTTTAGATTCCTGAATGTAACTGAAAAGCACGGGGTGTGCAGTGCTTCTTTTGCAGAATCCATCGTCATGAGGACTATGGTGTTCTCTGCCTCGTTAGCCAGGTTGGGCCTGTTGCTGGGGGTACCAACTGATAGGTGGGACAGGGTCTTGGTCGGCTATGGTTTGTCAACCGTGATGCTAGCATGTCAGCTGTAGATGTAATTGGCCAACCATCAAAGCGGATAGCGTCTTCATCCTCTACATTTGTCAAAGAAAAAGACAAACTTCAACCAACCACAGTCAGCTTTGTGATATTATGTATACTAACCACAGTCAGCTTTGTGATATTATGTATACTAACCACAGTCAGCTTTGTGATATTATGTATACTAACCACAGTCAGCTTTGTGATATTATGTATACTAACCACAGTCAGCTTTGTGATATTGTGTATACCAACCACAGTCAGCTTTGTAATATTGTGTATACCAACCACAGTCAGCTTTGTGATATTATGTATACTACCTATGATGAAACTACTGATTGATACAGTTGAAACAACCCCACAAATGAGTGTCTGAAAACGGCAGGAGAGTGAATCGATGAGAATGAAGTTCTGCGAACAATGAGGCTATTAGCAGAGTATAGGACGGCACGGGAGTTGGAAATGGCATCTAAAACTTGCATGATCGTTAGATGTAATACGTTACGACAATCTTGCCCCTTCTCCACAATTTCATGATAAAAGATAGCCAGCGTCCTTGAGATATGGCCATACACAAAGCAACTAAACATTGAAGTTTTCCAGAAATGCGTTAACCTCGTTAACTTAAAAAAAAGTAGAATAAGCAGAACAAAGATGCACCTCCTCAAGTTTCTTTACAGAAGTAAAGTGTTGGTCTTGTCTTTATTTTCTATTTCAAATGAAAAACGTTCTCTATCTCCGCAGATGTGCAGCAGGAGGGCAACAAGCAGTACCGTAAATAAAACGTCGGTTGAAATGAAATGATGTTACAGCGACTTAGCGGATTGCAAAGTTTAGTTTTTATAACAAGATACAAACATCCTGCTGACCTGCCAATAACTGTTACTGATTCTGAACGGAATGGTCTAGACAGCTGATTACTGCAGTTTGTGTGCTCCATATTGTTTCTTATGTTAAAATAAACTTTTTAAACCCAAGAATTCTATAGTTTTCCTGCTTGTTTAAAACAAATTGTGCAGTCGTTTTCGCCAGTAATTTTCCTTTTATCAAATGCCATGTAGCTAAGCACAGTGGGTAGACTTTCATAAAACACACATAAGTTCTGAGACTGGCCCTGCTACTGATGTGAAGCTTAAAACAGTAAACAAGTTACACTGCGGTAAACAATTTTCATACCATACACAATGTATTTTCAATGTCATGACCTCGTTCCCTTTCTGGATGTTACAGTTTTCGACCAGACAGGCACTGATGGCTTCGCTGGCAAGCACCGTTTTTGGGGGGTGCAAGATAGGGAAGTTCTTTAGTGCGCTGTTCTCTCGTGGCTAGGCAGTTGCTCGTCTCAGTGTTATGTGTACACGTTTAGAAGTCATAAGGCACAAATTAAGTGTTATGTGTACACGTTTAGAAGTCATAAGGACAAATTAAGTGTTATGTGTACACGTTTAGAAGTCATAAAGCACAAATTAAGTGTTATGTGTATACGTTTAGAAGTCATAAAGCACAAATTAAGTGTTATGTGTACACGTTTAGAAGTCATAAAGCACAAATTAAGTGTTATGTGTATACGTTTAGAAGTCATAAAGCACAAATTAAGTGTTATGTGTACACGTTTAGAAGTCATAAAGCACAAATTAAGTGTTATGTGTACACTTTAGATGTCATAAAGCACAAATTAAGTGTTATATGTACATGTTTAGAAGTCATAAAGCACAAATTAAGTGTTATGTGTACACGCTTAGAAGTCATAAAGCACAAATTAAACTGGCGACTAAAATTAAAATGGAGACATACCAACAGTCCAAGTAAATCTCCTAGCAAAAGCTATAAAAATAGCAGAAATACAAAAATAATGAAATACAAAGGGACAATTTATCTTTAAAGATAAAGATACGCATCAAGATAACGATAATTACTGACTTTAAACTTAATAAGAAAGAACATTTTGTCACTAGTCTAAATGTTCAATGTCCCCAGAGAAACACAAAATTATGTGGAAAAAATTGTGACAAATGTTGCTAATGGAAACATACTGACTGTAAGTTTTGTCAGTATTGAAGCTAAATTTGTGTTTTTGTGAAAGATAATGCCTGCCCATTTGCTTTACAATTAGATAAGAAAAAAATATTAACATTGTTCATGAAATATGAATTTGTAAAGGGATTATACATAATTTTAATTGCTTTGTATTTTGGCCAGTAATCCTTCAGATTTTCAGGTTTCGAAATTATCTCTTATCGCGCTACAGTTTTCTGCCATTACAAAAAAAAATCTTATTTCTATAATTACTTTACCATAGATCTATTCTGAAACACTGAGTACGCGATAAGAAATACCCCAAAACTGACACATAAAGGGCCTCACTAATTGGTCAATAATATTAACAATTAATTATATTTAAGATAGCTCTATATGGCTGCTTGGTAATTATCGGCTCTAGAGTGCCATTTTTAGAGTGCTGTGATTCACATGCCTCTGTTTAAACAACCTCTGTATTAGAGTGAAGTTAATCTATCAGCTCTACACTACTGTCAGATATCTATAATCCATCAGCTCTGGAGTGCTGTCATATCTAGTAATCTATCACTTTTAGAGCGGTGCATAATCTATCAGTTCTAAAGTGCTGTTACATCTAAATGTGAATGAACGTGTTTAGAAAGAACACAAAGATAGTCAATGATGATTATCTATACACATCAACATTCAGGTGAAAATTTTACCTAAATTTCACATAACCAGACTTGATACATTTTACATGGAACAGTTACAATAATATATTTATTCAACTCTCAAAATATGCTTTGGTTCCTGTAATCAATTGTAGATCAACAACGGAGGCACTATCACGCCATACAAACACGTAGAGATCTGGCGTTAGTGTCTCTTTTTTACTTGATCTGTCGACGTAGTTGAGGGTGATATGGTCAGCAATACACCTGGCTTGATCTGTCGACGCAGTGGAGGGTGATATGGTCAGTAATACGCTTTCTTTAATCTGTCGACGCACTAGATTCTCTTCTTCTCATGGTCTGTCTATATCTACAGTTTTGTCTCTTGGATAAATTTCACTGATTTTTGTAATTCATGTATGGAAGCGTAGAGCTTATCTTCTTTGGTGCTTTCACTGGGCCAGTAATTACTTCTCAGTGTCTCGTAGTTGGTGCAGTTTTGGAGGATATGTTCCACTGTTTGGGGCACCTGGGCACATGAAGGATCGGGTACCCTGGAGAAGCATAATAACCAACGCCAGTCGGCAGGGCACCTGATGATGATGATGATGGGCACACGTACATAGATTAGTAGTACATATGACTTCGGAGTCGGCTGTGTTCTGTTCGGAGACGGAAAATGGTGATTTGTTCTTTTCTGTTTAGCATGTGATAGTCATCATGTGGTGGTGTTTGTGATTTTCTGTAGGTTTACATCATGTTTTCTTGTGATTATAGGTGATCGGTATGTCCGGTTGCTCCATTTCAGTGCCCTCTTTGGCCAGACAGTCAGCTTTCTCATTGCCTGGTATCCCACAGTGGGAGAGAATCCATTGCAAAGTGACTCCATGTTGTAAGCCAATTTTTGACAAGGCATCCTTAATGTCTGGTTGTTTGTTGCACTGAAGAGCTTCCAGTACTGATCTTGCATCTGTGAGAATTGCTATGAGGCATGTATCAATTCTGGAGTCTGATAGTTTTTCAACCGCCACAACAATTGCCCTAACATCTGGATCATAGTTGTTGCAGTATTTTCCAGAGTGTTTGGAAATCATGTCATTGGTGTTGTTTGGATATTCAGTATGTACTCCTGTCCCTCCATTCTTTATGGCACTGTGTGCAGATCCATCTGTATACACACGTATTCAGGTGTCACATGGATATTTGTCAACTAGCAAACTAAGTGTGACCGTTGATCTTACAAGACTGCTTTGCATCACACTATTCTGCACACTTTTCACTTCAGTTCAAATAGTTATTTGTGTGCATTCTGCTTCTTTCCATGGTGTATCCTCTGGTACAGATGATAATGGAGCGAGTACAGTTGGAAGGTCAGGTATCAGCTTACGCTTACGCTTGGCCTGATGAATGAAGCTGCTTCTTTTAAGCCGTCCTAATGCCAAGTTATTGAATCTCTCCTTCAGGGAATAGCTTACAGAGCTGAGGAATTTCTCTCCCAAGGTCATGACCTTTGTGTCTCTACGTTCTTTTAGCGCTTGAACACCAACTGTTTTCTGCATTTCTACTACTGGTATGGATCTCATGACACCTGTGATAATCCGTAGTGACTGATTTTATACCTTGTCTAGATTATGCAGCGTAATGATTGATGCTGTGCACCAAGCTGTTGAACCATATTCTAAATGTGGTCGGATACTTTGCTGATATACATTCTTGAGGATTCTTTCACTAGCTCCCCTGTGGTTCCACTCAGTTTTCTTAATATGGCTAGTTTTCTTCTGGCTTTTGCTTCTGCACTGCTGATGTGTTGCTTCCAGGTAAGTTTTGAGTCAAGAGTCACTCCTAAGTAAGTGAGCTGGTTGTCCATCTTTAAGGATATTTGATTTACACAGATCTTACCTGCCTTCTGTTTAGATGAGAGAATGAACAGAGTGATACTTGATTTCTCTGATATTGTTCGTTCATGATGCCAAGATGTCTGCTGCTATTTGAAGTCTATGTGTAACAGCTGTCGGGTATTCATCTGTACACCACATAACCAGATCATCTGGCATACAGTGTAGCTTTGATTCCATAGGGAAGTTCCTTGAACAGGTCGTTAATGAATACCAGGAATAGTGTAGGTGAAAGGACTCCATGTGGTACGCCATGTCACAGCAGTACTTTCTGGCTTCTGTGACCATCCATTACTACTCTTGCTCTTATATTGTGTAAATAAGATTTTATCCAGTTGTACAGTTTTCCATTCACATTGCAGTTTCTTAGTTTCCACAGCAGACTTTTGTCCCATACTTTTCTCAGGTCTATAAATGCTGCTAGTACAAAGTTTTTGTCTTGGAATGCGTTCTCAATCTCTTGAGAGAGATAGGTCACTTGATCTTCTGTACTATAGTACTGCCTAAGTCCTGCTTGTTGTGGAATGAGAAGGTTTTCACTTTCTAGGTACCATTTTAGCCTCAGGTCAATGATGCGTTCCATCGTTTTGCATAGGCAGCTAGTGAGACTGATTGGCCTGTAGCTGGTATCGCTGCTTTTGCCTGACTTTAGCAGTGGCACCATGCTTGCTTCCTTCCAGATTTGAGGTAACTTACCTGTGCTCCAGCACATCTTGAAAATATCCAACAGCTTTTCCGTTGTTGCCATTCCCAGGTTCTTGATCATTTCATTGTACATTCCATCCAGTAGCTCTGCTCTCATATCTCCTGGCTCCACAAGATGAACTGAGAGGACCTCCAGTAGCATTGGGTCCACCCTCTCAAGGAAGGGGGCCCAGCACAGCACCTGCCTTGTTAGTCTTGACAGGGCGAGCACCAAGTGTAAAAACTGTAGATAGAGACATTTCATTAGCGATAATGCGTGGTACCCTGATTTTTGCGATGCGTCTTTTGAATGTACCTCCAACTTCAGCACCTTTCCTTGCTAGGGAAGACTGTGGTCGTGCTCGGACCGCCATGAAGACAGTGGTGTAAACTGGCCTGGCCAAAACTTTGTTTTCAAGCCTCTGGTGGCTGTACTTAGGCCCCTTTCCCCACGTCAGATCCAGCGTTCAATGCTGGCCGGCCAGATGGCTTTGAGACAGTTCCACAGAGACACTCCGATTTCGGGCTGAGGAATCCGATGAGTGCCTCAAAGATATCCATTCGCAGCCACCTATAGTCTGCTGGCTCTGTTTTGTTTAATTCATTCTGACGGCTATTGTTGTAAAGAACCATAGGCTTGTCACGTCCTGGATTCATTGGTCTCACATCAGACTTTCCTCATCCCCGCCGGCGATCTCAGTGTCCCCATCCTACCACCAACCTGACATTACATTTTACAAAAATAACAATTACATTTAGAGGTGATTGCTACAGGTTTCTGGGCTACAGAAGTAGGTCAGAGTTTTTAAGCAAACATATCTATGTTCCATGTGTCACAAAAACTATGCTAAGATAACTGTATTCTTAACACAGTTGTTCCCAGGGGAGAACTAGATTGTGATGTAGTCAGCAATAAGCCTGACTTGATCTGTCGACACACCAGAGAGTGATATGGTCAGCAATACGCCTGCTTCTTCCTCATCTCCAGAAAGAGCCAGATACCCATTTTTATAGCTGTATGAATGGAGCATTCCCGCCCAGACTTGAACCACAGACCTCCGCGTGAGCTACGAGCGGACTAATCACGTCACCACTCAGGCTTCTTGTTCATATACAAACGTGTATAACTCACATTCACAAATAACCGTATCTATTAATATAGTTTTTGTTTCATGATCAATAAAGATATGAAATCACAACACTTCAAGGCAAGTAAAAATGACTAAACTTCAGACTTTCTATGTCTTGTTTTATCTGTATCTACAAAATGAGGAAGTTTTTCACTGCTAGTCTGCTATACAAGATCTGACAATTAAGTAAGGAGGCTGATATTATTATGGCCAAGACAGAAATGCCGTCTATGAAGCAAAGCATGGAATCCAAAGAGGCAACCTTCATCTATCATCTGGCAACTTTTCATCACTACCCAATATTCAGACAACAAACAAGTCATCATTTTGTTAACCTAGTCAGAGGTACATTGTTACGTAATCAGCATGGAGCAAAAAGCTAACATTAAACTCTGTTTAAAACTCGTAAAAAGTGCCATTAAGACAGCTTAACAAGTTTATGGGGATAATTGTTTATCTTGTGCACAGATATTCAGGTGGTATTTACGATTCAAAAGTGATGTGGAAACGATTTAAATGCAAATAGACATGGACGCCCAATTTGTGTTCGCAATGAGGAAATCATTGTAAAAGTCAGAGAACGGATACAAGAAGATCGTTGTTTGACTGTGAGTATGACGGCAGATGAATTTGGAGAGACATTCGTAAAATTTTAGTGGAAGATTTGGACAAGAAAAAAAATTGCTTGCCGGTTTGTACCACATTCGTTGTCTGATGACCAAAAACATCAGCGTGTTGAGTACGCAAAAGACATCATCTAAACGTGGAGCAGAAATAAACATTTCCTAAATCTGATTGTTGTAGAGGATGAAACATGGATTTTCCGCTATGATCCCACAACTAAACGCCAAAGTCCTCAGTGAAGGTCATCATCATCACCAAAAGGCAAAAGTATTCGTCTTCAAAAGTGGAAAGTGAAGACAATGTTGGCGTGCTTCTACAACAACTATGGAGTTATTCACAAAGAAGTTATTTCAGGGGACACACTGTCACTGCCAAAGTTTATTTAAGTATTTTGAAACGCCTATTGAAAAAGATTCTCCTAGTCCGACCCGACTATTCAACACCTGGCAGTTTTTTCCTTCTTCATGATAATGCACCGGCTCACCGGGCGGTAGCTGTACAGGAATTTTTGACCCAAAACAAGGGTGTGTTCTCAACCGTCCACCCTATTCCCCAGTTTTGTCTCTGTGATTATATTCTATTCCCAAAAATTAAAGTTACCATTGAAAGGACGCTTCTTTGACGATACTGATGACATCCAAAGGGCCCGTATCATCGAGTTTAAGTGCCATACCAACAGAAGAACTGCAGAGGTCGTTCCAGTGTTTTTAGATCGGGCCACTCGCTGTATGAGCACATGAGGCTTACTTTGAATAAAATACAGGTTATATCTTCAAATGTTGTTTATTTTATTTTTTATGTTATTAGTCTCATTACTTATTTGTCGGACCTTGTATGACTGAGTGAATCTATACCGATTTTATTCATGTACATAAGAGTATACTCAAGATATTGTTGAGAGCCACAGAATTTGTTCAGCGTGAGTGACCTCATTCTCCGAGCTTTCACTCAGTCACAGTCATTCAGCATTTGTTAATGAGCATAATAATCATGAAGACACATTAAATGATTACATAAAGAAATAATAAACTTATCTCATGTCCATACACTCTACACGCTGATTTATGCAACAACATGAAATAAACTTGCATTTTTACATTCATTCAAAACTAACAAATTTATAGAAAAGCAGTATTTAAAAGGAATGTCAGTCCGTAAGAATAGTGAAGAACAAAACCTCTATCTTAATGCGAAGAACTGACAAAACAAACAAGACAGCTGATATATGTATCAATGAGAAAAAACTGGAAGAAGTGGAGCGTTTTGAATAGATTGGATCACTGCTAACTAATAATGGAGATACAATGAGGGAAATTAAAAGGAGGACATCTATTGCTCTTCAGAAAGTAAAACAAATAAAGAATATGTGGAGAGGAGCAGACAGAATTACAAAAATAAGATTTTTAAGGGCATGCATCTTTCCCATCGCAACATGTACCTGTGAGACCTGGATACTTAACAAAACAGGTGAGAAATACATAAATGCCTTTGAATGTAAATGCTACAGAAGAGTCCTTCAAATATCGTGGACACAAAAAGAACAAATATATCTATACTACAAGCTCGTACACTGCTAGCGAGACTCTTCGGTTGCCGCGCGTGGAGTGAAGCTCCTCCCGGTCAAGGAAGAAAATGCGGAAAAGAAATAAAGGTTGCTGTGTGGCGCCGATGTGAAAAGGTGAAGGAGAGAATAAAGTGAAGTTTAGTCGGTATGTCCAGTAGTATCGCTACAAGAGCTACACATACCACGGCACCTCTGCTCTAGAGGCCGGCCACGTCCGAAACACACCTACACTGGTGAAATATGCCTAAACCGGCACACACCAGGGGTGAAACTTGATGGCCAGGCATGTCACGCCACCTCCGCTCTTGAGGTCGGTCACGCCTGATATACACCCATACTGGTGAAATATGCCTAAACCGGCTCATACCAGGGGTGAAACATGAAGGCTAAGCCTGTCGAGGTACCTCTGCTTTAGAGGTCAGTCACGTCCCAAACACGCCCATACTGGGATAATGTGCCTAAACCGGCTCAACCCAGGGGTGGAAGTCACTAGTGGCGAGGATTCGTCCTCCTTGATAAAAGCTCCATCCTGCTCACAACTAGGAAGGGTAGCGGCCACGACCACAAAATGCTGAAGTCGGAGACACTGGACCAGGACAGTCTAGATAGGCAACCACCTCTCACCCGGCGGGGATGTATGCGTATCCTAATCACGCTGAGGTTTTCCGGTGAGAAAGTCCAACACTGGGCTGGATAGGCAACCACTTCTTACCCGGCCGTGATACACGGGTATCTCAAAACACGTCGAGGTTTTCCGGTGAGAAAGTCCAAATCTGGCCTGGGTGGGGATACCACCTTTTATCCAGCGGGGATATACTGATATCCAAAACACGTCGAGGTCTTCCGGTGAGAAAGTCCGACTCGAGACTAAACTGGTGCAACGAAAACCACGGTGTCACGCAATCCCACTTCTGAGACCCACCAAGAATACAGGCTAAAGCCCTGCGATACTCTGAACCTATTGTGGTCCTCTCGGGGATCTCGTGTGGTCCCTTTCAAACGGGGGACCACGGGACTTAACGAGGACCTCAGGAGTAAATTCAGTAGGATCACAGGGCGGTCTTGGTGGTAGAAGCGAACGAAGAAGAAGAAGAAGACATACTACAAGAACTTAATATTGAAGAAGACTGGCTGGTAAAGAGGATTAAAGAGATAAAACTTAAATATTTTGGACACATTAAACGTCATGAAAATCTAGATAAAACTGTCTTGGAAGGGTGCATAATGGGAAAAAGAAAGAGAGGAAGACCAAGGCGAAGATGGCTCCAAGACATCGTTGATGATCTGCAAATGGATGCATCAACAGCTCACAAACGAGTGGCCTACAGGAGTGCTGTTAGGGAGGTAAAGTTCCGCAAGGGACATGCAAATGAATAAAAGTATTTTTAAACATTACAACACTCAAGCCATACTTTAAACTACTTTAAACTATGCTTAGGGAGGCACATAGTCTATATCAAATAGATGTTGACAAAGTTTAAAGAACGAATATTACTTATAAGTTTTATGTGAATTGGTATGGCATTCCAAAGGTGGGCAGCTGAGTAAGAGAAGGTTTTTTTTAAACATGTCAAGCCTTGGTTTTGGGAGGATACAATTGCTTAAGCGGTGACTGTGTTTTGGGTTGTATTTGAACAACGACCACAGATAAGGTGGAGCATTGTGCGATAGAATTTTATGAATTAACTTGGCCTTGTTGAAAAGAAATCTGTTCTTGAGGGGTAGAATATCAAGATGTTTGTCCTTATTTATAATACGTGCTGCATGTTTGTCATCTATAAGCTTTCCTGCTCGTTTTTGAAGTGAGTAAAGTCTTTTCATGTTTGATATGGAACAACCATCCCAGACTGTGGAGCAGTAGTCCAAGTGTGTTTGTATCTGTGATATGTAGTATATTTTTCTGGTGTCTATGTCAAGGAAATGTTTAATTTGAGTGAATTGGGAAACTTTTTGTGCAATGAGTTTGGTTAGATTGTCTACATGATGATTCCGGCTGAGGTGGTGGTCAATCATGAGACCTAGAGTTTTATGTTCACTAACATTCTCTATCTGTGAAGTTCCAGTATGAAGCTGTAGTGTTGTTGTTGGTGAAATTTTTAATTTCTGTCTTGTTGTAGTGAGCATAGATTTTGTTTTGCTGGTGTTTATGAGCATTCTGTTGTTGTTGCTCCAGTTAATTAGACTGTTTATTTCAATTAGAATAGTTGACTCAAGGTTAATACAGTTATTATCACTAATGTAAACTGTGAGTCATCAGCAAAGAGGTCACAAGATGATTTTTTGAGATGAAGTGGAAGATCATTGACGTTGATGGTAAACAGGAGAGGACCAAGAATAGACCCCTGTGGAACGCCACTATCAACCACAGATTAAAACTTGACTTAGAGTTTTTGAGGCAAACTACCTGTTGTCTGTTGGAAAGAAAAGATGTAATAAATTTTGTCAAGTCAGGGTGTAATCTATAAGTCTCAAGCTTTCTAACTAGAATATTTCGTGACCACTCATGTCAAATGCTTTTTTAAAGTCAACAAAGACAGCACCACATAATTTATCATCGTTTATATTAGATAACCAACATTCTGTCATTTTTGTGTGAGCTGTGTGGCAGGAATGTTTTGGCCTAAAACCTGACTGACAGTCAACAATCAAATCATTTTCTTGCATGTGTTGTAATGTTTTTTATGTATGTGTTATCTAGGGGTTTAGACAAAGTTGATAGAATGGAAATTGGTCTATAGCTTGAGGGATTTTTCTCCGAACCAGATTTAAAAAGGGAATATATTTTTGCAATTTTAAAAGCCTGAGGAAAATGACAATGTGCAATGCACTGATTGTAAATGCATGTTAGTGTATCTGTAATTACTGGGGCAGAGTAGCGTAATATCTTTTTGCTGATTTCGTCAAGTCCTGATGTGTTGTTCTTTAAAAACGAAAGATAATTTTAAACTTCACTAACTGACATGAAAGGAATACTGGGTTGCTTTAGATGTGCACATTTGCTACCTATACATTTGTTTAATTCGCTTAAATCAAAAGCAGGGATTGGTAGTGAAGATTTTAAGACATTGACTTCTTCTCTGAAGTGATTTCTGAGCTCTTCACATGCGGGCACATGATTGTAACTCTGCAAGTCGGACTGTTTTCTCTTGTTTGCTAGAATATTAATTGCTTTCCAGACAGAGGTACTGTCTGATTTATTCTGAACTAGGTTCCTAAAGTAATTTCTCTTTTCTTGCCTAATTAAATACTGAACTCTATTTCTAAGTAATCGATAGCTACTGAATTCCTTAATTTTGTGGGCCTGAACCCTTTCCCTCATGACTTGCAATATCTCAGGTGCTATCCAGGGGGACTTCACTTGATGTTTAACTCTCACTTCTTTAATAGGAACATGCCTGTCAAATATATCCCTCAAGGTTTTTATCCAGTATTCCAGGGCCTTATCAGGGTCAGTTAGTTGGTACACGTGATCTAGAGGTACTGCTTGTAACTCTTTCAGAAATGATTCTAAGCTGAATTTGCTAAAACTTCTAAATTTAATACTGGTATGTTTATTTTTGGGAATTTTCAAGCCATATGTGCAACAGATCGAATAATGATCACTCAGTGATGTGTGAGGGACTTTACATTCTATGTTTTCAGGATGAGCTACATATATATGATCCATTACTGTGGATGATGTTTCAGTTACTTTTGTAGGTTTAGTGATAATTTGGGATAAATTGTATGATAAAACAATATCATTCCATATAGCATCTGTTTGTCTGTAATTAATATTGAAATCTCCAAGAACAATTATATCCTTTAAATTAAAAGACAAAACATAATCCATCATACTTGTAAAGTGATCATACCACGATGCTGGTGCATTTGGATTACGATACAGAAACCCGATTAAGATTTGGCTCTGCTTTTGAAGTCTGATTCAAACCACATACATTCAATATCTGGTGTCTCAAGGTCTTTTCTACGGCAAGAGTGTATGGCCATGGTAACATATACAACTAATCCTGTCTCAAGCTTCCTAGTAGGGTCACGTCGAAGTAAATTGTAACCGTCTATTCTAATGTCTTCGTCAGTTATATTTTTGTTTAGACGATTTTATGAAAAGATAGATAGATAGATAGATAGATAGATAGATAGATAGATAGATAGATAGATAGATAGATAGATAGATAGATAGATAGATAGATAGATAGATAGATAGATAGATAGATACCAATTCATCTTCCTAGTTCCGGTCTCTCCCACATGGAATTTACTGAAAGAGGAGGTTCTAAGGACTGCAAACGCGCCACAAACAGCCTCTGGCAGTCAAGTCCAGCTCCTGGCCCTCCCGTGACAGAACTGTTTAAACTGACAGGAGAAGGGGCGAGGGCGAATATCTGGCGCCTGAAAACCAGTTACTTAGGGTAGATGAGTGGCACGTTTGGTAGCTCATCTGCCGCTGTTGGCGAGATCTTCAGCTGCCGTGCGTGGAGCGGTGCTCCTCCCGGCCAATGAAGAAATTTGCAAATGAGGTTGCCGCGCAGCATCACTGCGGAAAAGGTGGTAGAAAGGATAAAGCGAAGCAAACAGTCAAATCACGGCACCGCTGGTCTGGAGGTCGGCCACGTCCTGAGTGCAGTCATATCGGGTGAAAAGCATGAACCGGCTTGTCCCAGGGGTTAAGACACTGGTGGCGAGACTCTTCAAATGCCGCGCGTGGAGTGAAGCTCCTCCCGGTTAAGGAAGTAAATGCGGAAAAGAAATAAAGGTTGCTGTGCGGAGCCGATGGGAAAAGGTGGTGGAAAGTGAAGTTTAACCGGTATGTCCAGTAGTATCGCTACGAGAGCTATACCATGGCACCTCTGCTCTAGAGGCCGCCCACGTCCGAAATACACCTACACTGGTGAAATATGCCTAAACCGGCACACACCAGGGGTGGAACTTGAAGGCTATGCATGTCACAGTACCTCTGCTCTAGAGGTCAGTCCCGTCCCAAACACCCATACTGGGATAATGCCTAAACCGGCTCAACTCAGGGGTAGAAGTCACTAGTGGCGAGGATTCGTCCTCCTGGACAAAAGCTCCATCCTGGTCACAACTAGGAAGGGTAGCGCCCACGACCGCAAAATGCTGAAGTCGGAGACACTGGACCAGGGAAGTCTAGATAGGCAACCACCTCTCACCCGGCGGGGATGTTTGCGTATCCTAACCACGCTGAGGTTTTCCGGTGAGAAAGTCCAACCCTGGACTGGATGGGCAACCTCCTCTCACCCGGCGGTGATACACGGGTAACTCAAAACACGTCGAGGTTTTCCAGTGAGAAAGTCCAACTCTGGCCTGGGTGGGCTACCGCCTCTCACCCAGCGGGGATGCACTGATATCCTAAACACGTCGAGGTCTTCCGCTGAGAAAGTCCAACCCTAGACTAAACTGGTGCAATGAAAACCACGGTGTCACGCAATCCCGCTTCCGAGACCCACCAAGAATACAGGCTAAAGCAGTGATACTCTGGACCCCTTGTGGTCCTCTCGTGGATCTCGTGTGGTCTATTTTGGACCACACAGGGGACCACAGGACCTAACGAGGACCACAGGCGTGAATTCAGTAGGTTCACAGTGCGGTTTTTGGTGGTAGAAGTGAACGAAGAAGAAGAAGACTGAAAGAGGAGTTAGATCTAAAATAATCAAAAATTCGTGAAGTGATCACGCAGAGGTAATAAGGTAAAATAAGAAAATAAGAACTTAAGAAAGAAATAATAAAGTTGTGCAAGACGGAAACAGAAAGATAAAGGTCGCTTTTAGAAGACTTCAGCAAAAAAATGAGTTACAAAGTTAAGTGTTAACTTTAAAAGACAGAATAACATTGCGGGGGCAGAGGGTGAGAAGTGCAGCAGATTTCCCGAAAAGCAAGACAGAACATAGTTATCACGAAAAACAAAGTTACTGTGGGGGTGGGGGGGTGGGGAATGACCAAAAGCTCATACGAGATATATAAGGAAAGAAAGAAATAAAGAATTCTTTGTCAAGAGTTATAATGAATGATCACTGTAAAACAAAAGAAACAGGAGTCAGAAATGCGCTCGGGCAGACTATAGAAAGCCAGAATCCCGGAACAGATAATACTTGTAAGACAAGGTAAGGTAGCATGTGTACCTGAAACTAGGCATCAGACTAATGATGCACATGACAGCAAAATGAAGTGATATCGGTGTTGCCATTAATTGCAGCCAAAACTAATATCAAATTAGTACAACTTATTTTGAAAATCTTCCAGCCTTTCATCTGAAAGTTGACCTGAAGTAGATAAACACTTTTTCAGTTCTCAGACACAACCCAAGGTCTACAACAACTCAACAACTTGGCCTAAACTTTTTTCAGTAAGACTTTTAATGAATGGAGTTGATGAAAATGGAAAATAATGACTCACAGAAAAAAAATGATGGTATGCCGGCAGGTTGTCCTGCCATATGACAATCCAACATGCAACTAAGAATCGTGGCAAATACCAAAAACAAAACACCAATAGGACAATTTCTGCAGAAAATACCAACCAGACTGCATGCTGACCACAACGGCTACACACAACCTCACCTGATCACAATCAGACGAACATTCCTATAATGATCATAGTGTTAAACAATTTTAGGATAGAAAAAAAAACTATCTATTAAAATCTGATACATGACGCAGGAAATATGAAACAAGATCTTTCGAAATTAGTTTTCACCGCTTTGTCAAAGAAAGAAGAAACGATATAATATGATTAGAATTGCACAATCGACCTAATGGATCACATTATAAACATTATTTCATGTTCTGCAACTTAAGAATAATAAATAACATAACGATTAGCGTAAAACATATATTGAAGTCAAGAACGGTAAAGATAAAAGCAGGTTTGAGAAACAAGAAGAAGATGATATAAAGAACTTTTCGTGTGAGAAAGGAAAGGAATATTGTATTTCCTCATGGAATTAATAATACCCTACACTTTTGAGATTTTGACAATAAACAAATATAAAACAAGACAAGACTGGAAGCGGTTTGAATTACGACTTTGCATAAAAAGATGAAGATACAATGAGGGAGATTAAAAGGATAATATCTATTGCTCTTCAGAAGCCAAAACAGCTAAAGAAGTTATGGAAAGAGACAGACAAAACTACACAAAAAAATAAGGCTTTTAAAGGCACGCATCTTTCTCATCCCAACATATGCCTGTGACACCTGGGCACTTAACAAAACAGCTGAGAAACACATACGTGGCTTTGAATGTACTCGTAAATGCTATAGAAGAGTCCTTCAAATATCGTGGACACAAAAAAGAACAAATACGAGTAAATCCACACTACAAGAACATAATATTGAAGAAGGTTGGTTAGTAAAGAAGAGTAAACAGAGGAAACATAATATTTCGGACTTTTTAACTGTCATGAGAGTTTGAAGAATATAGTCTTGAAGGGTACATATTGGGTAAAAGAAAGAGAGGAAGAACAAGGCAAAGATGTGGGCTACCACCTCTCACCCAGCGGGGATGCACTGATATCCTAAACACGTCGAGGTCTTCCGGTGAGAAAGTCCGACTCTAGACTAAACTGGTGCAACGAAAACCACGGTGTCACGCAATCCGCTTCAGAGACCCACCAAGAATACAGGCTAAAGCCCTGGGATAATCTGAACCTGTTGTGGTCCTCTCGGGGATCTCATGTGGTCCTTTCGGGGACCACATAGGAGACCATGGGACCTAACAAGGACCGCAGGCGTAAATTCAGTAGGATCACAGTGCGGTCTTGGTGGTAGAAGCGAACGAAGAAGAAGAAGAAGACAAGGCAAAGATGGTTGCAAGACATCGTTGACGATCTGTGAATGGATGCACCAGCAGCAGAGCATCTTTCTTACAACCGAGAGATCTTCAAGAGATCTTTTAAGAAGGGAAAAGACATGCAAAAGAATAAATGAACGAACAATCGGGACCTGAATAAGGAATCAAATAAAGATGTCAGAGATTTGGAGAGACTTGAATTAGAAACACAAATTGGTATAATTTAACTCAAGCACACGAGGAAGGGGAAAAGGTGCATTTCATATCTCACAGCAGATAATATACGAAACAAAAGCTTTACAGCTAAACGTAGTCTGTCATGTCATAGAATCTCCTAGGGGTATTGTGTTCATGTCCATATTTTCCTTGACCTGTCATGGTGCCTAGATGGTGATGTGTTCAGCATCATGCCTGACTGTCTTTTCTTCCTTATTTTTCTCAATTTTTCTATTATTAATTATGTTCCTTATATGTGCAGAATATTTCTAGAATGTCTGGAACAGAGTGAAAGTTGTACGAGGGTTGATTGATAAGTTCTCGGCATAAGGTACATTTACTTGAAACACACAGTTAATATTAGGTGCATTTGTAGATCAGGCTAATGTAAGATTAAATATCAAGTTTCAAGAAATTAACTACAACCAATTCTTTTTCCATAGGCTACTTAATTGGTAAGGGGTGGCAGAAATTGAGAAAATGGATAAAATTTCTCATCGAGCAGTCATTTGCTAACTCTGCATCAAGGGCTTATCATCGAAGGAGATTCATGAGGATATGGTAGAGACTCTAGGGGAGAGTGCCTCTTCTTACAGCACAGTGAAGAAACGGGCAATTCAAACATGGAAGGGAGAGTCTGGAAGATGATCCCCGTCCAGGAAGACCAAGAACGGTAACCACAGATGAAACCATCGGCAGAATCCATGACATGATAATGGAAGATTGACGACTTACTGAACGGTACATTGCTACTGAGTTGGGCATGTCCCATGAACATGTTCATGCCATTATTCACAATGATCTTCAAATGACAAAGGTCTCTGTTCGATGGGTCCCGAAACTTATTGGAGCTGATCACAAACGTCAGCGTCTCAACATGTCAAGAGACAATCTTGGCCATTTTTCTGCAGATCCTGAAAAGTTTCTTCAGCAATTTGTGACTATGGATGAGACTTGGGTTCATCATTTTCAACCAGAAACTAAAGAACACTCAAAGCAGTGGAAACATCATGGATCCCCGCCTCCAAAGAAAGCAAGGGTGGTTCTGTCTGCAGGCAAAGTGGTGGCTTCCATCTTTTGGGATTCAGAAAGTGTGCTGTTGGTAGACTATCTTCAAACGGGCAGAACAGTCACCGGAGCCTATTACGCTAATCTTGTGAAGTAACTGCGGGTCAAAATTAAGGAAAAGTGTCGAGGGAAATTGAATAGAGGAGTTATCTTTCAGCAAGACAATGCTCCAGTTCAGAAGTCGGTGGCGGCAATGGCTGCCATTCATGAATGCGGCTTCTAGCTTCTTGAACATCCTCCTTATTCCCCAGATTTGGCCCCTTCGGACTATTACTTGTTTACCAAACTGAAAAAACAGAAGCTCAGTGGTCGCAAATTTGCTTCAGATGATGACGTCACGCATGCTGTAGACCACTTTATACTGGCACAAGATGCTAACTTTTACAAAGAAGGGATCTGTATGCTCAAGGATCTAACTGCATGAACTTGCAAAGGGGACTATGTTGAGAAATAACCACAAAAAGTTGTCCGCAAATAATCCGTTGTACTTTACTCCGAGAACTTATCAATCATCCCTCGTGTGATAAAGAGGAGAGTATCAGACGGGCCTTCGTGCCCAATTCGTAACAATCAATCAATCAATCGCCCAGCTCCAGAAGGAACGGGTACCCATTTTACAGTTAGGTGACTGGGGCACCTCGATCTGTACATGAACCATATACCTCAATATGAGAGATTATTTCATTTACAATAGAGATATACTTTAATTATTCGGTCAAATATAAATACATTATTTTCTACTTGACCGAATACAGGACACGTATATCCATACGGAAGTAAATGTACAGAAAATTAATTGTTACAGGAGCCCTATAAATATACTTCCATTATTAGACGTATCTCAGACAAAACTACGAGGAAAGTGCAAATCTTAAAGCGGAAGTAATAAAATTCAAGCAGATACTGAAGAAGTCTGAAATTTAAAGAAGGAATATTGTTTGGAGTGAACGATGAGTTAGGTTAGTATCAGGATATTCTTCTTCTTCTTCGTTCGCTTCTACCACCAAGACCGCACTGTGATCCTACTGAATTTACGCCTCTGGTCCTCATTAGGGCCCGTGGTCTCCTGTGTGGTCACCGAAAGGACCACACGAGATCCACGAGAGGACCACAAGAGGTTCAGAGTATCGCAGGGCTTTAGCCTGTATTCTTGGTGGGTCTCTGAAGCGGATTGCGTGACACCGTGGTTTTCGTTGCACCAGTTTAGTCCAGAGTCGGACTTTCTCACCGGCAGACCTCGACGTGTTTAGGATAACAGTGCATCCCCGCTGGGTGAGAGGTGGTAGCCCACCCAGGCCAGATTTGGACCTTCTCACGGGAAAACCTCGATGTGTTTTGAGATACCCATGTATCACCGCCGGGTGAGAGGTGGTTGCCCATCCAGTCCAAGAGTTGGACTTTCTCACCGGAAAACCTCAGCGTGGTTAGGATACGCAAACATCCCCGCCGGGTGAGAGGTGGTTGCCTATCTAGACTGCCCTGGTCCAGTGTCTCCGACTTCAGTATTTTGTGGTCGTGGCCGCTACCCTTCCTAGCTGTGACCAGGATGGAGCTTTTGTCCAGGAGGACGAATCCTCGCCATTAGTGACTTCCACCCCTGGGTTGAGCCGGTTTAGGCATATTAACCCAGTATGGGCGTGTTTGGGACGTGACCGACCTCTAGAGCAGAGGTACTGTGACATGCATAGCCTTCAAGATTCACCCCTGGTGTGAGCCGGTTTAGGCATAATTCACCAGTATGGGTGTATATCAGGCGTGACCAAACGGAGGTGGCATTACATGTCTAGTCATCAAGTTTCACCCCTGGTGTGTGCCGGTTTAGGCATATTTCACCAGTGTAGGTGTATTTCGGACGTGGCATGCCTCTAGAGCAGAGGCGCCGTGGTATGTGTTAGCTCTCACAGCGATACTATTGGACATACCGATTAAATTTCACATTATCCTTTCCACCACCTTTTCACATTGGCACCGCATAGCAACCTTTATTTCTTTTCCGCATTTTCTTCCTTGACGGGAGGAGCTTCACTCCACACGCGGCATTCGAGAGTCTCGCCAGCAGTGTCTTAACCTCTGGGACAAGCCGGTTCATGCTTTTCACCCGATATGACTGCACTCAGGACGTGGCCGACCTCCAGACCAGATGTGCCATGATATGACTGTTCGCTTCGCTTTATTATTTCTACCACCTTTTCCGCAGTGTTGCTGCGCGGCAACCCCATTTGCACCTTTCTTCATTGGCCGGTATGAGCACCGCTCCACGCACGGCAGCTGAAGAATCTAGCCAACAGTATCAGGATATTAAAATGAGGCGTAAAACAAGTGTGTTTTGTCACCTGATCTATTATCATTATTGTAGGGTGAAAATATCATGAGAGGTATTAAAAATGTGAAAGGAAGGAAGCTGTAATATCACTAACCTGAGATATGCGGATGACAGCGCTCTAATAGCAGAAAGTGACAGCAATCTGCAGAAACCTGTGAACAAGATTACTGAAGAAAACAATAAAAGAGGCTTAGAGATAAACAGAAATAAGACAGAACCAACGGTAATATAAAAAAAGAATAAACATACCGAAGTGCAAATCCTTTCAAATGAGAAGACACTGACACAAGTGAATACATTCAATTACCTCGGAACAATAATAACAGCTAATGGCAGATCCACAAATGAAGTAAAATTCATGAATAGGAAAGGCAAGGGCAGGTTTTATGACAAGAAGAAGATACTAACAAATAAAAAGATGCCCCTAAAAGTGAGGAAACGATTATTACTGTGCTGTATAGAGCCAATGTAACCACGTGGCCGTGAAACGTGGACAGTCAACAAAGAGATGACAAAGAAACTGTAATCAACACAAACACTTTTTTTTGCGAAAGGTGCAAGAAATACACTGCACAGACAAAAAAAAAAAAAACACACACACACACACACACACAACAGCGAAAGGTATTTAAAATGATAAGAAAAAAGACAGTCAAAATTTCTTGGACATGTTACGAGAAGACAGAAGTTGGAGAACTTACTGGAAAATTCAAGAGAGAAAACAGTCAGTGGGTGGACTGACCACGTGGCATGGAAAACGAAGAATCTGAAACCAAGGGGCAGCATAAGACAAGCATATTCATCCATGCTATCTGCCACGATACTACTGCTACTACTACTTCTACTACTTTACGACCACTACTGCTACTGCTATTACTATTTTACTATTACTACTACTTTACGACCACTACTGCTACTGCTATTACTACTTTACTACTACTACTGCTACTACTTTACGACCACTACGGCTCTGCTATTATTACTTTACTACTACTACTACTACTACTACTACTGCTACTACTTTACGACCACTACGGCTCTGCTATTACTACTTTACTACTACTACTACTACTACTGCTATTACTTTACGACCACTACTGCTACTGATATTACTACTTTAATACTACTACTACTACTACTACTGCTGCTGCTGCTATTACTTTACGACCACTACTGCTACTACTATTACTGCTGCTACTATTAATACTTTACTGTTCTTCCTACTGCTACTGGCACCACTGCACTACTACTGCTGCTCTTGCTACTGCTACTACTAATACTAATACTACTACTGTTGTTACAGTACCTTATATGATGTAAATGATTCATAGATTTCACCTGCAGTTGCATTTTATTAAAGTTAATAGCATAAACCTTTGATCCTCCGCAAGTATACACCGATGTAATACTTTCCTATCACAAATGCGACAGTTTATTTCAGTAGACATTTGTGTTGGAAGTTAGTTTTTAGTCAGCCGTAAATTTCAATGAAATCAGGCGTAGGGCAGCTTAACGAGCTGTAAATTCCCCTTTGCATGTTACATGTTTTCAGCAATATGATTCTTACAGCTTCAGATATTAAGGAGCTTAATTTGTTTTGCGTGTAGTTTTATATCTTGTTCAATTTATGCAAATGTGTGCCTAAAACAGTGCAGAATCTGTAGAAATAACCCCTGCTGTATAACCTTATTTTAAACCAAATTTATTTACAGAGGCTTAATGTGGTTCTTAAATGTTTAACTTGAGGGCATCTTACATTGTGGCTTAGATTCTTTTTTCATCATCATTTGTTTATAATCTGCATAAATCGCGATACATTTTTGCGCACAAAGTGATCTCCAAAATGCCGAAAAAGAATGCTTCTTCCTAAAAAAAACCACTCACTTTATTCAATCTGAGAAAAATAACATAAGAAAACCTGCGTACCTCAGTAACTTCATTTCACAAAGATTAATGGATTCCTTTATTTTGTATTCTTCAATTTTCCTGCCTCATTGAGACCTCTGTTAAAAGGTTTAAGCTGATAATGATAGGAGTAATCGTCATTATTTCTTGCTTTGTGAACTAAGAGATTCAAGTATAATATTGACAAGTTGTGAATCATATATTTCTGACTAAAAGAAGATGTTCTTGATTAATACCGATTTTATCTTCTCACATATCCATTTTCTGTTGTTTTAGATTAGGTTTCACCAAAATTACACTTCATTAAATCAGAGGAAGTTCGATTAAATGTTCCATACAGAATTCATTTAATTCTCACAAATGAGATATTCGACTTAGATTATCTTTTGTCCGCTTCTTGTTCCAGTGTCATGAAAGATTTATACCTTTCTCTTCCTTTCCTCTCCATTTTTCTCTGTCGCTATTCGATGTTACTATTTTCTTTACAGTATATTTTCATAATCATATTCATTAATAATAATAATAACAACAACAATATTCGTTACTTACAAGGCCATGCTACATACCTCCCCTTGTTTAACATTATGACTATTAAAAAAATTAGCAAAGTGCCTTGTAAGTAATAGACTACCCACATATGTTTCCATCTGACCAACACAAACAAGAAAAAAATGACTTTGCCGTCATCTCCCCTTGTTTTTAGTCAGATTATTAACCGTCAGCTATATCGACTGCTTTGTCTAAATATGTGGTAATTAAATTCTCTCAGTACTTCATAATCATCATAGAAAAAAACATGTATCAAAATTTGTACATCGTCTTCAAAGATTTGCCCATAAAACATTAATTCATTCTTCTTCTTTAGATGATACATATTCTGCATCAAAGTGTCTTCCCATACACACTCAAGAAAAAGAAAAAATCATCCATTCTTTCAAATGACAAAAAATAATGTCAAAACATTTGAGGCTCAACTTCAGAACAAATTACCTCATTGACCTTGTGATGAATTTACATTGGCTAACCTCTCGATTCTCATCTTCAGTGGCAACTGTAGGATATATCACACATATTCCCTGACACATACTCAGTGTGAAAAATGTGATTTACTCTCTCCTTGAAAACCATAATACTCCCCATCATACTCTCAACGAATTTTCTTCCACTGACATCAGTTATTCTACCCCCAGATACCTATCCATGATAATTCTTGGGTCTCCATGTCAATCTTTGCTAGTGCTGAGGATGCCCTCATATTGTTACTCCCAATACAACCTCGTGATTACACTAACTAATATGGACGTCCTGAGTATCTCGATGATCATCTTCAGTGGTAACAATGGATATAATACGCACCCTTCATAACACATACTCAGTGTGCAAAATATGATATACTGCCTCCTTGAAAACCATAATACTGCCATCACTCTCCCAACGAAATTTCTTCAACTGACTAACATTATTTCTCTCCCAAGTCCTCAATTATCCATGAAAATTCTGGAGTCTCCATCCCTCTATGCTAATCTTTGTTAGTGCTGAGGATGCCCTCATATTGTCACTCTCAATACAACCTTGTCGGTTACACTAACCAGTAAGGTAAAACCCAAGTATGCCACTCTAATGTATCTATTATACGCCAAAGTTTGTCTCAATATTTCAAATATTGGAGGCATGTAATTCGTCATCATCATCATCATCATCATCATCATCATCATCATCTAGCTAATACATGTTATAAAACACTAACATTCACAGTTTTAGAGCAATACAATAATAGTAATAAAAAAAATTACTTTGATCAGTACATTTCTCATTTTTTAAAATCGGCTATAGCTCTGAATACCTCAAACCATTTAACATCCGATCTATGGTAGCTATGATGAATTTTTCCCTCATTTGTACACTAAATATTGCTGATTCTTTATAAATATTTGACAAAATTTGTTGAGTGGTCATTTCTGGCATACCCGAATACACAAATCTTTTCACCACTCTATTGATGTCTACGCCATATGGGATAGTAATTTCCTTTTTCTGGACTAAATTACAATGCTGTACCTCTACGCTCATATTTATTTTGCCATATACTCGACTATTTTTTGTAATTTTGGGTCATGTGACACGAGATCATCTAAAAAGTCTGTTGTATATTCTCTCCCCTGTTCTGTATCAAATGCTGGATAACACGTACACACACATTTTTGATCACAGAGGATTTTAAGGTCTTATGACTAGCATATTTTAAAAGATCTGTAATAAAAGTTCTCAGGTCTTTATAACCTGGTATGTCATCATGATCTGAGGATGACATCATTTCATCAGAACAATCAGTTTTAGATGAAACACTTCGCTTTATTTGTGAGTTACCCTGTCTGATTATCTGCCTATCTACCTGCCTGAGTTTCTGCTCTCGGTTTACAACATTTTCATTGAATTGACTGGATCTTCCTGATACCTGATGAGCTTTTTCTATCTTGACCTTTACTTTTCTTCATTAATTGTTGTTTGATCGCTTCCACTCTTCTTACTGGTTGTCCTGCCTAATACGTTATTTTGTGTACTAGTACTACTGTCTCTTATTACTGTTATATCGATGTTGGTTTGTTCATGTTTGTATGCACACCGCCACTGCGTAGCTACATCATTAAACACTAACCTTTCTGTTTCTAAACAAACACCATATGTTTCTGTAGTTATAGTGGTTGTAGCTGCATCTTTTGTCTGTATTAAACATTTTTCCTTCATTGTAGTACCTACATCAACTGTATTTTTATTTCTTCTAACCAGATCTGTATCCGTCGTTGAGGTATGGGTGTCTCTGGTCAAAGTGTCTGTGTTTGTTGACCTATCCTTTTGTCCTTAACTGTCTGGCTACCAGCCTCCACTAGAACTATTTTGGTTTTGTTCATCTTTGTCTCATTATTATTTCGTCTATCTGTGTCTGATTTTGTTGGCACTACAGAATTTCTTTCTTTCTTCAAATTCTTATCAAACCTTTCGGCGTTGTGTGGCATATATCTGCAGTCATTGCTTTTAAACGAATTGTGCTGGTAATTTTCTTCGTACGCTGTGTCGTTGTAGGCTGTTTGTCTGTTTTGATAACTCATGCCTGTATAGTGTCCCTGGTTTTGATATTTGTTTCTTCTTCCATGTTTCTCATTTCTATAAAAAGAGTTCTGTATCTGTATAAAGTCTGTTCTAGGATAAAAGCTGCAAAGTTGTTTCCAATTTCTTTCCTCCCTCAACTCTCTGCCTTACATAGCTACTTCTCTCCTCAGATATCTGATTTTCCATTTTAGTATATCTATTTCAGGTGTTTATGCAATTTGTTGTGTCATTTTCTCTAACATTCTCTCTGAAAAAATCTGTATTATTTTTACTCTATGAAATAATCAGTGATTCCTCGTAAAAACACTAATTAATAGCATAAATCAACAATATACGCTGTAAATGCAAGAGCAATCTAAGTAATAAAACTTAACTGTCTCTTGTTCTTGGCTGAATGTACTGTCTCACCGTCGTTGATGTCGTTCTTTGCGAAATTTCTAATTAATATTTCTTAAATAACACCATTATTAAAGAAACAATTGCTCTGTGCCTATATCATATCAGTTCATTCTAGCACGTGATCGTCTGTACTTCGCTTTGTCCTGTCCTCGTTGATTTCATCGTTAATGTTGATAATGTCTGAGTTCTGAATACCACCACTGTTAGAAAGATAAAATGTTCTATGTCTGTCTAAATCACAAAAAGTTTGGTTATAACATCAGCACGTGATCGTGAGTACTTCGTATTCTGTTCGCTTTTACGCCAGGTCGTCTCCTCCGCGAATTTCCGAAATAGGCACGGGCACCATTATAACATTGTCACTGTGTGCACTATCATATTATTGGTGAAGTCGAAGTTCTTTGGATAGGACACAGAGAGATTTCACGAACATTTTACCACTTCATTAATCAGAGGAAGTCCGATGGAATGTTCTCTACAGAATTCATTTAATTCTCACAAATGAGATATTCGACTTAGAATTCACAACATCACTTGTACTAAGATGCGATATTACATAATCTTTGTTAGTTTCGTCGTTGAGCACATCAGTATCAAACTATCATATTCTACATGCAGCATTTCTCAATGTTATGAACTTCACATTATTCTACACTTGATACGAGAACATTTCCTATCTCAGTATTATATCAGATTTGCAACATGTGGTCAATCAGTTACACGACTAAATCACTGTACTCGAAGTTTCAAAGTAACAATTATTCATATCACTTGAATCACTTGGAACACCTCTTCAATCTGGCCTAGAACTACTTCTGCAAGACTACTTTTCCTGGTTATCTATTTCTCTAATTGTCCATCTATTTCAAATGATGATGATGATGACTGGACTCAGTTCTCTGACCGTCCTTGTTCCTCCGTCTTCGGGGCTCCGTCCTCTGTCTCCTCTCTTCTACTTCTTCTTTCTTCTTGGTTCTTCTTCCTTGTTCTTATTGTCTGTTCTTCCGTCTTCGGGCTCCCTCCTCTGATATTCTTCTTCCTCGTTCTCACTACTTGGTTCCCAAGAGCGTTCTGATTGTCCGTCATTCAAACTGCCCCGTGACTTATATGTCGTAAGTCAATTGTCCAATAGGCGACGCCTCTAAATATTTAATTGGTCAGCTGGCCGAGTTCTCACTTTTTATTTAAAAACTGTGTGCAATTGCATCAGAACGCGTGTCAGTTTGTGTCAGTTTCGTCTATACAATTGTTACTTACCTAAGTCATTATCTTGCTCTTTCCTGTCGGAGGTTTTATTGTGTCCTCGCTTTTCATTGTGTCTGCCCTTTCTATTCGTCTTTTCTATTGTTTACTCGTGTCAACGTCCAGTCACCGTGTTGTTATCACTGGACCATCCTACTTTCTGGCATCCCTCCTTTGTACTACCTTTATGTCAGCGTCACTGAGTCTCGTCTTTTTCTATTCATTGTTTCCATTGTTTACTTTTGTCCGCTTCTTGTTCTGGTGTCATGGAAGTTTTATACCTTCCTCTTCCTTTCCTCTCCATCTTTCTCTATCGCTATTCGATGTTACTATTTTCTTTACAGTATATTTTCATAATCATATTCATTAATAATAATAACAACAACAACAACAACGATATTCGTTACTTACACGGCCAAGCTATACAAGGACCCTAAGCCTAATATCAACTTAAGTATATTATCTTAGTAATGGGAGGGATTTTTTTCCAAGTAGGAATCAACTATTTCGATATCCATGTGTGCAGTGCTCTGTGCTTCACATCGCTTGCAGACAGTCAATATGTATTTTCTCTTTTCAGAGACAAAGTCCTCAACACTCGTTTCAGGCAGCAATTTTTTCTTTTTTTTTTCAGCTAAGTTGACGTGGGCCTGTTTGTGTGATAAGTTTTGCCCTGTCTTGCTTTTCAAGGAGCCTGCCGCACTGCACATTTCTTTTCCACGATGTTCTCCTCTTTCATGGCAGCTTTTCTAACTTTCAAGCTGATTTTCGGCCTCGCTTAATTATTCTACAAGCTACTTTTACCTTCCTGTCTCTTCCTTGTACAACTTTATTACGCACAATGCTCCCTCCTCTTCGGCTTTCAACCAGCTTCTTCATCAGCTTCATCAGCTCTGTGTTACTTTCGCGCTGAGGTTCTGTTTTCTGGTTCATGATCATGTTAGCAGTCAGTCAGTCATTTGCATGCCCCTTGCGGAACTTTGCCTCCCTAACGCCTCTCCTGTAGGTCTCTCGGTTGTAAGCAAGATGCCCTGCTGCTGATGCGTCCATTTGCAGATTATCAACAATGTCTTGCAGCCATCTTTGCCTTAGTGTTACTCTCTTTCTTTTTTCACCTTTATGTACCCTTCCAAGACGGTCTTCCTTCTCTAGACTCTTATGACGTTTAATGTGTCAAAAATAGTTAAGTTTTCTGTGTTATCTTCTTTACTAGCCAGCCTTCTTCAATATTAAGTTCTTGTAGTATGGATATATTTGTTATATTCTGTGTCCATGATATTTGAAGAACTCTTCTGTAGTATTTACATTCAAATGTATTTATGTGTTTCTCATGGTAGCAGATTCTGAAAAAAAGGTTTAAAGAGAATGCTCTGAAGCACGTTTTGGTGGATTTTTTGGTGCTTGTTATTTATTTTTAAAACTCCCACTCATTTTTTTCCTGGTTGCCGTGCCGGTCCTCACTGGCGATCACCAGCAAGCAGGGCATCTTGCTCACAACCGAAAGGCCTACAGGAGAGCTGTTAGGGACGCAAAGTTCCGCAAGGGACATGCAAATGACTGACTGACTGACCTGGCAAATTATAGAGCTTGAAAGCTTTTTTTTTTGTCTTTACCTTTCACATTGATTGTGATGTATACTTCCTCAAGTCGCACATTAATGCCAGAGGAGAGCCACATGTGATTCCTTTGCCTCGCTTTGGCCACCCTTGCAATAGCAGCTGGTTGGATTGTCTCGGTTACGTTTAGTTATCACTAGCGTGAGGAAGTTATAATGAAGACTGTTCAACTTCCTCTTTGTCCCTGGTCGTGTCACTGTTTTTGACACGCTGTCTTCTTAAAAGATTGACTAGTTCTCCTGGACTTGGGGAGCCTACGCACTGAATATCCAGGAACAGTGTACGGAGGCATAAAAAAATCTTAAAGGAGCACAAATAAAAACTTCGTTTATTAAACTGCCCATTTGGGCACGTGATGAAGTTAAATATGCACCTAAAGGCAAGTATAGACCATTATAGACTTGAAAAAAAAAATTGCAAAAATAAAGATTAAAATGCATAGACTAGCCTAGCAAACGTGTGTGTATTAACTTAGCTAAAATGCGAACACAAGCCTAGTAAAAGTGTGAAAGTTTGTCTTGCAAAGTGAGTAGATTATACTACCAAAAATGTGTAAGTTTCTCTTGCAAAGTTCGTAGATTCATCATCATCATCACCAGGTGCCGTGCCGACTGGCGTTGGCTATTATGCTTCTCCAAAGTATACGATCCTTCATGCAGGCCATCAGCTCAGTTGGTGATCTCCTCTCACACCATCCCGTCAGACTGTCCAGTATCATTTCTCTCGGTCTTCCTCTTGATCTTCTTCCTTCTATTTTTCCTGTTGTTATAATATTTTCTATGCCCCCTCTTCTCATTGCATGTCCTATAAAAGTATATTGTCTCTCTCTTGTCTTTTCGACAAGGTTTTTTTGTCTCTCCAGCTCTTCTCATACACTCTTCATTAGTTATTTTTGCTGTCCAGGGGATTCGCAACATTCTTCTAATAAACCACATTTCTGCTGCTTCCAATGATTTTTGTGCAGACTTGCCTATTGTCCATGATTCACTTCCATATAAAAAATAGGTTCAATATAGCATTGTAGGACTCGTTTTCTAACGTTCATTGATAAGGATGTGATGGATAATATGTTTCTCATTCTCTGAAATGCAGTTTTAGCGTGGCCTATTCTGTTCCTAATTTCTGTTCTGCATTTCCCATCTGAAGTTATTACTGCTCCAAGGTATTTGAATTTCTGCACCTGCTTTAGAGTAGTTCCATTTAATTTTATACTGCATGTTGATGGATTCTGTTTCTTAGACATAACCATAGTCTCTGTCTTTTTGATGTTCAAAGTAATGCCTTTCTGTTCACTTTCTTTGGTGACTTTATCCAAGAGATTTTGCAGGTCTTGTTGGTTCTCAGCCAGTATAGATGTTTTACAATCCTCAGGTCTTTGCCGTCTATACTGATGTCTTCAAGCATTTTAATAATTTCATTATGTTTCACCTTGTCGAATGCCTTGGTGTAATCAATGAAGCATAAGTAGAGATCTTTCTGTACTTCTAAAGCTCTTTCCGTTAGTGTTCGTAAAGCATAAATGGCATTGTGTGTTCCCTTTCCTTCAAGAAATCCAAACTGTTTATCTGCTATTTCCATTTTTATCTTTTTCCTTGTTCTTTTCATAATGATTCTCAGAGTAGCTTCGTTATGTGACATGAGAGGATGATAGTCCGGTGGTCATCACATTCCTTTGCACCTGGTTTCTTTGTAGTGCTATAAACGTGGATTTAAGCAAGTCACTAGGCATATAACCATTGTTGTAAATGTCATTCAGTAACTTGGTTATTATTTTTATACCTATCTCCTCTAGCGCCTCTTTTTCTTCTATTGTTATATTATCAGTCCCAGTCGCTTTTCCTTTCTTCATGTGTTTGATGGCATCTATGATTTTCGTCTTCAAGTATTGGTGGTCTATCACAGTTTTCAGTATCTGGTGTTAATTCTGGTCTTCTCCTCCATATAGCTCACTGATGCACTCCGTCCACAATGTCTTCTTTTTTCATTAACATTTTACCTTCTTTTGATTTCAGGCATCCTGTGGTATGTTTTGTTTTCCTGCCTGTGAGTTCACTAATTCGTTTGTGCATGTATTTTGCTGTCTTTATTATGGGAGTCCTCTATCTGCCTGCACTGTTCATTTAACCACACTTCCGTTGCTTCTCTGCATTTTGGGTCTTATTTCTGTATTTATCTTGCTATATTTTTCTTGGTTATTTTTAATCCTCCTCCTCTTGTCCATCAGTCCTAAGATGTCATCTGTCATCCATTTATTTCTAGGGGCTTCTTGTTTCAGTGGTATTATCTCCTTAACAGTTTGGTGGATAGAATCTCTTATCATTGCCTATTGTTCATCTATACTATTTATCTTTGCTATTGCATTGTATCTATTTGTTATAATGACTTTGTATTGTTCTCGCAGTTCTTTGTCATGTTTAAGGAGTTCTGTACTCAGTTTGATGTTTCTCACATTTCTGCATGCTTTCTTTAGCTTTATTCTAATTTTTCCACAGAGTAGGTCATGGTCACTATTTTGCATTCGTCTCCTGGAATGGTTGTTGTTGTCAGTAATGCATTGCGGAATCGTTTGTTGATTAATATGTAGCCTATCTGGTTAAAAGTCTTTTTGTCTGGGCTGCACCACGTTGCCAGTCTTCGAGGATGTTGTTTAAACCAGGTGTTTCCTACAACCATGCTGTGTATTCTTGGCCATTCAATTAAGTTATAACCTCTGTCATTCCTCTCCCTCCAGTCCATAGTCATCAACTATGTCCTTTGAAAGTACGTAGACCAAACTAGCAAAAATATATGGATCAACCTAAATAAAGTATATGTACTAACCTAGATAAAGTATGTGGACTAACCTAGATAAAGTATGTGGACTAACCTAGATAAAGAATGTGGACTAGCCTAGATAAAATATGTGGACTAGCCTAGATAAAGTATGTGGACTAACCTAGATAAAGTATGTGGACTAACCTAGATAAAGTATGTGGACTAACCTAGATAAAGTATGTGGACTAGCCTAGATAAAGTATGTGGACTAACCTAGATAAAGTATGTGGACTAACCTAGATAAAGTATGTGGACTAGCCTAGATAAAGTATGTGGACTAGCCTAGATAAAGTATGTGGACTAACCTAGATAAAGTATGTGGACTAGCCTAGATAAAGTATGTGGACTAGCCTAGATAAAGTATGTGGACTAACCTAGATAAAGTATGTGGACTAACCTAGATAAAGTATGTGGACTAGCCTAGATAAAGTATGTGGACTAACCTAGATAAAATATGTGGACTAACCTAGATAAAGTATGTGGACTAGCCTTGCAAAATGTGTAAACTAACCTAGAAAAATGTGTGGACCAGGCTACCAAAAGCATGTAGACTAGCCTAGTAAAAGTGTGTCGACTAGCCTAGCAAAAATATGTAATCTAGCCTAGTAAAAGTGTATGGACTAGCCTAGTAAAAGTGTGTGGATTAGCTTAGCAACAGTATATAAACTAGCCTAATAAAAGTGTGTGGATTAGCTTAGCTACAGTGTGTGGATTAGCTTAGCAACAGTGTGTGGATTAGCCTAGCAAAAGTATGTAAACTAGCCTAATAAAAGTGTGTCGACTAACCTAAAAAAAGTGTATGGACTAGCCTAGTAAAAGTGTGTGGATTAGCCTAGCAAAAGTATGTAAACTAGCCTAATAAAAGTATGTGCACTAGCCTAGTAAAAGTGTGTGGATTAGCTTACTGGTAAAGCTAGGGCGACCACCACCAACCCGGCGTGTCACACGTGGCGGATGGTGAAAGTCCTCCAGATATGGAGGATCCCTGTGAATAAGGATTTACCCAAATAAGCAGGTGCGGACCAACTGGCGGTAGACTCAGAGAGCGAGGTGGAGTAGTAAGTGGCTCTACTGCTCCTACAAAGTGCCTCAGTTGCTCAGTGAAGGGAATACCAGGCGGGTAAAAGGCGCCTTAAAACCTCTCGCTTCCTCTGCCTTGCGGGTAGGACAGGGAGTCCAAAGGCTAGCGGAGAGTCCGTACACAAACCGACAGAAGGCAACGGGAAACCACTGTTGCAGCTCCCAAGAACAGTTATGCTTATTCAGAGTAATAGATTTGTCATGATCGACGTTAATGGATGTTCCTCTGAAACAGCCTCGTCCGGTAGGGCAGCTCACGAGCCACAGGTGAGGCCAGATTGTCATCAAGCTACTGGTGGCAAAACTAACAAGTTCAAAATAGCAACATGGAATGTTAGAACTTTATTCCAGGCTGGAAAATTAGAAAATGTAAAGAGGGAAATGAAAAAGATGAAGATCAACATATTAGGAATGAATGAAGTTAGATGGACAAGTGCAGGGGAGATAAACTCTGATAAATATACAATAATATATCCAGGAAGTGAGAAACATGAACGAGGAGTAGGAATAATATTTGACGAACAAACAGCAAGGACAACTGTAGGATATCTGAACATTTCGGACCGAGTCCTGCTAGCCCAACTGAAAGGACGACCAGTAAACATAAATATTATACAATAATTAGTGTTTATGTATATAACTACACAAGAAGCACTGCAGTAAAGCTGTGATACCAGAATGTATAAAATAGGAAAAAATAGGAGCAGCTTTATTACTTAACGATTACAAAGTTGTGACGTTTCGGCGTGAGCCTTAATCATACAAAAACATACAGGACGAAGAAATAGAGAGAGGAGATAAAGTATAGATTCACATGAATACTATTTAAAAAAATTTTTTTAGGGTACTTAGCTGTAAATTGTAAGGTGTGACTTGTCCGGCGGTGTGTGTCAGGAACAGATTTAGTAGAACGTGGAGACTGTTTAAATAGAGACCTGTCACATGTGATCGGTGGGTTGTAACTGGGGGTGGTGGATGGGGAACCGGGGAGGGGAGAGAGAGTGATACAATATTGACCTAGCTAGGAGAAGTTGAAACAGATGATTGGGGAAGAAGGGTTGTAGAGTGATGCTGTGAGGAAGTTTGAAAAGTAAGAATGGGTGGATTTAGTGGAGAGGTACTATAATGATTGAAGAGAATGTTACGTGTAGCTAAACAGCGAGTTTAACCCATGTGGCTCTAGCGTCCCATAATTTTGAATGCAGCGGTTCTCAAGTGCCAGGCGGCTTGTGTCATCTGCGTGACATTGTTTGATGGCTGTTACCAGAAAATCAGATTTGCCTCTGTGGTTGGGGCCATTGCAATGATTTGGGACTGGTTTCGAAGCATGCTGGGCGATTCGGTACAGATGTTTTTGCATGCGGTCCCCTAATCTGAGGCCAGTCTCACTAATATATGTTATCCTGCATCTTTTGCATACGATAACATAGATCACATTACGGGACTCGCATGTGAATCCCTCATGAAGAGTGAGGGTAGTTTTGGGAAAGGTGATTGTGTTCGTTTCCCAGACTACCGGGCAGGTAACGCAGCGGGGGCGGTTACATTTTCTGGTGCCAACATATGTAAGGCTCTGCTTCAAGTGGCTTTGGACGTCGTGAGCCAAACCTTAAGGATATCCTCGACTGTCAACATGGTGCAGTCAAGACAAAAAGACTTTTAACCAGATAGGCTGCATATTAATCAACAAACGATTCCGCAATGCATTACTGACAACAACAACCATTCCAGGAGACGAATGCAATAGTGACCATGATCCACTCTGTGGAAAAATTAGAATAAAGCTAAAGAAAGCATGCAGAAATGTGAGAAACATCAAACGGAATACAGAACTCCTTAAACATGACAAAGAACTGCGAGAACAATACAAAGTTATTATAACAAATAGATACAATGCAATAGCAAAGATAAATAGTATAGATGAACAATAGGCAATGATAAGAGATTCTATCCACCAAACTGTTAAGGAGATAATACCACTGAAACAAGAAGCCCCTAGAAATAAATGGATGACAGATGACATCTTAGGACTGATGGACAAGAGGAGGAGGATTAAAAATAACCAAGAAAAATATAGCAAGATAAATACAGAAATAAGACCCAAAATGCAGAGAAGCAACGGAAGTGTGGTTAAATGAACAGTGCAGGCAGATAGAGGACTCCCATAATAAAGACAGCAAAATACATGCACAAACGAATTAGTGAACTCACAGGCAGGAAAACAAAACATACCACAGGATGCCTGAAATCAAAAGAAGGTAAAATGTTAATGAAAAAAGAAGACATTGTGGACGGAGTACATCAGTGAGCTATATGGAGGAGAAAGACCAGAATTAACACCAGATACTGAAAACTGTGATGGACCGCCAATACTTGAAGACGAAAATCATAGATGCCATCAAACACATGAAGAAAGGAAAAGTGACTGGACTGATAATATAACAATAGAAGAAAAAGAGGCGCTAGAGGAGATAGGTATAAAAATAATAACCAAGTTACTGAATGACATTTACAACAATGGTTATATGCCTAGTGACTTGCTTAAATCCACGTTTATAGCACTACAAAGAAACCAGGTGCAAAGGAATGTGATGACCACCGGACTATCATCCTCTCATGTCACATAACGAAGCTACTCTGAGAATCATTATGAAAAGAACAAGGAAAAAGATAAAAATGGAAATAGCAGATAAACAGTTTGGATTTGTTGAAGGAAAGAGAACACACAATGCCATTTATGCTTTACGAACACTAACAGAAAGAGCTTTTCCCCTGGGAACAACTGTGTTAAGAGCACACTTATCTTAACATAGTTTTTGTGAGACATGGAACATAGATCTGTTTGCTTAAAAACTCTGACCTACTTCTGTAGCCTAGAAACCTGTAGCAATCAACACTAACTGTAATTTTTATTTTTGTAATATGTAATGTCAGATTGGTGGACGGATGGGGACATGGAGATCTCCGGCGGGGATGAGGAAAGTCTGGTGTGAAACCAATGAATCCATTACGTGACAAGCCTATGAGTCTTTACTACAGTGGCTATCAGAATGATGTAAACAAAACAGCCAGTAGACTGTAGATGGTGTGGAATGGATATCGTTGAAGCACTCATCGTATTCCTCATCCCAAAGTCGAAGTGTCTTTGTTGAACTGTCTCCAAACCATCTGACATGGAGAAGGGACTTACGTACAGCCACCAGAGGCTGGAAAACAAAGTTATGGCCAGGCCAGCCTACACCACTGTCTTCATGGCAGTCCGAGCAAGACCACAGTCTGCCCTAGCAAGGAAAGGTGCTGAAGTCAGTTACCCAGCCAAAAGGCGCATCGCAAAAATCAGGGTAACACGCATTATCGCTAATGAAATGTCTCCATCTGCAGTATTCAAACATGGTGCTCGCCCTGTGAAGACTAACCAGCCAGTTGCAGTGCCTGGCTCCTTGCCTCGAAAGGGTCCACCCAATGCTACTGGAGGTCCTCTCAGTTCGTCTTGTGGAGTCAGGAGACACGAGAGTAGAGCTACTGGCCAAAAAATACAACGGCAGAAAACGGCCAAAAAGCAAGAACTTAAAATAATGGAGTGGAATGCTGAGGGTGTCAGCAGTGTTAGAGATGGCTATAGCAAAAAGGTGGAACTAGAGAACATACTCTTTGCAGAGAAGGTAAGCATATGCTGCATACAGGAGACACACCTAACCAAAGATGCCGCCTTTAAAATCAGAGGCTACCAGTGTTTTAGATCAGACCGACAGGACAGAAGAAAAGGAGGAGTACTTATATTTGTTAAGAATAACATCAGCGCATGTCAGTTGGAAGTGTACATGGAAGGAGCCGAATACCAGATGATCCATCTAAAAACCAATAATACAGACTTCCACTTCCTTAACTATTACTGTTATAATGACGCCCACTTGCTCTAGAAACAATCCCACAAAGAGAGACTGATGGTCTGTGGTGATTTTAACAGCCATTCCTAGAGCTGGGGCTATGACCACATAGACAAGAGAGGAGAGAAAGTTGAGAGGTGGCAGGATGATAAGGGACTTCTCCTGATCAACCAGCCAATGGATCCCCCAACATTTTACTCAAGGCTTGGCATACAACCTCAACACCAGATCTGGCATTCCACTCTCCAGATCTGAAGTGGAACATTACACGTGAAGTTGGAAAACAACTTGGAGGTAGCGACCATCGATCAGTCTTCCTGACAACAGAAAATTAACTCATTAACCCCAGTAGCCCTCTCCCCAGATGGAACTATTAAAAAAGCAAATTGGACAGTGTGCAGACATCGTACAGGTATCCTGGTGGGACAGCTGTCCATAGAAGGTAAGGATATTAAGAGCATAGTGAAGGAATTCAATGCTTGTATCCTTCAGGCAGCCCGTGAAACCATTCCCAGAGAAGCTCGTAGGGACTATAAACCATGCTGGTCTAGTGAGCTGGGAAAACTCCATGATGACGTGGAAACAGCTTGAAAGCAAGCAGAAAATAGACCATGCCAAGAACACCACAATAATTACCAACATACTAAGGCCAAATTTCAGACAGCCAAGCTACAAACCAGACGGGAAAGTTGGAGAGAGAAAACAGAGTCCCTAAACTTTGAAAAGGATGGAAGAAAACTGTGGAAACTAATCAAACAGTTAAACGATGAGAGTACTGGAAGAAGTACAAAGATTACTCTAATAGAGGATGGGAAAACTCTTACAGGTAAACAGGTGGCAGATCACTTTGCTCGCATGTTTACACAAGACTGCAACATTGATATCCATCCAGAGAAAGAGCGTACAGTGCGCACTGACCTACAGAAAGAATAGGAACAAGTCAGAAAAGTGGAGGTCATGGATGCACCAATCACACGCAGCGAGATAAACCTAGCAGTCAGTAAACTGAAACCAAGGAAATCACCAGGACCAGATAGAGTGTTCAATGAAATGATCAAGAACCTTTGAATGGCAGTAATGGGAAACTGTTGGATATCTTCAATATGTGCTGGAGCACAGGTAAGTTACCTCAAATCTGGAAGGAAGCAAGCATGGTACCACTGTTAAAGCCAGGAAAAATAGTGATACAGCCTCCAACTACAGGCCAATCAGTCTCACTAACTGCCTCTGCAAAATAATGGAACGCATAATTGACCTGATGCTAAAATGGTACCTAGAAAGTACCGGTGTATGCCGGTTTATGTCAGTCCGTAATAACAGCGAAGAGCAAAACCTCTATCTTAATGCAAAGAAAACTAAATTGATGACAACTGACAAAAAAAACCACAAAAAAACAAGGCAGCTGAAATATGTATCAATGAGGGAAAACTGCAAGAAGTGGAGAGTTATGAATATCTTGGATCACTACTAACTAATAATGGAGATACAATGAGGGAAATTAAAAGGAGGACATCTATCGCTCTTCAGAAAGTAAAACAACTAAAGAATCTGTGGAGCGGAGCAGACAGAATCACAAAAATAAGATTTTTAAGGGCTTGCATCTTTCTCATCGCAACATATGCCTGTGAGACCTGGACACTTAACAAAACAGCTGAGAAACACATAAATGCCTTTGAATGTAAATGCTACAGAAGAGTTCTCCAAATATCATGAACACAAAAAAGAACAAATATATCTATACTACAAGAGCTTAATATTAAAGAAGGCTGGCTAGTAAAGAGGATTAAAGAGAGAAAACTTAAATATTTTGGACACATTAAACGTCATGATAATCTAGAGAAGACCGTCTTGGAAGAGTACATAATGGGAAAAAGAAAGAGAAGAAGACCAAGCGAAGATGGTTGCAAGACATCGTTGATGATCTGCAAATGGATGCATCAGCGGCAGGCCACCTTGCTCACAACCAAGAGGCCTACAGGAGTGGTGTTAGGAAGGCAAAGTTCCGCAAGGGACATGCAAATAAATGATTACTAATCTGTGTACATGTGCCCAGGTGCCCCAAACTGTGGAACATATCCTCCAAAACTGCATCAACTATGAGACACTGAGAAATAATTACTGGCCCAGTGAAACCACTAAAGAAGATAAGCTCTATGGTTCCATATATGAATTACAAAAAAAAACAGTTAAATTTGTCGAAGAGACAGGACTGCAGATATAGACAGACAATGCGAACGAAGAAGAAGAAGAAGGAAGAGTTTAGAAGTATAGAAAAATCTCTGCTTATGCTTCATTCATTACACCAAGGCATTCGACAAGGTGAAACATAATGAAATTATTAAAATACTTGAAGACATCAATATAGACGGCAAAGACCTGAGGACTATAAAGCATCTATACTGGCAGCAAGAAGCAGCAATTCGAGTTGAAAATAGAACTGGAAAATATCAACCTATAAAACAAAGGGTGCGACAAGGACGTGTAATATCTCCAGACCTTTTTTCTCTGTACAGCGAGAATATTCTAAGAACGATCATCACAGAACCAGGTATAAAAATTGGAGGATACAATATTAACAACCTTCGGTATGCTGACGACACAGTACTGATAGCTGAGAACCAACAAGACCTGCAAAATCTCTTGGATAAAGTCGCCAAAGAAAGTAAACAGAAAGGCCTTACTTTGAACACCAAAAAGACAGAGACTATGGTTATATCTAAGAAACAGAATCCACCAACATGCAGTATAAAATTAAATGGAACTATTCTAAAGCAGGTGCAGAAATTCAAATACATTGGAGCACTAATAACTTCAGATGGGAAATGCAGAACAGAAATTAGGAACAGAATAGGCCAAGCAAAGACTGCATTTCAGAGAATGAGAAACATGTTAGCCAACAGATCCTTATCAATGAATGTTAGAAAACGAGTCCTAAAATGCTATATTGAACCTATCTTGTTATATGGAAGTGAATCATGGACAATAGGCAAGTCTGCACAAAAATCATGGAAACAGCAGAAATGTGATTTATTAGAAGAATGTTGCGAATCCCCTGGACGGCAAAAGTAACTAATGAAGAGTGTATGAGAAGAGCTGGAGAGACAAAAAATCTTGTAAAAAAAATAAGAGAGAGACAATGTACTTTCATAGAACATGCAATGAGAAGAGGGGGCATTGAAATATTATAACAACAGGAAAAATTGAAGGAAGAAGATCAAGAGGAAGACCAAGAGAAATGATATTGGACAGTCTGACGGGATGGTGTGAGAGGAGATCACCAACTGAGCTGATGGCCTGCATGAAGGATTGTGTACTCTGGAGAAGCTTAATAGCCAACGGCAGTCAACACGGCACTTGATGATGATGATGATGATGATTGTGATGATGATTGTGATGATGATGATTTTGATGATGATGATGGTGGACTAGCTGAGGAAAAAGTATGTAGACAAGGCTAGCAAAGGTGTGTGGACTAGTCTAGCAAAAAAATCTGTAAACTAGTTTGGCAAAAGAGTCTAAACTAGCCTAGTAAAAATGTGTAAACTTGCCTTGCAAAAGCTTGTAGATTAGACTAGCTTCTTCTTCTTCTTCGTTCGCTTCTACCACCAAGATCGCCCTGTGATCCTACTGAATTTACGCCTGTGGTCCTCGTTAAGTACCGTGGTCCCTATGGTGGTCCCTGAAAGGACCACACGAGATCCCCGAGAGGACCACAAGAAGTTCATAGTATCGAACGGCTTGAGCCTGTATTCTTTGTGGGTCTCAGAAGTGAGATTGCGTGACACCGTGGTTTTCGTTGCACCAGTTTAGTCTCGAGTTGGACTTTCTCACCGGAAAACCTCGACGTGTTTTGGATATCAGTATATCCCCGCTGGGTGAGAGGTGGTGGCCCACCCAGGCCAGATTTGGACTTTCTCACCGGAAAATCTCGACGTGTTTTGAGATACCCGTGTATCACCGCCGGGTGAGAGGTGCTTGCCCGTCCAGTCCTGGACTTTCTCACCGGAAAACCTCAGCGTGATTAGGATATGCATACATCCCCGACGGGTGAGAGGTGGCTGTCCATCTAGATTGCCCTGGTCCAGTGTCTCCGACTTCAGCATTTTGTGGTCGTGGCCGCTACCTTTCCTAGATGTGACCACGATAGAGCTTTTGTCCAGGAGGACGAATCCCGAATCCTCGCCATTAGTGACTTCCACCCCTGGGTTGAGCCGGTTTAGGCATATTATCCCAGTATGGGCGTGTTTGGGACGTGACCGATCTCTAGAGCAGAGGTACTGTGACATGTGTAGCCTTCAAGTTTCACCCCTGGTGTGTGCCGGTTTAGGCAAATTTCACCAGTATGGGTGTATATCGGACGTGACCGACCTCTAGAGCTGTGACCAAGTTTCACCCCTGGTGTATGCCGGTTTAGGCATATTTCATCAGTGTAGGTGTATTTCGGACGTGGCCGGCCTCTAGAGCAGAGGCGCCATGGTATGTGTAGCTCTCACAGCGATACTACTGGACATATCGATTAAACTTCACTTTATCCTTTCCTTCACCTGTTCACATCGACGCCGCACAACAACCTTTATTCTTTTCTGCAGTTTCTTCCTTGACCGGGAGGAGCTTCACTCCACTCGCGGCAGCCGAAGAGTCTCACCAGCAGTGATCAGACTAGCAAAAGTGTGTAGATTAGACTAGCAAAAGTGTGTAGATTAGACTAGCAAATGTGTGTAGATTAGACTAGCAAACGTGTCCTAGAAAAAAAAGTGTATAGACTATGTAGCGAAAGTGTTTACAGGGAGAATAGAATACAAACTTGCACGTCCACTTCGCCACGCTTTGAAGATAAAGTTCGTTTGTTCGTTTTCAGATGGGTCTAGCCGACGTTTCATAGCAAAAACCGTACAGACTAGTCTTTCTTTTGATAGGTATCACCAGTCTATCCCTGATTCCAGGCGCTGGTGACTAGTAAGAGAAGACGTGTTGATCTGCATAACGACACGTCACTTAACGTAATTATCGTCAATGTGGTATGTCACAGATTCTGTATCACTTCACAGTATCAGAATTCTTTTCATGCTTCAAGAGATCACACATTCACTACTGTGTGTTAACAGTTTTCACGCTTGACTTTCTGGTGTTTTATACATGTGCGTTTCTTTCTTGGGGGGTTTGCCAGTTGTTTTCTTCTTCGTCACGTGACTAACAGATTTTTTTTAGTGGGGAGGGGGGAGGTTGTAATCAATTCTCACTAAAATTAAATGAAACCATTAAATGTCTTTCATCCTTGGTCATCTTCAAACATTAGTTATCTTAAAGCAATAAGAAGAGAGTGACTGACCCATTCTTGACATACTCAGGTGAGGCGAGGGTATCAGCTCTGCCATCTTATCCTCCGCTTCTTTACGAACATCGACACAGAAGATAACGTTCGGTTCAAATTTAAGCAGGTTAATCTTTATCTGTTAATCATTGATTAACTCACCAGAGCAAGGGGAGGAGGGGGTGGGGCGATAAATTATTTCCAGTTTTCTGAAACGTGTCCTTCAGTTATAAAGTATCTGTTAAAGAAAGGTCAAAACTGTTGGAAATAACTGATGGATAATTAAGGGTGGCACAAAGATATGCAAGATAAAATAAACAAGCTAACTCAGAATGCAAACAACATAGGACTAAAGATCAACGTAGGAAAGACAAAGTTAATGAAGCAAAATGTGAACAACAGAAATGTACTCAGAGTAGATAACAAGTTAGTGGAGGAGGTCAACGAATTTGTATACCTTGGCAGCAGAGTAGTAGAAAATGGAGACAGTACAGAGGACATCAACAGCACACTTACTAAAGCAAACCAGGCTTTTGTTATGCTGCGGACTATATGGAAATAAAAAAAAACTAAGCATAAATATAAAAATCAGGATATTTAAGAGTAATGTTCTAAGTGTACTACTCTATGGAAGTGAATGCTGGAAAATCACCAAAACCATAGAAAACAAGTTGAATTCTTTCCAGACTAAATGTTTACTAAGAATTAGAAAAATATTTTGGCCAAACACCATAAGAAATAACATCTTATTAGCAGAAATGCAGATGAAACCACTGACAACAATTACTGAGGAAAGACGCTGGCGATGGTTGGGACATGTGCTCCGAATGACTGACAACTCACTACCAAAAATAGCACTAAGATGGACACCACAGGGGAGCAGAAGTAAGGGTAGACCAAAAGAGACATGGAGAAGAACAACAGAAAGGATGTTGAGCAATAGAGGGCTCACCTGGGCAAGAGCAGAAAAAAAGGCAAAGGACAGGCATTTGTGGAAAACCCTTGCGGAAGCCCCTTGTGCCCTGGGCACTTAAGGTTCAGAGAGAGAGAGAGAATTAAGGGTGGAGACGGTTTGCGTAATCCTACTGGCCTTTCTCGCTTGCTTTTGTAACAGATCTAGCCAATCCACAATGATTAATTCATGAAACAGATTTCGCAAACGATAAAAGACAAATTACGAAATCAAAGGTGTGACATCGGTGGCAACATTTTTACTTAAACATGCACATTTAAACACGTTAATGCTAGAAATCTCAGGCAAGGATTAGGAGCTAAGAGAAACATCCGCGTGCCCAAATGTGAAAGAAACTGTATGTATATAAAGTTGAGCATTTATAGTCTCAGTTTATCACTCGCCGGCTTGAAGTCCCTGTGTCAGGTACAACAGAGGTGAGTCTTCATCCAACACTAATGGAGCACCTAGAGATCCGGTAGTTTAGCGATGTATAAGAAAGGTTTAGGTATAGAGCGTATTTGTTTTATACATAGGTAAAGGTAAAGATAATCCTCTCATGCCTTGGTGGCACATAGGGATATGGTGTTAGTGCCCATATTTTCCTTGACCTGTCAGCACACTAGAGGGTGATATGGTCAGTATCACGCCTGGCCCTTTTATACATCAAGATGCTAATTTTAGCGCTGAATGACAACAATTTAGGTATAGAAAGTATTAGTTTCTGCATCGAGCTGCTAATGTTAGCAATGTATAAGAAAAGTTTAGGTATAGAAAATATTCGTTTCTTCATCAAGCTGCTAATGTTAACCATGTATAATGATTCTTCATCAAGCTGCTAGTGTTAACCATGTATAATGAAACTTTAGGTATGGAAAGTATTCTTTTCTAAATCGAACTGCTAATGTTAGTTCACGTACAAAACCGAGAAAGTTATGTTCTTCGACATCTGTAAGTCATTTACTCTATTTATGCTTGCAAAAACTGAGATGGTGTTCCTTCGTTAAAAGTAATAATAATAATAATAGTAATAATAATATGTTAAAATTTCGAAGTTTTAAATACAGATGTCCATTCTGGCAAGCAATATTTTACACCAAATAATTGTAGGCATGTGGTCTTAGTGACTAAACTACAAAACTGTAGTATCTAAATGCATATGAATATTAAGCGTTTGAGGGTTGACAAAGAGTACTCTGCAAACTAGTTACAGTCAACTGTCAGTGGAAAGATGATACACGATGACGATGATGATGATGATAAATTAATGACTAACCTGAAGAAGCTGATTTATTCACTTGTATTCTTTGTCTAACAACTACTGACTATCGAAAGGCAGACGCATGATGAAAATCTTGACGCAAATGCTGTATTTATTTATTTATCCGACCACGAAGAAATCGTTGTACGCTTTATGTGCTGAAAACAAACACATGCAAAGCAAATCTTTTTATCTTCCAGCGTTGCTCACTTTTTCTTGGCCACGCTGGCTAGTTTCAGTACATGTTCCAGCGTACCTGATTCTAGCTTTTGTCTTCGCATTGTTTTGTCTGCATCGCTTTAAGTAAGAGTTTGTCCATAGCCCTGAACAAAAAGTTCTAAATATTTCTGTATCCTTTTCATGCTATAAACCATCACATTGTTGTCTGTCTTCTGATAGTTTTCACCTGAAAGTCTAAAACTGTCCCAGTAGCTACAATGTTCCTTATAAGGCAGTGCAACTTAAAATGTTTTTAGATAATTTCTAGCAACATAAGCAATCTGTGTTATAAACAGGTGTTGGCATTTATGTCGTCTCTAAGGCCGGCCTTGAAGAAGGCATACATCAACTTGTGTGAGTTTTGTATAGCATCATCTTGCTGAACAGTTCTTGTCACGTCGTGGCTGACTACAATAGGTGATTTAAATTGCCGACCGCTGTAACAGCAAGCAATGTTTGTGCTGCATATTCCAGTTTCTTTGCGTTTGCATCTTGTAATTTCAAGATTGGACTTCATTTCCTTCTCAAATGATTTTGCGTCCTTGCGCAGAGTTGCTCATCACACGACCCGGTCTTTCACAAGTTCTTCCTCGTGGAAAAATCTCGCATTAATGGTGTACATTTCATAGAATGTTAATAAACATTAACTCAGTTCAAGACTGGCACGTGGCCTCCTTCATTATATAAGTTTATATTAACATAAGCTAGAAATATAAGCAGAAAATGTTCAACCTCTGTTTATATGCTGAGCGTCCGCCCACAGAGTAAAAATAACATATAACTGAAAACCTCTTTGAAGTGCTGGGATTTTTTTTTTTTTTTTGGGATTAAAATTGCGCCTCGTTATCTTTGATTTCATGTGCAGGTGTATACTGTGACGTTTGATATGTATAGCAAGACACAAAATAATCTACTTTAATATCTAGTCTAGTTACAAGTAAATATGCATTCAAAATCAGTCACATGTGTGAAATACGCCAGATAATAACGTGCAAAAACATTAAATGTGTAACATTTGGGCTTTGAAAAGGCGCGAAACAATCATTCTTGAACTTTTCAGGTTTTAAAGAGTGTAGCTAAAGCTTCCTCTACAGCGCATCCAAACAAGACAGCAGTTGTCTTCATTCATGCAATGTTATCAGTCCATTGCGAAATTTGTTTGTTTGTTTGTTTGTTTGTTGATAAGTTAGAAATACAACACCAACAACGGAAGTCAGAATCAAGGAGTTTTCTGGCTTTTCTTTGACAATGCAGTTATTACGGCTCAAGGTGAACCTTGCTTTGCAGTCACTGATTAATAGTATGAACAGATTATGCAGCATATTCCAGATGATGACTACAAATACCGAGAATGCTGTGGTTCGTCTGACAGGGGTAGATAAACACAAAAGCATAACTTGAAAAAGAACTCCACCTCAGTGAGTAGAAAACATTCCCAGCAGTCTGTCTTGATCCAAACAAAGTCATTACCAAACAGGCAAATAAAGCCAAGAATAAGGAAACAACAGCAGAAGAGAAGGATACTGATTACTCTGAAGTGTGGTGGAATGAATTATAAAAAAAAACCCGTACTAGTTTCAATATTCCCTGATTTCGAAACAAATGGAGGTCAGATCACACGTGAGATGCTGCAGACTTCTTAAGTTTCCATTCACGCTGATAGTGGAAGATTAAGATGGCCGGAATGATAACCACATCCTCAATCCGGTATTATATCAGTGCAGAAGGATGTTTCGAGATTGATGAAAAACATGAAAAAAAACCCCAGCGAAATTATTATTATTATTATTATCTTTGATAACTTTTGCGAATATTACTTCTCCATCTTATGTGGTCCTCGGGGTTTCGGATTAATTCAGCTACTTTCTTTATCCCTGCCACTTTCCACTGATATATCTTTCTCTTGGCCTTCCTCTCTTCCTTCCCCCCCCCCTTTAATTTTCCAGTCATTACCGAGCCTTTCTTCTCACGACATATACAACAAATTTTGACTGCCCTTTTCTTATCATGTTAACTAGTTTTTCTCTTTTCTGAAATTTCTGTGAGGACCTTGTCTTTCCTGTATTTTTCTCTGTCAGTCTAGGATATTGCATGTTTCCAGTTGGAGGAGTTTGTCTAAACAACAACATAATAAGAAACAGCAGCAGACCAGCAGGTACCATGCTGTCTTGCGTGTGAGTCTCTCTAGACGAAGGCAATCGGAGAAAACTGTATGCAAGCCAAGGGGAATGCACAGGGAAACCACTGCCGGCATTTCCTTGCCATATCATGCTTCACAAATATGATAAAACGATGTTTTGTTAGGAATTCATATGAATGAGATTTTTCTATCGTCAGAGAAACAGCAAATGACTTTTTTTTCTCCACAAGTGATGAGACTTTACTTAGTTACACAACACCATTTGAAAAGGAAATGAGAGCCAAAACTGAAGACAAATCGAACATTGCAAGCCCCAAAAAAAATGTCGTTTGTTGTTTTTGAGGCTGTTTATGGGATTAAAATTGCGCCTCGTTATCTTTGATTTCATGTGCAGGTGTATACTGTGACGTTTGATATGTATAGCAAGACACAAAATAATCTACTTTAATATCTAGTCTAGTTACAAGTAAATATGCATTCAAAATCAGTCACATGTGTGAAATACGCCAGATAATAACGTGCAAAAACATTAAATGTGTAACATTTGGGCTTTGAAAAGGCGCGAAACAATCATTCTTGAACTTTTCAGGTTTTAAAGAGTGTAGCTAAAGCTTCCTCTACAGCGCATCCAAACAAGACATCAGTTGTCTTCATTCATGCAATGTTATCAGTCCATTGCGAAATTTGTTTGTTTGTTTGTTTGTTTGTTTGTTTGTTTGTTTGTTTGTTGATAAGTTAGAAATACAACACCAACAACGGAAGTCAGAATCAAGGAGTTTTCTGGCTTTTCTTTGACAATGCAGTTATTACGGCTCAAGGTGAACCTTGCTTTGCAGTCACTGATTAATAGTATGAACAGATTATGCAGCATATTCCAGATGATGACTACAAATACCGAGAATGCTGTGGTTCGTCTGACAGGGGTAGATAAACACAAAAGCATAACTTGAAAAAGAACTCCACCTCAGTGAGTAGAAAACATTCCCAGCAGTCTGTCTTGATCCAAACAAAGTCATTACCAAACAGGCAAATAAAGCCAAGAATAAGGAAACAACAGCAGAAGAGAAGGATACTGATTACTCTGAAGTGTGGTGGAATGAATTATAAAAAAAAACCCGTACTAGTTTCAATATTCCCTGATTTCGAAACAAATGGAGGTCAGATCACACGTGAGATGCTGCAGACTTCTTAAGTTTCCATTCACGCTGATAGTGGAAGATTAAGATGGCCGGAATGATAACCACATCCTCAATCCGGTATTATATCAGTGCAGAAGGATGTTTCGAGATTGATGAAAAACATGAAAAAAAACCCCCAGCGAAATTATTATTATTATTATTATTATCTTTGATAACTTTTGCGAATATTACTTCTCCATCTTATGCGGTCCTTGGGGTTTCGGATTAATTCAGCTACTTTCTTTATCCCTGCCACTTTCCACTGATATATCTTTCTCTTGGCCTTCCTCTCTTCCTTCCCCCTCCCCTTTAATTTTCCAGTCATTACCGAGCCTCTCTTCTCACGACATATACAACAAATTTTGACTGCCCTTTTCTTATCATGTTAACTAGTTTTTCTCTTTTCTGAAATTTCTTTGAGGACCTTGTCTTTCCTGTATTTTTCTCTGTCAGTCTAGGATATTGCATGTTTCCAGTTGGAGGAGTTTGTCTAAACAACAACATAATAAGAAACAGCAGCAGACCAGCAGGTACCATGCTGTCTTGCGTGTGAGTCTCTCTAGACGAAGGCAATCGGAGAAAACTGTATGCAAGCCAAGGGGAATGCACAGGGAAACCACTGCCGGCATTTCCTTGCCATATCATGCTTCACAAATATGATAAAACGATGTTTTGTTAGGAATTCATATGAATGAGATTTTTCTATCGTCAGAGAAACAGCAAATGACTTTTTTTTCTCCACAAGTGATGAGACTTTACTTAGTTACACAACACCATTTGAAAAGGAAATGAGAGCCAAAACTGAAGACAAATCGAACATTGCAAGCCCCAAAAAAAATGTCGTTTGTTGTTTTTGAGGCTGTTTATGGAAGCCCTCTGTTAGTGAAATGAGGTATCACTGTAGACTGCTTAGCAAAGCGATGCATCCGCTTCTGAGAACTCTTAAGAGATAAGAGAGGATATTATGTGTAAATTAGGTACATGCTACTGAATACTCTGCTCCTTTCACATTTTATTTCTTCCTGTTTCTACAGACGGATTCTAGAACCTCGACAAAATGGGATTCACTCAGATGATCATTGCAACAGCTCTAGTTGTTGTGACATGTGCGCGGTACCCTGTCACACCACCATACCTAGTCCCACCTACCACTACAAGTAACCCAACAACTTATCCAGACCCAACTCTTACAACAAGCAGTCCACCATACCCACCACCACCAGCTTACACTGCTCCACCAATAGGCTCATCTACTACTACTACTACAGGTAACCCAACAGTCACAACTCCTACAACAAGCAGTCCACCATACCCTCCACCATCAGCTTACACTGCTCCACCAACAGGCTCAACTACTACTACTACTACAGGTAACCCAACAGTCACAACTGCTACAACAAGCAGTCCACCATACCCTCCACCATCAGCTTACACTGCTCCACCAACAGGCTCAACTACTACTACTACTACTACAGGTAACACACCAGTCACAACTCCTACAACAAGCAGTCCACCATACCCTCCACCATCAGCTTACACTGCTCCACCACCAGGTTCAACTACTACTACTACTACTACTACAGGTAACCCAACAGTCACAACTCCTACAACAAGCAGTCCACCATACCCTCCACCGTCAGCTTACACTGCTCCATCACCGGGTTCAACTACTACTACTACTACTACAGGTAGCCCAACAGTCACAACTGGTACAACAAGCAGTCCACCATACCCTCCACCATCAGCTTACACTGCTCCACCAACAGGCTCAATTACTACCACTACTACTACAGGTAACCCAACAGTCACAACTTCTACAACAAGCAGTCCACCATACCCTCCACCATCAGCTTACACTGCTCCACCAACAGGTTCAACTACTACCACTACTATTACAGGTAACCCAACAGTCACAACTCCTACAACAAGCAGTCCACCATACCCTCCACCATCAGCTTACACTGCTCCACCAACAGGCTCAACTACTACTACTACTACTACTACTACTACAGGTAACCCAACAGTCACAACTTCTACAACAAGCAGTCCACCATACCCTCCACCATCAGCTTACACTGCTCCATCACCGGGTTCAACTACTACTACTACTACAGGTAGCCCAACAGTTACAACTGCTACAAAAAGCAGTCCACCATACCCTCCACCATCAGCTTACACTGCTCCACCAACAGGCTCAACTACTACTACTACTACAGGTAACCCAACAGTCACAACTCCTACAACAAGCAGTCCACCATACCCTCCACCATCAGCTTACACTGCTCCATCACCAGGTTCAACTACTACTACTACTACAGGTAGCCCAACAGTCACAACTGCTACAACAAGCAGTCCACCATACCCTCCACCACCAGCTTACACTGCTCCACCAACAGGCTCAACTACTACTACTACAGGTAACCCAACAGTCACAACTTCTACAACAAGCAGTCCACCATACCCTCCACCATCAGCTTACACTGCTCCACCAACAGGCTCAACTACTACTACTACTACTACAGGTAACCCAACAGTCACAACTCCTACAACAAGCAGTCCACCATACCCTCCACCATCAGCTTACACTGCTCCACCAACAGGCTCAACTACTACTACTACTACAGGTAATCCAACAGTCACAACTCCTACAACAAGCAGTCCACCATACCCTCCACCAACCAGCTTACACTGCTCCACCAACAGGCTCAACTACTACTACTACTACTACAGGTAACCCAACAGTCACAACTGCTACAACAAGCAGTCCACCATACCCTCCACCAACAGCTTACACTGCTCCACCAACAGGCTCAACTACTACTACTACAGGTAACCCAACAGTCACAACTCCTACAACAAGCAGTCCACCATACCCTCCACCAACAGCTTACACTGCTCCACCAACAGGCTCACTACTACTACTACAGGTAACCCAACAGTCACAACTCCTACAACAAGCAGTCCACCATACCCTCCACCATCAGCTTACACTGCTCCACCAACAGGCTCAACTACTACTACTACTACAGGTAACCCAACAGTCACAACTCCTACAACAAGCAGTCCACCATACCCTCCACCAACAGCTTACACTGCTCCACCAACAGGCTCAACTACTACTACTACTACTACTACTACAGGTAACCCAACAGTCACAACTCCTGCAACAAGCAGTCTACCATACCCTCCACCACCAGCTTACACTGCTCCACCAACAGGCTCAACTACTACTACTACTACTACAGGTAGCTCAACAGTCACAACTCCTACAACAAGCAGTCCACCATACCCTCCACCACAAGCTTACACTGCTCCACCAACAGGCTCAACAATTACTACAAGTAACACACCAGTCACAACTCCTACAACAAGCAGTCCACCATACCCCCCACCACCAGCTGAGTACTCTGAAGCAGCAATCAATCCACGCCCGTACCCTCTTCCCAGCAACCCACCCTATCAACCGCCAGTCTACTCTAACCAGGCAACTTACCCAGGTTCATCTCATTACCCTCCTCATACAGTCAAACCTCCAAAGGGCGTATGTAAGTATCTATAAGATAGAGTCCATACTGCAAACATTTCATGCAAATCGGACTTGTTAAAACTGACGCAGTCAGTGTAGCACGGCCTTTCATCAATAATATGATAGTTCACACCATTACATTGTTATATCATGGCTGCATCACTAGTACTTACATTAAAGCTAATAATCATCTCTCACATTATATTTCTTAATTTAACTGGTCATATTTTAATATGAAGTGTCATCAAGGAAGCACACAAAAAAACTTTCTGTATGACCTTCCTAGACGCAGTTATAGAACAACATTATTCTACATGTTGCATTTATATTTTGCGATGACTGCAAAATGAATCCACAGATGCATGCGATGGGTACCCAGATGGCACAAGCTACGCAGTTGCGGATGTGTGCTATGCTTTCTTTGTGTGCGAGAAGGGGGAAGCCGTCTACCAACAATGCGAGGATTACAATAGTTTCGATGAGAAGGCAGGCCAGTGTGTGCCCGATCGGTCTTGCGTCACCGGTGAGAATTTCTTTCATCCGTTTTGCAAATGAGCATCTACGAGTGAACCGCCTTAAAACGAAATAGTCAGCATAAGGTAAACAGATTCAGAAGAAGAAGAAGAAGAAGAAGCAGAAAAAGAAGAAAAAGAAGCAGAAGAAGAAGAAGAAGTAGAAAAAGAAGAAAAAGAAGCAGAAAAAGAAGAAGAAGCAGAAGAAAAAGCAGAAGCAGAAGAAGAAGAAGAAGAAGAAGACGAAGAAGAAGAAGAAGAAGAAGAGGAAGAACCAGGGCTGACTTATCGTTTTGTCAGGTAACAAACAAATAACCCCCAAATATTGCCCGCAAATAATCCGTTGTACCTTACGCCGAGAACTTATCAATCACCCCTCGTATCTTGAACGTCATGAAAGTAAACACCCAGAACCTCATGGAAGACGAAAACATTGTACTTACAAGCATCAATCATGAATGGGAAAAAGCAAATTGGCCCAACGAGCTTTTAACACGCAGTCATGAAAGAAGAAACAAAACTGTAAATAGTTAATGTTGTTTGTTCGCAGTCCAACATCGATATTAAGTTCATTCCCTGTTTTCTATGACCTTTGATAAAGCCTACAACCTCGGAGTAATACACAAATACATCCAAAAAAGAACTATTTGTTTCACAAAACTTTTCTCAGCCGCCGTCTTTTCCCACAAAGAAGTAGACTACTAAAATGTTGATTGCAAATATCAAATTAATCATATGCTTCTCGCCAACCTCTTTTTTGTACACTTTCCAAAACCATAACCTGATATTATAAGATTTGTAACAATCATTCACTAAGGCGTGTTCTATGTTCATCGTCTTGTCCTAGTTTACACAACATTTCGTCTTCACTTCCGTTGTGATTCTCTATTTCCACATATTCACTCGTATTTTCACAACCACAGACGGTTTTAGTATCTTTCTTGACTGTTTTAGTCTCTTTCTTGCCTGTTTTTTCTCTTTCTTGCCTATTTTGGACTCTTTATTTCCTGTTTTAGCCTCTTTCTTGACTATTTTGGTCTCTTTCTTTACTGTTTTGGTCTCTTTCTTGCTTGACTGTCTGGTCTCTTTCTTTCTTGATTGTTTTGGTCTATTTCTTGCAGTCAAACACTTGATCAAACGCACTGCACATCATGCTAACTTTTAAAGACGAAAAGAGTAGAATGTAGACGGGTTTTGCCCAGTAAGAAAATGGTACTTGTAGTCTTGAAAGTGAGGTAGCGGAGCACCCTATCTACACAGCTGTGAAATAAAGTTTAAAGCACAATATTCGTGTAAATTCAGCTAGAAAATAGATGAAACTACAGGAGGGCAAACAAAAGAGATAAAACATGAACTTTTGTACAGTAACACTGTTAGTATTTTTAAAAATCCGTTTGGACGTTTCCATAAATCACTAAGTACCTGCAATTGTTGCTCGTCATCAACTCTTCAGCCGAACTGGGGGCTCTCTATAGTACTCTCACACTGAAAATAATTTCAACGAATTAGCTAAAATTTCAAACTGAAAAAAAATTGACGTACTTAAATTAGAATACATTTATAAACGTTGAAAAATTAACATTTCTTGAGCCTTTATGATTATCATCATCATCGTCTTCTGCAGAAGTCAAAGGGTGCTCCGAGTTCATGCTTCGATGGGGCATCTCAGGGCAGGTCACTTACTCTGTGGCAGTGGCGGCTGATAGTGGTAGTAACCATTACATTCAGTCCGAGCAGTCGCCTCTATATCTACTCGTCCATATCCGCATCCATAAAATATATATTCATGATGTAAAACAATAAAAGATTCCTTATATTTATAACAACTTAAATTTATTGAAATCTTTAGTGCTTTTAAAGTCTTCTGAAGCTCATCAATATCCACTTTCTTATAAAGTTTGGCGTGGTGTAATTTTTTAGTTACCTAATGATAATGATGCAATGAATATGCCTATGATGATGATGATGATGATGATAAGATGAACAGTATATTGTTTAGAAGTATACTGTCCAAAAAAAAAAGAAACGCATAACTACTGGTGACCCTATTTTAGCCATAAATTTGATATTCTATAGCTTTTTAAATTGAATGAATAAAATGTTCTAATTCCACACAATAACACCTAAGTGCTTAAACACTCACTTGACAGTTTCTTCCATCTGTGTGTCGAGAATCTGTTAGTCTCAGGGGTTCTCAAGTTAATATGGTGTGCGGCCTCCGCTTGAGCCGATCAGCGACTGGCATCTCCTGGGCATAGATGCGATCAGATGTCTGATGTGCGCCTGTGGGATGGCTGCCCACTCTTCCTGGACTGCCTGCCACAGATCACGACGATTGGCTGGAGAAACGTTTCGGCGACAAACACGCCTTTGCAGCTCATCCCATAGGTGCTGGATCGGATTCATGTCTGGAGACAGGGATGGCCAGGAAAGGGTGAGAATGTTGTTGGCAGTCAGAAATTGTGTAGTGAACCGTGCAGAATGGGGTCTGGCGTTGTCTTGCTGAAACACAGACCTTTGCGCAGCCAAAAATGGAAGGACATGGGGTCGAAGAATTTCACTGACGTATCGCCGACAACTTCAATCTACACCAATGGACTCCTTCCGTTGAAATTGATCATTCCATATACCATTACCGTGCGGTGGAGCTTCATCAACACAAGTTTGGGCAAAACGTTCATTTGGCCTGCGGTAGACCCTTCTCCGCATATCATGGCGGTGCAACAAAAAGGAAGATTCGTCACTAATACGTCTCCATTGATTGTGTCAGTTGTCCAGGGCCGATGCTGGTTGGCCCAAACAAGTAGATTTTGACGATGGCGTCTCATTAAGACAGGACCTCGATGAGGTTGTCGTGCCACCAGCCCACCTTCATGCAGTCTATTCCGGACAGTTTTATCAGACATACGACGTCCTGCAAGAAATGACTGGGCACTTGAGGAAGCTGTTGTAAACCTGTTTCTGAGGTGATGAACCAGAATAAAACGATCATCAGCTGCTCTTGTCAGCCTGGGTCGTCCACTGCGGTGCCGGTCTTCAGCTGAGCCAGTGGCTTGGAAACGGTGCCAAAGTCGACTGATGGTACTCTGCTGCACGTTTAAATGCCTGGCAACTTGACTTTGACTTTCGCCTGCTTGCAGGCGACCAGTAACAATGTTTCGTAAATTTTGCCATAGACGTGCCATAATTGTCTGCTTGAAAATTAACTGAATTTGTTTGTGTAACCTCATCCTTTTATAGGGTTTCATTTGCGTGGGAACTGATTTGTGCTCACCACAAAAATCACGACTTCCATAAACGCAACGTTAGTAATAGTAAAAAAAAATGCGTGATTAGAAAAAGGCAGCTACTGCGTTCTGACTATAACGAGAATAGCAAAATTCACGCTAAATCATGGACCTGATATCTTGGTGACAATTTTTGGTTTGGTTTGAGATACCTGGGAAAAGCAAATTTGTCATAACATATAAAAATGAAGCTATGTGTTTTTTTTGTGTGGACAGTATACATTTATGGAATATTACAATGTAAGGACTTAATATTTCATGCATTTTCCCCATGTTCCTCTCATTTAGCCTGTGGGGAAGACTGGAAACCTCACCCAAAAGACATTTACACGTTCTTCCTTGCTGGTCGAGAGATCGTTTGCCCACCCGGCACATACTTCAGCTACGAAATATGTACTTGTGAAAGCCCCGACAGTGAGTATAGTAAATCAGGTTAAAGCACTCTAGTACAGTTGGTGGTGTAGTTCTTAAACAGGAACCGCCGACCAGGCGACCCGGTTTCGATTTCCACTCACCACAGTGGCGATCAAACCGTGGGTCGTGAAAATCTCTCGGGGTTCACCCAGCCTTAAGAAAAAGCAGGTAACAGGGTCCGCTCTGAGAAAGAAGAGGACTGACGTCGCTAGCTACAGAGTTCGTGCTGATTCCAACAGTAGTCGACAGTTTTTGGTCATCGCATGTGAGAGTGGATTCTAAAAAAAATGACTATCTACTTGGAACACAAAGAAAATGTGATACGATGAACAACGTTTGTTTAGCTTTTCAAAGTGTGTTGTTTGCTGGAAGGATGGCATGAGGACATCTTCTTGCGTGGGCTGGGAGCAAACAAAAAGCCAAGGCGACACTGTTAATCATCCACGGCAGGGTAAGAACAGAGACATACAAGTATATCATCGGAAAATGTGTGTGTGTGTGTGTGTGTGTGTGTGTGTGGGTGGGTGGGTGGGTGGGGTTCTAAGTTGTGCCAAATTAAATTAAACGACGAGCCATGTGTCCGTGTGCTACTGAACACAGCACCGGTAACTTCGAAGAATGTTCAGTGTTAGAGGATGTGAATGTGCATACAGAAGAGAGCAGAGAATAAGAACACACTGTTGCTTGTAATCAACACTGGCCAAGGTCTTTGCTGCATTTTTCCTGTGAGTGGAGCTTATCTAGCTGTATCTAGACCAACAAGCAGCAGTAAGAATAAATGGTGAAACAACAACTTGGTTTGACATAAAACAAAGGGTCCATCAGGGGTGCATATTGCCGCCTTATTCATTTAACATGTATACTGAAAATATAATGAGGAATGTTAGAGAAGATGTAGATAAAGAATATTACGATGCCATAACAATTGGAGGTTATGAAATACCAGATATTAGATATGCTGATGACACAGTATTACTGTCCACAAAACAAAAAGGAATGGAAAAACTAATTATGTCAGTCCGTAAGAACAGCGAAGAGCAAAACTCTAATTTAATGCAAAGAAAAAAAAACTAAATTGATGACAACTGACACAACAAATAAGGCAGCTGAAATATGCATTAATGAGGAAAAACTGGAAGAAGTGGAGAGTTTTGAAAATCTTGGATTCACTACTAACTAGTAACGGAGATGCAATGAGGGAAAATAAAAGGACATCTATCGCTCTTCAGAAAGTAAAACAACTAAAGAATCTGTGGAGAGGAGAAGACAAAACCATAAAAAAATAAGATTTTTAAGGGCATGCATCTTTCCCATCGCAACATATGCCTGTGAGACCTGGACACTTAACAAAACAGCTGGAAAACACATAAATGCCTTTGAATGTAAATGCTACAGAAGAGTTCTTCAAATATCATAGACACAAAAAAGAACAAATATATCCATACTACAAGAACTTAATATTGAAGAAGGCTGGCTAGTAAAGAGGATTAAAGAGAGAAAACTGAAATATTTTGGACACGTTAAACATCATGATAATCTAGAGAAGACCGTCTTGGAAGGATACATAATGGGAAAAAGAAAGAGAGGAAGACCAAGGCGAAGATGGCTGCAAGACATCGCTGATGATCTGCAAATGGATGCATCAGCAGCAGGCCATCTTGCTCACAACCGAGAGGCCTACAGGAGTGCTGTTAGGGAGGCAAAGTTCCGCAAGGGACATGCAAATGAATGAATGAATGAATGAATAAATGAATGGAGCTTATCCTTTCATCCATTGCGCCCACCGGGTGGCGGATGGTAAAAAGGCCTTTAAGATCTAGAGGTTCGCTATGAATATTCTCATCAAATTGTGCAATAGCCGCCATAGCTGTCAGCTTAAGTAGTAATTCTAGACGCACTCACTGAAACTAACAACGTATTTCTCTCACTCAGCATCACACGACGCTAATAAATGAAGAAAGAATTCAATAGCTCCACGGTTGTTAGCCTGACACCGCTTTGTTTTTATATCCTAACATTCAAATGTCAATCCGCATTCTCCTGAATGTTTTCACTTTAAAATACCAGCAACTCTCTTCGTCCACAGATTCTCCTGACCAGGTGCCAGAACAGTACCGGAAATAGAGGGTCCGTTGAAATAATATTACCAGCAACGCAAGTCGGCTTAAAAATGTCATTTTTACAACAGAGTGTAAGGGGACATGCGTATTGCCAATGATTGTAAGTCGTACAGAACTCAGTGGAAGTCGCCTGCCATCTGTGGTCTCCGCTGGTTGTGTTGCATCTTGTGATAAAGTACATTATTTTTTATCTTAGCAAAAGAAAAACCAATAAAAATTTATATAGTTTACTATGTTCGACTGTTTCTTTCTTCCATAGAGCACTTTTTAAAAAAATTGTGTTGTTCAACCGTTTTCCTTCCATAGAGCACTTTTTAAAAACTGTGTTCAACTGTTTTTCTTCCATGCAGCACTTTTTAAATACTGTGTTCAACTGTTTTTCTTCCATGCAGCACTTTTTAAAAAACTGTGTTCGACTGTTTTTCTTCCATGCAGCACTTTTAAAAAACTGTATTCGACTGTTTTTCTTCAATGCAGCACTAATGATTGTTCTCGTACTGCATTTGTTTAATAAAACACACACACATTTCAAAGAGAGAGTTGCGCCTGTTCTGATCTCTTCTGTTAAAAATGCGATCAATCAAACAGCCAAAAGCAGCTTTTCTCTTCTGTAGAACTGATTAAATAATTTGAGAAAGGTAATGATTTTGTTGACTGTGAGTGGTAAATTTACCAAATTTTTTGATGTATTAGAGAATACAATATTCTTCCTGCTGATTATTTGCCAGTATAAAGGTATTTCAAAGCTCAAAACTCTCTTACAAGCGTTTTCGTTCAAGCACGGAATAATTGTCCTCGAATTTCCTGGTCATTATTATTTTGTTATAGTCATTTTTTGTTGCTATTATTGTTGTTGTTGTTGTTGATACAAGGGCTGTCCATTCAAGAAAATGCAGATTCGTCTACCGGTAATTCGGCCATGCAAATTGCGTTTAGTTAAGTTTTCATCTTCTTACAGAAATAAGGATAGATAGAGAAAAACTGTTTACAGAATGAAGGAGTCTTATCTTGATATGGCCATTTCTCTGACTTGTCCATCATAAGCCATAAATTTGCAAGAGTCTTTAGCCATCTTAAAATCATTAGCCATTTCACATATGCTCAAATAAAATTTTTGTTTATCCAGTTATTCAGTTACAAAGAATGTGACGATAAACATGATAATTAAGATTAGTAACAATGGAGAAAAAAAATGAACTTCACAACCAGATATGTTCACAGAAAGGACTGCGTGTGTATCATACCCTTTGACCCCTAAGAAAGCTACTCAAAACCACGCGTTTAGTCAGCTCACAAGAAAGAGTGAGCACGGGAAAGAAAAGGGGAGGTAAGAAAGAACCTAAGATGGCTAAATCTACGCTTAGTAGAACTTCGGGAAATTTTTTGGTCAGTTGCATCTGGATATATTTGTGTTTGGATTAAGTAAAGTGAATTCTATGAGGATTTATGTTGTGCATGGCTGATACGTTCATGAATAAAGCAGGACGAATAATAACAACTAGTCACCAAACAGTGCCTTGTTGAGATAAACGTCTGAGGACTGGCTTCTTATTTCATCACGAGCCTAACTGTTAAGGAAAAATGTGAGGAGACTGGCCTAGACCCCATATCTTCCAAGAACAGTCTCTTTGCACGATACAGCTCTACTGTTATTTAGTTAGACAGAGGTGAGTGGTTCAGTTTTACAAAACGACAGAGGAGATGAGGAAAGTGATTTTAAAAAAACCACAACTGGCAGAAGAAAGTAAGATGTATAAATGTATAAATCAAAAACATACAACGTCCAATATTTCGGCGTCAGCCTTTTTCAAGGATTACACTTAATAACGATACAATATATAAATAAAAATAAGAAAAATGAAAAAAAAAAAGTTATGTGGCATCTTGCTAGTGCAGAATACAACAAATGGGTCTTAAAGACGGGAAAAATGGTATCGATGAATGAATGGGGGACTTTTCTTCTTCTTCTTCTTCTTTCGCTTCTACCACCAAGACCGCCTCGTGATCCTACTGAATTTATTCCCGTGGTCCTCAATAGGTCCTGTGGTCTCCGAGAGGATCACAAGAGGTTCAGAGTATCGCAGGGCTTGAGCTTGTATTCTTGAAGCGGGATTGCGTGACACTGTGGTTTTCGTTGCACCAGTTTAATCTAGAGTTGGGCTTTCTCACCGGAAAACCTCGACGTGTTTTGGTTATCAGTATATCCCCGCTGGGTGAGAGGTGGTTGTCCACATAGCCTGGAGTTGGACTTTCTCACCGGAAAACCTCGACGTGTTTTGGGATACCCGTGTATCCCCGCAGGGTGAGAGGTGGTTGTCCAACCAGTCCAGCGTTGAGCTTTCTCACCGGAAAACCTCAGCATGATTAGGATATGCATACATCCCCGCCGGGTGAGAGATGGTTGCCTACCTAGACTGCACTGGTCCAATGTCTCCGACTTCAGCATTGTGTGGTCGTGGCCGCTACTCTTCCTAGTTGTGACCAGGATGAGCTTTTGTCCAGGAGGACGAATCCTCGCCACTAGTGACTTCCACCCCTGGGTTGAGCCAGTTTAACCATATTATCCCAGTATGGGCTTGTTTAGGACGTGACCGACCTCTAGAGCGGAGGTACCGTGACTTGAGTAGCCGTCAAGTTGTACCCTGGTTTAAACCAGTTTAGGCATATGTCACCAGTATAGGTGTATATTGAACGTGGCCGGCCTCTAGAGCAGAGGCGCCGTGGTATGAGTAGCTCTCGCCGCGAGACTACTGGAGATACTGATTAAGCTTCACTTTCCTTTCCATCACCTTCTCACATCGGCGCCGCACGGTAAACCTGGTTGTTTTTCCTCATTTTCGTCATTGGCCGTGAGGAGTTTCACTCCACACGCGGCATCTGAAGAATCTCGCCAGCAGCGTCTTAATCCCTGGGTTAAGCCGGTTCAGGATATTCGCCCGGTATGAGTGTACATGGGACCTGGCCAACCTCCAAAGCGGAGGTGTTGTGATTTGAGCAGTCCTGACCTCGAGACTGCTGATTACTTCACTTACTCCTTTCTTTCACCTTTTCCACAGTGCCGCACGGCAACCCATAGTCGCACCTTTCTTCACTGGCCGGGAGGAGCCCCACTCCACGCACGGCAGCTGAAGAATCTCGCCAGCAGCGGTAGATGAGCTATCAAACATGACTCTAATCTATCCGAAACGTCTTATTTGCCAGATATTCGCCTTCGCCCCTTCTCCTGTCAGTTTAAACAGTTCTGCCACGAGAAGGCCAGGAGCTGGACTTGAATGTCAGAGGGTATTTGAGACGCACGCCATTGGAGTGGAGAGCGTATCCTCCACCCCACTTCCGGCAACAGCAGTCCTTAGAACTGCCTGGGAGACAAAAACAATTTCGACCAATCCGATGCCAGCGGCGTGTAGGTGGTTAAAGGGAGAGAACAGTGTGAGGGGAAGGGGCAGGAAAGAGATCAGGAAGCTATAAATATCTTATAGCAGCTAGATAAGAAGGGGAGGGCTGGAAATAACGCTAAAACTTATGACTGAAAAGCTGCAGCGAAATGAGTGGGGGCTAAGACAAGAAAGTAAAGAATAAATAACAGAAAATACGTGAAACTCTAAAGAAGTTTAAAGGAAGCTCAGTTTATTGTTTATTCTTATTTACTACCAAGCCCTGGTCTTCCGCAGACAAATATGCGGCGTTTCGTAACTATGTTTTTTTAATCTCTGCACAAAGACATGGAAAACAATAATGGATTTTAAAAAACAACTGTTTGATCCATCTTAGCACATTTTATGATGTCTATACTCAGCTCAAACCCTGAAATGACAAGACCAGAGTGAGGCAAGCGTCACCTCAATACGTGTAGAAGCTGATTATACTGGGCAACGCACAATTCGCCCATGGCATATAAAAATAGCCAGTCTTTATTGACTTTGATGTTCTAAACACAGAAAAAGGCAATGAAATTTGCCGAATGATTATTATTTAGAAGACACTCAGTCTTTTCGAAAAGGGAGGGTCTGTTTCGACCTGATCTTTACTCTAAGAATAATACTTGAAGAACATATTGAAAAGCAGAAACCATTAATCCCGAACTTCATAGACTTTAAAAAAGCATTTGATAGCATACACAGAGATTCATTGTGGAGAATTTTAAGATTATATGGAATACCATCTAAAATTGTCAACATCATAAGAGATCTCTACAACGGATATGTTTGTGCAGTCAAGACAGAAGAAGAAATGAACGAATGGTTTCAGATTGAAACAGACGTGAAACAACGATGTATATAATCCCCATTGCTTTTTGGAATTGTCATAGACTTTATAATGAAAAGATGCTGTACATGTAAAACCGACATTGACTGGGTACATAGGACAAAATTGGAGGTCTTGATTTTGCAGATGATATAACTTTTATCAGTAACAATGTGAAATCGATGCAGGAAAAAACAGATTCCCTGTCTTCCTTGGCTAGCAAAATAGGTTTTGAAATTAACAAAGACAAAACAAAAATAATAAAACTTCTCATCAACCAAGAAGGAAATGTATACGTAGAAGGAACAGTTGTTGATAAAGTAAACCAATTTGCATATCTTGGCAGCTACATAAACCAGGATGGTGACATCAGAAAGGAAGTTAGAATTCGAACTGCAAAAGCAGCATTGTCCTTAAAAAATCTTGAGAAAATATGGATTTCAAAAGTTATAAGCACAAAAACCAAGTTAAGATTATTCAATTCAAATGTGATATCTACCCTCATTTATGCATGTGAAAGCTGGAAAACAACTAAAGAAATAGACAAGAAATTAGACTATTTTGAAAACAAATGCCTAAGGAAAATAATTGGTATAAAGTGGAACGGATTCAAGAACAACGCAGAGATAAGACAGATGAACAAACAACAACCTGTCTCATGGGTGATCAGAAAAAGAAGATGGACATTTGTAGGCCATCTGATGAGAAGAAACAATCGGAGAATACCAAAACAATCTATCAAGTGGACCACAACAGGTCGAAAAAAAAGAGGTCGACCACGTGAAACTCTAAAGAGGACATTGTTAAGAGAAGCTAGTTTAGTGGGCAAAACATCCCTTGATGAAGTTGAAAGACTCGCCGAGAACAGGAATTCTTGGCAAACAACTATGCAAGCCCTATGTGACGTTTAACGGCACGGGAAGGATGTAGGATGTAAGAAGTCTGCATTAGGTATCACTTAGGTATCAGCTGGCAGTGCCGTTTGTTTGATTTTATGACTGCAGCGTAAGAAGTCATTAGAATCATGTCACGAGACATTTGAGCACTATTTCCAGAAAGAAGATGGCCTAGTGTTTTACTGTGATGTAAAATGTCTTGATGAATGCCACTGAAATTAAAGACGACCCCCCCCCCCTCCTTTCCAGAAATGGCGGATTTGTATGGACTTGTTCAAATTGAGTCTCAAGGCAGTGTTACTACATCTTAGGGATCATCTTCCGTCCGTTCTAGTGGAACATGCTGTCTACATGAAAGAAACGTATCACAGCCTTACACAGCTGTTGAACTGTCTTCAGCACTTCCAGTGTATCTGGAACCCCTATAGTGACTTGAAGACAGTGGTCGTTAGTGATGAACATGAGGGAGCTCTTCTGTCAGAATATCACAACAATTGAGAAACGGTATCAGGGCAAGTGGTCCATTTTCGTATTGGCCGATTATTTCTGGACATTAAGTAGATGTGAACCTGGGCAGTTGTACAAGCTGTAATCAAAGAAACGTCGAACACTGAGGTGGACATTCAACGGTATGCTTTATGCTCTATTACTATTATTAGTACTCTATTTAGTAAGCGACTGTTGCCAGTTCTTACCATAAACAGTAGTTAATTATGCATTATATTTTTTTTCTTTGCATCTTCATGTTCAGAACCCCAAAATCGATAAGAAATGACTAATTCTATAAGAAGGGCTCACTTTTGTGTGTGTGAGAGTATCAATATTGCAACACGGTTGTCAAATTTAAACAGCCAATTTAAAGATGACAAAGAAAAAGGAAGAAACAGAGATGTGGTTTTGGAGAAATATATGCAACAAACAGACAGAAGAAAGAAAAGCAAACCAAGAGGTCATCAGAGAAGCTTCAGAAAAACGAAAACTAGTTAAAAATAATAGGAGTAAAAAGACAGTCTAAATATCTTGGATGTGTCTCGAGAAGACAGAAGTTTGTAATGACTGGAACTCTGTAATGTCTGGAAAAAAATCAAGGAAAGAGGGAGGTGAGGAAATATCTCATTGAACTGACCAAATGGTATGGAAAAAAATTTGCATTTGAGTTGATCGGAAACACCAAGGACTGCACAAGATGGAGAATGATCGGAAACACCAAGGACTGCACAAGATGGAGAATGATCGGAAACACCAAGGACTGCACAGGATGGAGAATGATCACCAGCCCTATCCGGCGCGACACGGACTACCTATAGCTTCACGGGAAGGCAGGCGACTGTGCTAGTTATGTCACAGTTATCGGGGTTGGCAAGCCAAAGATGCTACTACTTTTTCATATATTATTATGACATTTCATATTTAGCAGGTGAATAGTGTCTTGGTCGAGATATTGCTTCTACAGCATCCTCATGGCTTTGACTGCCGAGCTCCATCGTCTCTATATCACTGAAGTCACTTCTTTTCCAAGATTAAATTTTATGCCTGCGCTGTTCATTTACAATGAAACAACATGCAGAAATAGTGAACAGTGAAAAACTAATATGGAAAGATTACTAGTGCAGTATATCAGGGAAGATTGTTTTCACTTTTTCTTTTCCTGATGGTAGTTGACCGGTCCCTGAAAATAACTGAACACGGGAAAGAAAACAAGTATGTAGTGGACCTTGTGGGGGGAGTTTGAGAATCTGAACTTAGCAGATGGCATATCACTTCTCTGATACAGCCACAAACAAATGCAAGAGAAGATTCAAACCCTTCACTCAAATTCAGGAAAGTTAGGATTACACATCAACATAATGACAGCCCGATAAATACTGGAGGTCACCAGACTGAAGACATAGATACATCACCTGGGTAGCATTACTGAAGGAGGTGCAGGGAAGGATATTAAAGCTATAATAACCCAAGCCACTGCAGCATTTCATATTTCTTAATAAAATATGGAAAGCAAAAAAAAAAAACAGATGACTTTTCAATACAAATGTGAAAACTGTGGTTCTCTATGGCATAGGGATATGGAAAGTGACAAAGTCAAGACAAAAAAAGTTGCAGACATTTGTAAATACTTACCTGAGAAGGATCATCGTCACCAGGTGCAGTGCCGACTGGCGTTGGCTATTATGCTTCTCCAGAGTACCAGATCCTTCATGCATGCCATTAGCTCAATTAGTGATCTCCTCTCACACCATTCGATCACAACTAGAAAATAGAGATGGAGTGGACACACACCGAGAAAGCAGAGATACAGAGAAAGCAGAGACACAGAGAAAGCAGAGACACAGAGAAAGCAGAGACACCGAGAAAGCAGAGACACCGAGAAAGCAGAGACACCGAGAAAGCAGAGATACAGCATAGGAAGACAGTTTTTGGCATGGAATCCTTAGAGTAAACGAAAACAGAGAAGACCAAAAAAAATACACAGAGCATGGATACAGTGAAGGTTATGGAAACAGGGGTTCAAATGGAGTGACTTAGGTCATAGACGTAAGTGACTGGAAAGCCCGTGTATGCTCCGAGTGAGGAGCCCACGGGAAACTGAACACAGCTGAACTGAAGTCCAGAGCTGTCCAAGAATCTGTCCCATCTCTTCACTGGCGCTTTTAGTAACAGGCTCAGCCCGGATAAGGGGCCATAACTCGTCACTGACCAAATAATGGTACATTTTGTCCAGATGTTGTCTTTCTGTGCCCGAACTATCTGCTGGCCACCTTAGCTCATTCCCAGCTCAGTGCTTGTGTACCAGAATCCCCATGACCTCGTTTTGCTGAGAATATCTTGCTCGGAGTTTTAAAAAAAGGAACAACAAAAGCAACAACAACAACAACAACGAATAGTCAATAAAGTTGTAAGAATTCAGCATTAAATAAAGATCCGTTTTCCCTTTTTTTTATTATTAAACAGAAAAAAAATCTCACCTGCATCAGTGGCAGTTTAAATTACGACAGATCTCTAACAATCCCAGGCACGTTTGTTTGATCTGTTGTTATATCGCCTAGAACGGAAGAACTGTCACCATGACAACGGCATGAATAGGTAATTACATTCGCACTCAGCTAAAAAAAAACATAGAACAAATATTTTGATGTCTCCCTGAGCCCACATAGGCCAGTCAGGTGAGCGTTATCGTTTGTCCGGGGGCTGGGCCACAGATAAGGAGGTCCATCCGATGCACTGCTGCGAAATCTCAAGGGATCTGTTTGAAGATTGTGCAGGAAGGACTTTGTGTGTGTGTGGGGGGGGGGGGTGAAGAGGTCCGGAATGGATTAAACAAAATAATCTGGGGGAAGAGGGGTGGAATTTTGTCCGGTCTTACAAAATATCTCATGGAGGCCATGCTCAGGGGTAGCACAGCTCCGATTATACGTGAATGCCATCCGCTCGGAGTAAGAGTTTTTCCATCATTCTGATTCAAGTGCGAACTCTTAGAACAAATGATCTGATGGTAATCTCCTTCCAGAGTAAATGTCCGTGTCCAAAATAAGTAATTAGCAGACACGATGGCTTCTCTGTGTTCGTGGATTCATGTTTTCAAGAAGCGGTCGGGCAGTTTATAATGTGCTAAAATTTGTTTCGTACTCACTAGCGATGGAGAAGGGAATCCCCAGTCTCCTCTCAGCTTATAAATATAGGAGCCAAAGAGAAGATGCTCCCGTGATTTAAAAGTGGTACAAGGTCAGAAATAGGATGCTGGATCGCGGCAATAGTGCAGATCATATGGTAAAGGACATCAACGATTTAACTGATAGACAGGAAATAACTGTGAAGGATAGAGAACTTGAAGAGCTTGTTTTGTTGTCTGAAGACGAGGAAGAAGTTGAGAAGTCCAGGAGAAGCAGCTGGACTTGAAAAAAAAAACAAAGTGCAGGTAACGCGTGTGAACGAAACACTTACAGACTTCTTCTCTATCAAAACGTGGACGTCATGATTCCTGTAATGAAGTCCAAGAGCAGTGAGTGTGTCTATGTGTGAGTGAGTAAGTGAGTAAGTCTACGAGTGAGTGTGTGCATGCGTGAGTGGGAGGGTGTGTGTGAAAGAGTGACTGTGTGAGTAAGTGTGTATGTGAGTGAGTGTGTGTGAGTGAGTGTGTGTGAGTGTGTATGTGAGAGGATGTGTGTGCGTGAGAGTGTATGTGAGTGGATGTGTGAGTGACTGTGTATGTGAGTAAGTGTGTATGTGAGTAAGTGTGTATTTGAGTAAGTGTGTATGTGAGTGGATGTGTGTGAGTGACTGTGTATGTGAGTAAGTGTTATGTAAGTGTGTATGTGAGTAAGTGTGTATGTGAGTGGATGTGTGTGAGTGACTGTGTATGTGAGTAAGTGTGTATGTGAGTGGATGTGTGTGAGTGACTGTGTATGTGAGTAAGTGTGTATGTGAGTATGTGTGTATGTGAGTGGGTATGTATGTGAGTGAGTATGTGTGTAAGAGTGGGCGTGTATGTGAGTGAATGTGTGTGTGAGTGAATGCGTATGTGAGTGAGTGTATATGAATGAGTGTATGTATGTATGTGAATGTATGTGTGAGTGAGTGAGTGTGTGTGTGAATGAGTGTGTGTGAGTGAATGAGTAAGTGTGTGTGGGTGTGTGTGAGTGAATGTGTGTAAGTGTATGTGTGAGTGAGGAGTGTGTGTGTGAGTGAGAGTGTGTATGAGTGTGTGAGTGAAAGAGAGAGAGAGAGAGAGAGAGAAAGAGAGAGAGAGAGACAGAGAAAGGTTCTATATTTCTTGATTAAAAAAAAACCTTATTAGCCAGTCTCCTGAAGTTGCATTTCCTTCTTTTCCTTATATCCATTTGGCGTTGAATGAAACCAGCAAACTGCACTTGAATCAATCGATTATCACTGTGAATCTTTGCATGCTTCATCACACTGTCCACATGTATCTGAAATAATACAACAGTGTTTTACAGCATACTTTATTCCCTGTATTCGTCAAAGGAGGTGACTGGCTGTTGTTATCCATGTAGCTTGAAGGTAGGCTGTAGATGATCAGTTAGTGAAAGCAAGTATATACTTGAGTTTCATTTTAAAAACAAGTCAGTTTCTTTAAAATTTGATATAAAAAAGAGATGTATATTTTGGTGAAATGAGTTCACCTACATCATACGTATGGAAATAGTGGGACAATGCTCTAGTGTTCTTTGGAAACAGTTATTTATGTAATATGGGATACAGAACATCTTGCATATATACTGTTTGAATTAGAGAGAAATGAGTATGAATTAAACGATATATGGATAACGGAAGGACGGACGGTCAGATAAATGGATGGATGGACGGATGGATGGACGGATGGATGGATGGATGGACTGAAAGCTGGGTTACGTTTGGACGGACAAACGGATCGGTCGGTGCATGAAGGAGTGCAGGAACCGACGAATGATTGGGCACTTTAATCCAGGGCAAAATGTAAACTGCCTCTGGTTTAAAACGACATTTCTATATCATTGTGGGCTGATGAAATCGATAATAAACTTTGCTTCTCGCAGCTCTGCGCATCACCATGGTTACTGATGCAATAACAAACAGATCCACATTAGTTTTTCTTGTTCTGGCAGTTTGTCTTCTCATTAAAGAATAAAACGTATCATCCTGGACTAGGAAGTTCTGCACAAGACAATAAAATACAGATATGGCTTCATTTCCTCATCTGAAATTTACAGTATTTCTGATGAAGATGTGGCTTGTACCATGTGAAGTCGTCTCGGATACACCCGCTCCTACAGCAGGTACGTCGAAGTGATTTGTTTTAACTGATGTGCTTCATTCCTTGCAATTTGTCTTTCGTTTTCCTGTTTAAATCACATTCTTATATTGTTCGCTAAGATCCAGTGAATATTCTCGCTCTGTATTTGTCATAAGAGCCATCCTGGGTTTTCAGAACTTTATCATCATTAGAGTTGAGGAGGATGGTAAGAGATAGAATATAGCTTCACAGATTTCGATATTGCATAGTACAGTGGTGGCGAGGGAACTAATCTCTTATGGTGAAGGTCGTTGGTTTGAATCCAAGCAGAGGTTCCCCCTCAATCACTCTTCTGTAGAAACAGAGCTAGGGAAGGGAATGTGGTCAGGTGTGTTGTTGACCACGTTGTTCTCTAGGGTGTCGACTGGACAAGGAAGAAATGGGCACTTAGCACCATATCTCTTAGGTCCCACTGTGGAATCCTAGAGTTATGGGCACTTGGCGCCATATCTCTTAGGTCCCAATGTGGCATCCTAGAGTTATGGGCACTTGGCGCCACATCTCTTAGGTCTCATTGTGGCATCCTAGAGTTATGGGCACTTAGCGCCATATCTTTTAGGTCCCAATGTAGTATCCTAACTGTATGCTTTAAGTAGGATTTCAAAAATTACCATCCTGTCAAAATATATACATGACCATCAGTTTGAACTGCAAAATTAGGATAATTCTGAAAATGAGAATGATCGAATCGACATCACGACCCTGCTAACATTGTAATGTATCTTTACAAATGGATACTTTATTTATATTGGGGGGGGGATGGGTAAGTACGAGTGAGGGAAGGATGAGAATATCTGCCTTCTACGTATGATAAATGGAATAAACGGTACTATCGGCTGTTAGTAAACGAATGGAGAAGTTCAGTCTCATACATTCGAGTTAAGTTCCTCCCCCCCCCCCCCACCCGAGTGTAACTCCAGACACTTTAGTGCAATTTCTCTTGTATACATACAAACAGGTCCATTAAGTTGCCTTTTGTCTGCTTCTTTCTAGTTGTCGTCATCAGTGATGTTATCGCTAGCTACAACAGCTACCTGCCCCAGATTTTCGAAAAGATGGGAGGATACACTAATGATACAGTGATGGAGTTTAAAACGGTAATTGCACAAAACGAGACGGAGACTATTGATGAAGGTAACTGTCAGGTTTTAAAAAAAAATATTAAATCATTGACATTTGGTAATGGTATTGTACTTTGAATATTGTTATGTTTTGTTTTGTTTTGCTTGTTAGTGGTATCGTTGCAAAATGAAATAGATATAGAAGACACCAAGAGGCACTAGGAAGAAAATATCACGTAGGAGATCTTCATGAGGCTTATTATATACGTACAATGGAGATACACGAGAGAATGAAAAAAAATTCTGATAGAATGAGATGATTATTTTTCTACTATGTCCCTAGAACAGCCAGCTGATGTACTTTGCAGCCGATGAGGTGAAGATGCTACGGCATAGCCTCGTGTCGACTTGGGAGCGGGTTACGGTTGGTATTTTTTTAAGTCCCTGAGAGAAGCTGAAAACAGAGGATGTGAAATACTTCTTTAGCAGATCCACCACCATGTTACTAAGGCGATCCCTGTCCAGTTAGCCAGGCTAGGCGTGGTACTGAGGCTACCAAAAGAGAAGTGGGACAGGGTCTTGGTCGGCTATGGTTTGCCAACACTGGCCCTAGCATATAAAGTAGTTTGAACGCCACTGTATGCACGAAAAACAACTTTATGAACGGCGCCATCTTGGTAAGAGAGCGAGCAAATAATATTTATTTTCAAAGGATGAAGAGTTTGACAAGCAGGCCCGTCTAACATTCTGTCCTTCATCCTTTTCACTCAAACGCAAGCATTCAACACCGGTTTAGTATGAACATTACAAGCATATAAAAACAATACTAAATATGACAAACGAAGAAATCACCAAACGGGCAGGCAGTAAGAACATTACTGAAGATGTCAAAAGACGGAGATGGAAATGGCTTGACTTGGACACCTCAATGGAAAAAGAGAGAGGCAGGCCATTGGGGACATGGAGACGCACAATACAGGAAGAACTAAAAGAAGCAGGAAAGACATAGTTTCAGTTATCCCGACTTGTTCAAGACAGGACTGGCTGGAGAACCTTTGTTGATGTCTTAAACTATATTGGGAGTACAGAGGATGATGATGATAAAACACGAATTGAAACTATTACATATAAGGACTTAACACACGCATTCAACAATATAAAAAAAATGTAGAGTAAGACATAAAATACTGAAGAATCGCCAACATTAAAAAAAGATGTTAAAGAAAGTGATATATCTGGAGACACTTTCGTAGAATACTTCTTCTGTATTTATTATTTGATTTGCGGCCAACTTATTCAGATAACAGAGATCTATCTAATGCCACAATTGTTCTCCGAGTGTTACAGTATGTTCACACTTAGCTGCTGGTGTGTTCGCATTGGTTGACCTCTCAACTCCACGACTAGCACCACTCTTCAAGTCTGCGTGCCAAGCATTCGGAATCGCGTACATCTCCATGGTGGATACATCGTACTACCAATATCCTCTGCAGAGGTGAGACGGGCCAATGCTCTTTATCTGATGTCTATACTCTCTGCTCAGTGAAGCCTGGGGGCTGATTAATATCTAGTTTGCTGTATATAAAATAGTTTCTTATGTTAGCTTAATGTATTAGGCTTATTTTTCATATTGATTTACAACATAGTTCCCACTTTTCAGTACTGAATTCCTGCTATATTCCCATGTGTCACAGAATAATACCTGCTACTTTTCTACTTTTCTATACCGAATTTCTACAACTTTCTAGCTTGTCAGTACTAAATTCTTGCTACTTTTCCATTTGTCAAAAATGTATTCCTGCTGCTTTTCTGCCTCTCGATGCCGAATTACTACAAGGTTCCTGCTTGTAAACACTAATCCACCCCACATTTCTCCTTGTTAGTATTGAATTCTGCTAATGTCTACGTGGTTTACCTCTGCTTTCATACTCGTCTATGTGTACTATCTTAGTATCAGTTTTTTTTTGTATATTCTGACAGCGCCAATAATGACGTTTTCATCGAACCAGCAGCAACGCAAATGTTAATGGTGATTGCCAACATTGTCTTGCAGGAAAATTTGAACAACGTTGCAATCGTCCACGATGAAAGCTTCGGTGAGTTTGCTGACTGGTCAAGACTGTCGCAGCTGATAGTTCGACTGCTCTTATAGCTTTTATATTCGGTTCTGCTAATAGTCTGCTTGTACTGTAATGTTAAGATAAAAGCAGAAGCAGCTTCATCGGTTAACGAACACGCAAGTTGTAACGTTTCGGTTTACGTCTTCATTGAACAAAAACACGCAGGACAACGAAAAAGGGGAAAAAAAAGATAAAATATAAAATCACATGAATCCCCATTTTCTCCATAATCATATTCCCTCTCTTCTTACGTTACGTTCGTTCTTCACCTGTAGCTTACATTCTAGAACCGTCACTGTATTAGATTACAGACCATCTACTCCGACCATATTCATCTATTCTATCAACTCTCCTCTCGGCTTGACTATATTGCATCCCTCCTTCTCTCTTTCCGCTTTCCTCCGCCCTCTTTTTACTACCAACCTGCCCCACCACACCACAAGTCCTCATTTAAACATTCACAATACTCCATCACGCGCACTCCCAGACACAGCTTCTTACAAGTCACAGCTAAGTGTTCCCTTTTTTTTAATTCCACTAATTTTTTCCCCGTTTTTATTTGCTGTATATCATTCATGTGAATTTATATTTTATCTTCTTTCTCAATGTCTTTGAACTGTATGTTTTTGTATGATTAAGGTGTGAATCGAAATGTTACAAGTGTAAACTCGCGAATTAATAATTTTCTTACCTTTGTTTTAAATGATTTTAACATTCTGTTATTACAGCTTTACTTAATATATATATATATATATATATATATATATATATATATATATATATATATATATATATATATATATATCCCTAAGAACTATTCGTGAGTTCATTCCACAGTTCTTGCAGCACAACTGTTGTTCAACTATTGCCTCTGATGCATTATATTAGGCTCACCCTTTCTCTGTTCTTCATAAGTTACCCCAAAGAAACCGGATGTGGCACTATTAAAAAGCGCTGGACTGAAGTAACGAAGCAGTAGGTTTCCTTTCTTTCTGTCCTGACGGATATCACACCTTTCATATCTCCCACCTCCGTCTGGTGTAACATTTCCTTTCTTTCTGTCCTGACGGATATCACACCTTTCATATCTCCCACCTCCGTCTGGTGTAACATTTCCTTTCTTATACTTCTGTAAGAGTCCTAACAGTAATTATGTTACAATGGTAGCAGATAGATTTTACCCTCCAGAAAAAAGAAATTTGCTTAATAGTTACTTAAACAAAAACTAACATTCAATAATGAGCCACAGAGTGACACGTATACCATTATTTTGTAGACATCCAGAACACGCCACGTAGAGTTCTCACAAATGTGCCAGCGCAGCATCTCTACATCCGCATCAGCGACAACAGAACCCAGGCAACGGCGCATGTCAACACACTCATCAAAATCAGCATCAAGACTATATTTGTGGTTGCCAATGCTGAGAACGCTCAAAGTTTTGTCAGGATTGTAAGTTCACGGCTAAGTCAGCCATTTTGCATCTCCCTTGCGGAACTTTGCCTCTCTAACAGCTCTCTCCTGTAGGCCTCTCGGTTGTGAGCAAGATGCCCTGCTGCTGATGCATCCATTCGCAGATTGTCAACGGTGTCTTGCGGCCATCTTCGCCTTGGTCTTCCTCTCTTTTTTCTTATTATGTACCCTCCTAAGACTGTCTTCCCTAAATTAAATTCTCAGGACGTTTAATGTGTCCAAAATATTTAAGGTTTTCTGTTTAATCCTGTTTACTAGCTAGCCTTCTTCAATATTAAGTTCTTGTAGTATGGATATATTTGTTCTGTGTTTGTGTCCACGATGTTTGAAGACTAAGTAGAATCACTTCTAAAGTTCTAGAATGCTGCGTCTATCACATGCTTAAACTTATTTCAGTTGCCATGTCAAAGTTGAATCAGTGCGTGTCTCTGTGGCAATGTTTCAGTGTTTGTGTATAACTGTTTTTCTTTCTGATTAACTGTTGCTACTCTAGTTTCAGTGTTTGTCTATAACTGTTTTTCTTTCTGATTAACTGTCCCGCTTACAAAAAAAAAAAAAAAGATTGGGACATCAGGGAAAGGAGTATTTTTAGAACGTGTTAATTTTTTTCATTCTTTCTGTTGTTGTTCGCAGCTATATCTTTTTTCTCTTCTTCCTTTTGTCTTTTGTGCAAATCTGTTCTGTACTCAGTCATTTATTTCTCTACACGCGTTACTTGCTGAGTTCATGTGGATATTCTGTTTAATGGGCTCACCTGGGCAAGAGCAAAAAAAAAAAAAGGCGAAGGACAGGCATTTGTGGAAAACCCTTGCGGAAGCCCCATGTGCCCTGGGCACTTAAGGTTCAGAGAGAGAGAGAGAGAGAGAGAGAGAGATTCTGTTTAATAAAGGCCTTATGCCGTCATTTTTTTTTTTTGCAGTTACTCGAGGAAAAGGTAGTGAACTTTGATCCCCATATTTTCATACTGACTAAGGTGAGTCATCTATCTATCTATCTATCTATCTATCTATCTATCTATCTATCTATCTATCTATCTATCTATCTATCTATCTATCTATCTATCTATCTATCTATCTATCTATCTATCTATCTATCTATCTATCTATCTGCCTGCCTGTCGTATATAATACAACACAAGGCATCCTGCATTGCTTTGATTAGTGCAATGAAGCAATCAATCAGTCGATTAGTTAAGTCAGTCAATCAGGTAATCAATAAATCGGCCGATGAGTCAAACAATCAGGCAGTCAATTGACCACTCAATCAATCCATCTGGTAACTTTATCTGGAAACAAAATTTTCAAAGTTTTAGCTTGTGGCTAACTTCCATTGTGTGTGTTGTGTGTATGTATGTCTGTCTCGGTATAGGAGGTGCAGGGTGTACGTTCCAGGACTTCTCTTTACAGAGAAATGGTCGCACCTGCTAGATTAAATTAGACATTGTTCATTTGCTTTCTAGAGGTCACTATAATTATTCATTACGAACTTGTGACCTGACTTAAGACGAGAAACAGGGGGTTTAAGATTTATATATGGCCCAAGACTGTAAATATGTTCTTTCTTAAGCTTACATCTGGAGTAGCATCTTGTGGTGCTCATTTTACTCTAAAATTGTTAACTACGCCTAATATGGTTTTGGAATTCGCTAGATCGAGTGCACATTGATGCGGCTGTGTTAGTTTCATCGCGACCTCTTTATCTCATTTTATGGAGAAAATTTTCGTTAGCTGATAACTTTTGTGAGTTTTTTTTTTTAACCCTGCCCCAAAAAGCAATATTGAATTAAATTCATTAATGGATTTTGGTGACGGAAAAAAAGATTAGATGAGTAAACTTGTTTTGTGGAGACTAATCCACAGCCTCTAATTAGATCTTGGCCTTACCATATGAAATCCCTACGCAAATTTTCCTCGTTTGAACAAATTACAAAATGTAAGGCAACAAATAAGTATTTGATAAAGTAAGTGCGATCTTGTGATTCTGGAAAACAAGTCTAGGCAAGCAATGATGTCATTTCTACAAACATGAACCGGTTGTTTCTGTGCGACTTTTCGCCCGGGCCAGGGCAATGATCGGCAGAGTGGAGCCATAAAAGAAGTTCAGGACCGTGAGTGTAATCCACAGAATGAAAATTTTCATTCGCTTGTTTGTTCACAGCCGCGGGGTACGTCTGTAGCGAGCAATTAACTCCTTGTGTCACAGATCAGCGGTCGAGATAACGTGACACAAGGTGGTAGCACGTGACGCATTTATGATCATTACCGGGTCATATGGGAGAGGGGAGTAAGAGATCTGAGATAGGTGAAGTATCTGCTACGAATAATGCAAAATAAATAGGACCAGTGAACGGTGGAGCACATTCAAACAAATGAAAAATGGGGTAAGAAAAAGAGATTATTTTTATCGAATAATTCTGTTGGTTGGTTGAATGGAGCAAAACGTAGATATCAATTATTAAAAAAAAGAGATTATAGCACGGAGGGGATATATTTGATTCTGGATAATTAAAACCACCTGAGAGGAGCAATAATATCTTACCTAACAAACAGACGCCTATTCCCATATTGAGTAGTAGTTATAATAATAAAAGAAAAACAGTTCCCATCGCAATACATGCATGCGAGACATGGAGACTTAACAAAACAGCTGAGAAACACATACATGCCTTTAAATGTAAATGCTATAGAAAAGTCCTTCAAACATCATGGACAACAAAAAGAACAGATATATCAATACTACAAGAACTGAGTATCGAAGGTTTGTTAGTAAAGAGGATTAAACAGAAAAACTTAAATATTTTGGAGACATTAAACGTCTTGAGAATTTAATTTGGGGAAGACAGTCTTAGGAAGGTACATAATGGGAAAAAAGAAAGAGAGGAAACCAAGGCGAAGATGACCGCAAGACATCGTTGACAATCTGCGAATGGATGCATCAGCAGCAGGCCATCTTGCTCACAACCGAGAGGCCTACAGGAGTGGTATTAAGGAGGCAAAGTTCCACAAGGGACATGCAAATAACTGACTATAGAAAAAAGACGTCTTACTAAAAATCATACTGAATAACGGTAGAGTCAGTCAGTCAGACTTCTACTGGTAGAGACTGGAGGAAAAAGAAGTACAGTATTGCCCCCGGAACCCGAACGACCCAGAACTCGATCATCTTGGAATCCGAACGCCCCAGAACTCGAACAACTTGGAATCCGAACTCCCCAAAACTCGAGCAACTTGGAATCCGAACTCCCCAAAACTCGAACAACTTGGAATCCGAAAGAAAAATTCGAGCAAATTTTGCCCCGGAAACCCAACGCTGCTTTGGAATCCGAACTGCCAGTACGTTGTTCGTGTGTGTTTGTGCGTACGTATCTCTGGGCAAGTCCATGGGTTTGGAAGTCAGTGAAGAGCATGTCAAAGAGTTAGTGGACGATTACAGGACTGAGTTGACAACGGAAGAGCTTCGGCACCTCAACCAGCAGCAGCAGAAAAAAGTCACAGAAGAAATTTCTTCAGGGGAGGAAGAGGGAGGCGCCGGAAGCATTCCCAGTGCTGAAATCAAGGGTCTTCTCAGCATGTGGTAAAAAACCCAGGCAGTCGTTGAGAAGTGGCACCCTAATAAAGCCTTTGTTAACAGCTGTATTAACTTGTTCAATGATAATATCGTTGAACATTTTAGAAAAGTTCAAAAAGGTCGCCAACATCAGACCTCTTTGGAATGTTGGTTCTCAAAAGACACCATGACCAGTGACTCCAAGCTCTCCACAAGTGGTATCTTAACTTAGGACATGAAATGGCAAAGAGTGCAGACACCAGAACCACCAGAAACGAAGTTACTGATGTTATCATGGAAGGTAACTCGCCTTCCAAGCAATAATTTATCTCCTCCTCCTCCTTCCTTCCATCTTTAACATTCGCCGTCATCATTCCTTTTTAAGGTAAATACAGATTTTTATATTTTTAATTTTATTAATTTACATTTTTATTCAAATATTATTTGTTAATATTTTACCTTAAAATCCAGTGTATTTACGGTTTAAAATCAAAATAATTTTGAAAATTCAAGTTTGTGGGACCCAGGAACGGATTCATCTAGGTTCTATTATTTTAAAGGGGAAAACTTGTCTTGGAAGCCAAACGATTTGGAACTCGAACGGGGTTCTGCAACGGATTAAGTTCGGATTCCAAGATATCAGTGTGTAGTTGTTTCTTATCCATTTTATTATGGTTGCAGAGAAAGACTCCAGAGACATATGGTGGTAATTAAATGTAATCACTTCATAGAAAACAAAGATATGTTTTTACGGAGAGAAAACATATACATGTGGTCGATATGAAAAAAAAAGAAACACGATTGCTGGAAGAAAGAAAACAACATGTAACACATAAAGAAACAAACAGACGTACGTAACTTTCACATTGGCTGGCTAAAGTGAAAAAATTGTAATGTTCTTCCCAAAAATTTGAAATGGAAGGACAACAACAACAACAGGAATGAAGATCCTCTGTGCTTCTCTTTTGTTTTCTTTACTGCAGGACTTTGAGTTCGGCTGCAAGTCGTGTCCTGGCGACACTCGTCTAATGCTGATAACCGCCGTACAGAGCGTGGATGCTCGCGCAAAGTTCCTTGATTTTATGCAGAGAACAGTGCTTGCTGGAGACACTGACGTTTACCGAATAAAGGTATTCTGATTTTCCTTTTATAAGAAATTCAAAATCATCGTCATCATAGTCATCATCATCATCAGTTAAGCAGCAGTAATACTCTTCTCCTGATTTTGTCAGTAATGTTCGTAGTTCCTGATCTATCTGTACTGTCTGAGACTCTTATTAATGTTCGGTAGTGATTTATGCTGTCTGGTTGGCTGAGTGGTTAGGTGCTCGGTCTGCTAATCCGATGTCACCCGGGTTCAAGTCTCGGCAGTGGGGATTGTTTTCCGGGTACCACCACAGCCAAAAAGTACCCAAAGCCCGAAGTCTACCCAACCTAAAAAAAAAAAATGCTACCAGAGAAATCTGGAAAGGTAAATGCAGCCGAACGTCATAACTGACCACATCACTCTTTCATGTGCCGAAGGTCTTGGAAACACTTGTATCCTCAATATACATTAATGGCATGGAAACGGGGGAATTTCCCTTTTTACTGTGATTGATTTGACTGGCTTAAAAATAGAATTAAGCATTATAGTAAATTTGTCAAATTTTGGTATATACTTTTAATGTCTCTGACCACAAAGAGGACCACTTGTTAAATGAACAGTAAAATAAATGACCGAAACAATATAGGGAGACTAGTTGTCTGTAGTAGTAATAGTACTGTAATGCAAATAGTAAAATTAGTTACTAATGTTAAAACACTTGTGTGGTGTTATATAATATTCTTACCTCTTTCGCCCCAAGACAAAAGTGGCAGTGTTGACAGATCTCACCTAGCAACAAATCAGTTCTCAGAGTCATCTGACAACACAACACTATAAATACCTCCTTCCCAGCTCTCTCGAAGAAAATGAACCACTCCAAATTGTGGAGGAGCACAGTCTCTGTGAAAAGATAACAGTCCTCACAGAAGTACCAGGTATACACAAAAGGGACTATCCAACAACACTTCAGATGAAGACATTGACCCAGGAGCTGACTGACAGCAAATACAACCCAGCTGAATGGACACATGTATACACAGATGGATCTGCAGAAAAAGCAGTAAAAAATGGAGGTGGGGGTATTTACAAAAGATACGCTGATAGGAGACAAATCAAAAAGGCCTTCGCGACGGGAAAGATTTCCTCCAACTACAGGGCAGAAACAACAGCCTCTCCTTGAAGCTCTCAAAATACTTTAAAACAGAAAACCAGCAGCCACCACCCAAAATAGCCTTCTTCACAGACTGCAGGGCACGACTAGAATAATAAAAACAATAAACAACCCACAAACAAACATACAGGAAATCACAACAGAACTGAAGCACCTGACACTGTCAACAACGGCGGTCCTATCATCCCACTGTGGAATAGCTGTCAATGAAATAGCTGACACCTATCCAAATCTAGTAGCAATCAAGATCAACAAATCATCCAGTAAACTACCAAGAGGCGAAAGCTATAATCCGTAACCAGTGCAGATCTGAATGGAAGAAACAACTGAATTCCAGCAACGATTCAGTTGTAATACACCAGTTACAAAAACATCATCAAACCATCCTCCTTCGCCTAAGGACAGGGCACTGCAGATTACTTGGGCCTACATCGACTCAAAATGTCTCACACAGACGAGTGTCCATGTGGCAGTGGAATCCTGACTCCAGAGCATATCCTTCAAGAATGCCCAAACCACGTCAGACATGGCCGAAGGAAACAAGATTGTGGTAAAAGCTTTGGGGCTCCTATCAGGATCTAGAGAGGACTGGGGGCTTTGCCATGTCGACAGGGGTGAGCATCTGACATAACCAACAGCCTCGAAGGCAGACGAAGAAGAAGAACTCAGAGTGAATTTTAGGCAAAGTCTAAATAAAATGAAAAGTATCACATAACCAATATATGGGCAAATTACAGAGTAACTTCCTTCTAGTTTCTTTCTACCAAAATTTCTCATCAGAATTTATTCTGGCAGAGCATGGAATTTAATTCGAGTGTGAAAGAGTGAACATGTTTTTAAGATCACAGCGTATGCTTACACAGATAGAGGAAACAATTCTGTACAAAAACAGAAATTCTGTATAAAATCAGAAATTCTGCATAAAAACAGAATTTGCCAAACAGAAACCAATTCCATCTGTCAGGTGGACGAAGCAATGGCTTTCGATGTTGCCAGATTGGTTATCAACGCTGTCAGCGACCTGGCTACTTCCCAAGGCGGCGTCCATGACATTGATCACCTGGACTGCTATAATATTACAACACTGAACGGTTCCAGCATTGAACAGAGTGAACGATTGGCGCGTTCAATGTCGCAGGTTCGTGAAATTTAACAAAATTATTTTTGTCAATTTTTTAAACATTGGCAGCTATGAGTACGTTATAAGGATATATCAATAATCGTACATTGCAACGATGACAGTAAAATTTAAAAAAAAAGATTGATAACAATCCACGGTTCTAAAAGTGAATTTTGAACGCGGTAATTTATTTAAGCGTAGGACAAAGGAGACATGGGAAAGAACAACGGAGAGGATGTTGAAGAATAGAGGACTCGCTTGGGCAAGGGCGAAAGACAGGCGTTTGTGGAAAACCATTGAGAAAGCCCCACGTGCACTGTGCACATAAAGATTCAGAGAGAGAGAGACAGACAGACAGAGAGAGAGATTATAGTTTCCATTAATTAAACATCAAAAATGAGTAGTTCATCTAGAAAGGAACTGTCTGGGCTGTACGTAGGAGAGTTGGAAAGACTTTGCTGCTGATTAAATAATACGACTATAGAATCCATTACGTGGATTGTTTTTGCTAATTTCCTGTTTACCATCAAGCAGTGACCTTGTTAACCAGCATTCATTCAATCATGTGACGTGTCCTTTCCAGAACTTCACTCTCACAGACTCCCTGAATGCAATACGGTCTTGCGCAAGTTGACCAGCAGTGACGTTTCAGACTTTCCGTGATGTCCCGAGTCCATCTGCGGCGAGGACATCGCGTAAAGTCTGAGTGTGTAAGATTTCCGGTAAACTGGGATTGGAAGAGAGAAAAATCGGAACTTTTCGAGGGCGTCGGTTACTGTGACCGGTTTATATTATCAAAAACCTAGCAAAAAGCAACCAGCGAAATCGGCTTGAGGAGAATCGGGACAGTAGGATGATTTTCGTGGAGTTTCTTTGTCCATCAGTTTTGACTTTGGTTGAGCATGTAAGCATTTGTAGAGGTTATATCTTCCCGCAAATAAGAAAGACAGTTTCGCACGAATATTTACTTTTCACTGATGTTTGTAAAATATTTCGTTTTACTGCAAAAAAAAAGTTTGAGGTACCGTATGTTGTATTGAGAAAACTGGTATTTCTAACAGTTCTTTAAGAAGGGTAGAAGATAAATATGGTTGTCAGTCAGTCAGTAATGTGCATATTCCTTGCTGAACTTTGCCTCCCTAACAGCTCTCCTGTAGGCCTCTCAGTTGTAAGCAAGATGCCCTACTGTTGATGCATACATGTGCAGATTATCAACGACGTCTTGCAGCCATCTTTGCCTTGGTCTTCCTATCTTTCTTTTTCCCAAAATTTACCCTTCCAAGACGGTCTTCTCTATAGTAACATGACGTTTAATGTGTCTAAAATATTTAAGTTTTCTCTGATTAATCTTCTTTTAGTAGCCAAACTTCTTCAATATTAAGTTCTTGTAGTATTGATATATTTGTTCTTTTTTGTGTCCATGATATTTGAAGAACTCTTCTGTAGCATTTACATTCATAAGCATTTATGTGTTTCTCAGCTGTTTTGTTAAGTGTCCAGGTCTCACAGGCATATGTTGCTATGGGAAAGATGCATGCCCTTTTTTGATAATACGGTTTTTCTGTGGATACTATTTGTGATATAAAAAAATACAGTTTTACCATTTTAAAAAATCCTAGCATGATCCCTGGACCCTGAAGTAAAAGGAGAAACATAGTTTTTGTTAACATCTTCTCCTCCTTACATTGTGATGTGTTATCATTGCATGATAGGGCGAACAAGACATTACATTCGTCTCTGACCACAGCTGCTTTTGCTGGCCTTGCCTCGCTGTCTCTTGTGTCAGATGTCTTCTTTAAGCCTGTTCACACTGAATATTCGAACACAAGCGCAGGAAATACTGAAAAATTCATTCATTTTATTTGCAGAGTAACATTCTTTTACCGACTCGTGTCTTGCTTGTTCTGATGAACATTTTTTGTTCAATCTTCTGATGTCTTTGCTAAATATTATGGATAATGGTGCCAGTTCTAGTGAAACAGTTATGGTCTACGAGAATAAAACAAGTTCAGCTTCGACAATGTGTAATTTTGATCTGTAAAGAAATTTTGAAAGTTGTAAAATTATACTCAAAGATAAACCAACATTAAAAACAGATTTACACTGACCTAAAGATTTCAAAATGTTTTCCCACTACAACACAGAGCTCCATTCTTGGTGTTTTTGGACCTCTGTCCTTGACTTCATCTGACGACGTCATCAGATACGAAATGACTTTACAGATCCGCGAGGTCATCTTAGAACAGGGCAAACAGAAAAGCAAAGACCTTGTGGCCAAATGGACCAAGAGCAGCCAAATTTACATGATAGCGCAGTCTCTCATTAAAACAGATATCCGGAAGAAGTACAGAGTTGTTACTGTCGCTGGGGTATGACTGTTATAATATTTTTGTTGTTGCTGTTATAAATCATTAATACGTACTATAACGTGTTGTAAGACTTAGTTTGTGTATATAATATAAGGCAAGATTTTGTATAACGTCTTCCTGTTTTGCTGCATAGCCTCTACAGTTGAGACACTTCGTTCTCTAGAACAGTAAGTTTTAAGATTTTATTACTCTCTTCCGGAGACGCCCCGCGGTTTCCTTCAAGTGTTCATTGACTGGGAACGATTGGACTGGAAGCTGACTGCTATAAATGTACCTATTGTTACTTCATCACCTGATATTGATGCTACTACAACACATCGTAGCTTTGTTTTTGCCACGACGGGTCTTTAGTCTGGGTATTCCTTCCTCTTTCTTGTTGTGTCATGTACGAGTTGAAAAGTAATTCCATACATATATGGAGGTGATTTTATTTTCAGTGCAGTATATCTTTCTCTTTAGCACTGACAACTGTGCATGAAACTGAGTGTGGCGTGTCTTGCCTTGCAGACACGAATCCATTGTCAGAAGTTGACATCAGATCTAAAACCCAGAATACCAGAGGATTCGGTGACATCACTGGAAAAAAGCACATCTTTGTAGAATAAAATCCCGCCATTTGCTATAGTTGGAAACAATACCTTTTCCTTCTTGATACCTTATGCGAAAAGCTAACCTGACACTCTCTTTTACGTCTCACTTTCATATTTAGAGCCCCTTTAGTCATATCAGATCATTACCACGTTTAACTCTTTCATTTTAGACTCTAGGAAGCTCTCAGAACTATATACTGACCACACATTATAGGTCTGCGTAATTTTTATTGTTGAAAACGAGTTTTCTGAGGTAGCCATGTCTATCCATGACAAGTGAAATGTCAATCAAGTAGCTTTGTGATAGGCGCCCAATAAACGTGGGATTATTCAATTTTTTTTAAAATTAGGTACCGCCTTTTGTTTTCCAAGAGGCACAGACGAATGGCTCGGTAAAACTTGTTGGCTACTGTATAGATCTGCTGGATGAATTAGCTCACATGCTGAACTTTGAGTACACAATCTATGAGTCAGACTCCTACGGACTCATGGACGCGAACGGCCAGTGGTCAGGAGCAGTTCTAGAACTAATAGAAGGGGTATGTCATATTGTATTCTTATATCTCATATCCTTCCCGTGCCGTTAAACGTCACATAGGGCTCGCAAAGTAGTTCGCCAATTTTTCCTGTCTTCGGCGAGTCTTTCAACCTCATCAAGGGATTTTATGCCTGTTAATTTGGCCTCTCTTAACAATGTCCTATTTAGAGTTTCACGCGATCTGCCTCTTTTTCTTTGACCTGTTGTGTTCCACTTGATAGCTTGTTTTGGGATTCTCTGATCGTTTCTTCTCATCACGTGACCAACATATGTCCATCTCTTTCTCCTGATCACCCATGAGACTGGTTATTGTTCAGTCATCTGTCTTATCTCTGCATTGTTCTTGAATTCGTTCCACTTGATGTCGAGTATTCTCCTTAGGCATTTGTTTTCAAAAGAGTCTAATTTCTTGCCTATTTCTTTAGTTGTTTTCCAGCTGTCACATGCATACATGAGGGTGGATATTACATTTGAATTGAATAGTCTTAACTTGGTTTTTGTGCTTATAACTTTTGAATTCCATATGTTCTCAAGATTCTTGAAGATCGATGCTGCTTTTGCAATTATAATTCTAACCTCTAAATACTGTATTACTGATTTGTCTTTTTTAAATACAGGAATATGCAAAATATATAATTATCAATAATGTTTTTAATAAGTACATGCTAGGCACACGGGTTAAGTGAATATAAAATTCAGTTTATAATACGTGTTATAAACCAACGGAAGGGAGAATATTTCATTTTTTTTTTTAGTCATTTATGTACGAAACTATATTCATTAAATGTATAACACTAAACTGCAGTGTTCAGTAACCATATAAGCAATTTCTTGGAACCGTTTCGGTGGCAACACTATAAAAGGATTCAAAAGAGTGTTTCATTTTGAGACTTGATTGATTGTGCTCCTTGCACTTTCAGGGGACTGAAACAATTTTAGTGCCTGAGTATACAAAGCTACGTACATTAAACACACACGAGATCGCTGCAGCAAAGCTATGATAACAAATAATTAGGTTTACTTTTAGAAAAGCAGGAACAGCTTCATTCGTTAACAGAGCAAATGCTGGGTAAGGCTTCGGTTTGCCTCTTATTCGTGCAAAGAGCATACAAAACGAAGAGAAGGGAAAAAGAGAAAAGAACTAAATTTACATGTATAATATAATAAATATGAATAGACTGAAAACAAACAAACAAACAAACTAGGTACTTCTCTTATGACTAGTTCCTCTGTCACCGACCCTCTTTACGGAGATACAGAGCCGCTGGAAAAAAATTGTACATTCATCTATCCACCACAAGGAAAAGACTGGTACATTCATCTATCCACCACAAGGAAAAGACTGGTACATTCATCTATCCACCACAAGGGAAAGACTGGTACATTCATCTATCCACCACAAGGAAAAGACTGGTACATTAATTTATCCACCACAAGGAAAAGATTGGTACATTCATCTATCGACCACAAGGAAAAGATTGGTACATTCATCTGTCCACTACAAGGAAAAGATTGGTACATTCATCTGTCCACTACAAGGGAAAAAGACTTGCACATTCATCTATCTACCACAAGAGAAAAAGACGTGTACATTCATTTATCCACCACAAGGGAAAAAGATTGGTACATTAATGTATCCACCACAAGGGAAAAAGACTTGCACATTCATCTATCTACCACAAGGGAAAAAGACTTGCACATTCATTTATCCACCACAAGGGAAAAAGATTGGTACATTAATGTATCCACCACAAGGGAAAAAGACTTGTACATTAATCTGTCCACCACAAGGAAAAAAAGACTTGTACATTCCACTGTCTAGTACAAAAGGAAAATACTTGTACATTCCACTATCTAGAACAAAAGGGAAAAAGACGTACATTTCACTATCTGACACAAGAGAAAAAGACTTCTACATTCCACTATATAGCACAAGGGATAAAGATTTATAAATTCTGCAGTCTAGCATAAGGAATAAAGACTTTTGCATTCCGCTATCTGGCATAAGGGGAAAAAGACTTGTGCATCCCACTATCTGGTACAAGGAAAAAAAAGAGTGAAAACTCGTAAACCAGGGGATCTGAAAAGTAAAAAAATTTGAGACCAGTATCCGAGATCTTCATGTAGCATATAGATCCTTTCCTATGCCATCATCCAAGTCGTACTGGCTTTTTTAAAAAATTCCATTCCTTATAAATGAGTGCTCCATAGGCTCTCATGCACAATTGGACTTTGTTTCCCAAACTTTTCCAGAGAGCAGATATAGCGGTCGGACCGATCTCAGTGATGGCAGAAAGAGAAAATGTTATAGACTTTACCGTCCCATATTACGATCTGGTCGGTTTGACTATTCTCATGAAGAAACCCACTATCGACTACTCTCTGGTGAAGTTTCTGAGCGTTCTGGACGAGGAAGTTTGGGGTTGCATTATAGCCGCCTTCTTTTTGTTTAGCATTCTGATCACTGTGTTTGACAAGCTCAGTCCATTCAGGTAAGAGATTAGTAGTGTGTGAACTGTAATCAGTGTGCTGTAGAATAGATATCATTCTTTTACCAATTAAGTAACTCCATAATGGTCGACCATGCAAAAAAATCGCTATGGTTATACACGTTCGCCTCTCATACACGTAGGTGGGATCTAGTGGTGGATAAGTGTATGCGTGATGACCCACGCTATAAGTAGGCAACATGCAACAAAATCAAAACAACAACATACAACAAAATCCAAACAAGCGAACACTTCACTCTGATTTTGACCTCGACTCAGGAACGACCTCAACACTAAAGATGAGATCCAAGCATGAGCCAGTTGCAAAATTTCACATAAATACTCCATACTTAATCACTTTCTCGGCTTTCATGTAGACAGATAAAGACCTTGCATACTTTCAAACATCATCCTATAACTTATACAGAGCTGTTTTCCCTTCAAAAGTCCAGTCAAAAATCCATTTCGTGACCCAGTTCAATCAGAGCTCAATGATCAGCGTTCACATCGTCAAATGCCTATCACAACTCACTGATCAATGTTCATATCGTCAGTTGCCAATCACAACTCACTGACCACGTCAGTTGCCAATCACAACTCAATGACCAACGTTCACATCGTCATTTGCACGTGTATTTTTTGCCACGAGGGGCCTTTATTCTGGATACTTCAAGTAAGGCCTGAACAGACACGGCACACTAGTAACCCATATAATGTTATATAGTTTTAATCACATTTTTGAAAATTGTAGCATTAAAATGCTTTATAGGCTAAATATACGCGTCGCCATATTTAAAAAAAGACACAGCGAATTTGTTTATTATCAAGCTATTTTCCTGGACGATTTGGGGATTTTTAGAATGGTAGTCTCTGAGTTAAAATTATGCATTGGTCTAAGATCTGCCGAAGCAGTGTTTCTGGAGCTTTAAGTTCCCAGACAGATGCATCAGTTATAAAACTAAAGCTAAGTTTCGCTTTCAGATGCTCTAGTAACGGCTGATCAGCACTGTTGTGAAACCACATAGATCGTAGTGTTTAGGGCAAGCGGAGATGAATGGAAGAAAGAAAAACTGAGAATGTGCACAATCACGGAGTAATGAGGTGGGGGGGGGGAACCCCCAAGACTTAGACCAAAACAAAAATGGAAGAACAATATAAAACACAGCTGTGTTCGCTTTGTGTGAGTAGAGGTCACCTTTATGTGCAGAAAGGAGCTCTAATGGCTAAGAAAGCTGGGGGGGGGGGGTGGGAAAGAAAAACTATACCCACAATATTTGTTCCTGGTTCATTACTTATGTGAGCGTTGATTTTGATAATTAAAGCGACGTGCGAGTGACGAGGCTCGGAACTTCACTTTGACCGCCACTCAGGAACTACCTCCATTTTTCACATATGAAAAGAAGTTGCCTCATGAAATTATATGCACACGTTACGCAACCAGAACATTATTACAAGGAACTTAACTCTGGTAAATAATAACATTATTAAAGTTTCTTTAGGGACAGAAAAACAAAGAACTGTTACTATTAACACGTGATGCATGCTACTCATATAAAATGTAGTCTTCTCAGGCGTCGTTTTTGTTTTAAAGTAATTGCTGGTCAGATGAAGTTGGTGTGCATCATCATAACGTTTCTCTTGAACAGACGTAGGCTTTGGTCACACCTGTTTTCTCTGCAGAATATACTCACCCATCTCACCAGTGCCACATGTGCCACATGTCGACCGGGTCGATCTTGAGCCAGTTGAAAATGTGGTATCGCGGCCTGACTATCTCCAGACTATTCAGTTTCTGTAGTACATGGGCGAACCAGAAACTCCCGGAGCTGGCTGGGAACATCACGGGGATAACAAGCAATCAGATGCACAAAGGACATCTCCGGCTAACAAATACACAGAGGAAAACTTCGCAAGTCGCGCCAAACAAATTCCAGCATTTCATGTTTTTTTCACTAATAATCTTCACGTTACTTCACGAACATAGCACATAATTCAGATGCTAACTACTACAGTATTTTCTGGCATTCTGATCACTTTGCAAATTACGTTGCCCCGAGGGTATCAATCACAGCCCCTTCCTCTGTTGATAATCAAAATGTTTGGTGATCATTTTGTCTCTTATCCCTGATGTTCTATTAATGTTCATGGGTGGCCAGAACTCGTCTCCTCATTATATCCCCATCTCTGTCTGTCGCCTTGCCGTCAGGTGATGGCTGTCATTCTTTTCCACAAGTCCCTACTCCGAGTGCTAGCTGTGCTGTCGCTCTTTGCCATCTAGTTAATCCGTCCAGCATTTTCTCTCTATCTCTGTATACATCGGTCTCTTTTGCCTTCTATCTCTTCTATTGTTACAATGTATTCTAGTTTGTCTCACCATAGAAGGTGTTCTAGGAATCTAGATGATCTTTTTATGACTTTTGTTACTGCTTTTGTCTCGTCTCTCCAGCCTCTCTCTCAGAACCTCCTCATTTGATTTCTTTGCTGCCCATGGTATTCTCAGCATTTTTCTAAGGAACCACATACCAGTGGCTTCCAGCTGGCGATGTATTTCACTAGTGACTGACCATGCCTCACATCTGTAAAATAAAATTGGCTCATTATAGCACCAGAGTACTCCTTTCCTCACTCCCAGTGACAGTAATTTATTACACAGAATGCTCTTCATGTTCGGAAACATCATTTTCGTTTGCATTATTCTGCTCTTTCTCTCAGTTAGGCATCTTACATCTGAGGTCAGAAGTGTCCCCAAATATCTAAACTTGTCCACCTGTTTCAGCATAGTGCCATATACTGTTATTTTACATTTATGAATAACTTTTTTCTTTGAGATGACCGTAACTTCTGTTTTCTTCTTCTTCAAGGTAAGCTCCGTGCTTTCACTTTCTTGTACTACTATGTCCAGCAGTTCTTGTAGTTCTTTTTCACTCTTTGCAATTAATACCGTATCATATCTCAAGTTGTTCAAGTTGTATCCGCCCGCTGATATTCCAGGTAGTTCACCTATATGACGCATGATATTCTCATTGTATAGGGGAAATAAATCAGGTGATAACACACATCCTTGGCGCACTCCAAGTTTAATTTCTTGATATTTGCCAATTTTTTCTTTATATTCAGGACCAGCTAATTCTCTGTACACAAAAACAGGTAATTCACAGATATCTAGACCAGGTAATGTTCTATTATTTCAGCTTTTTAATATTGTTTTACATCACAGCCAGCCAATTTTTCGGGGTTTTTTTATGTGTGTAAAACATTTACATTTTTTGTTTTACTGCATACTTGAATGGACCAAAAGTAGTGCCCAGACACTTTTTTCTAAATAAAAAAATGTGCTCGTGTGTGAATCTCTCAAACAAAAGAATACTTGTGAGTCTACAGATAATGTCCAACGCATTTTTTTTTTATTGTCATGTCACGAGACAGTGGTAAAAGGAAATTTCTATTCATTTGGCCCTACTTCCATCAGTTTGTCATTTTCCTAAAGTAGGAATAGATTCCAGACCACGCCACCAGACATTTTCAGATTAGTTATCAGGAGAACAAGGTTCTGCAGTTGACATCTTGCACAGATGTTGACATCTGCAGAGCACGTAAACAGTTGACATCTGCTGACAGATGCATATTAAAATGAAGCATATTGAACACATGTGCACAACTCCAGGTGAATAAAAAGGCTATATCAAATGTCACGTTGTCCTTAGCTGCAAAGATGGTAACTCTAGGTAACTACATCTCCAGTATATATAGACTGGATTTAAATCAGACACATTTGTTATTGTCTTGTTTTTTATGTTTCCGGACTGTTGTCTGATCTTGTATATGGTAACGTAAACTTGCTGCTTTCACTAGTTACCAGAACCGTCGGTCCCAATGGAAAGAGACAGGTCCAGAGCCCAAAATCTTCACTTTCAAAGAAGGAGTCTGGTTCTGCATGATGTCTCTGACACCACAAGGTACTTTAATGGTGGCTTTCAACTATGGCATGCGCCCCAGCATATAAATTAATAGAATTTTCACTCTTTTTTTTTCACACAAAATATTAATCTTCACAGGTTCAGTGGGTTTCTTAACTTTAAGATACCCTTCTCTTGGAAACGCGTCGATTTTTAGCTGTTAGTTATTACAACAGCTTGTTTGCTTGGTGGGGTGGGGGGGGGGGTGGTTTGACCACCCAGTGCTTTGCTAGTTGTAATGACACCACTAGTCCCACATAACTGTCATCTTAGCTTCAGAAGGGAAAAACTCCAAGACTCTGAGCACGTATAAAATCAATAGATTTTGTTTGGATTTTCGCACTACAGAATTATTTTTGTTTTGAACGTAAGTTTAAGGTTTGTTTTGTGCTAACGTCTATTAGTCTTTGTAAAATCCTGTTTACTTCTTTCGAACATGCTGTTTTTGTTCACTGATCTGTTCTTATAAATATTGGAAACATCAGTATTTTTTCATGTAATAATGATTGTGATTAGTAATTATTTAATGTATAATAAAAATGGTTATAATCTAATAATCGTTTCACACACACACACACACACACACACACACACACATATCTGCCTTTCCTTTTCCAACTCACAAGAAACCAAGTACCCATTTCTACAGCTGGGTGGCTGTATATATATATATATATATATATATATATATATATATATCATCATCAGGTGCCGTGCCGACTGGCGTTGGCTATTATGCTTCTCCAGAGTACCCGATCCTTCATGCAGGCCATCAGTTCAGTTGGTGATCTCCTCTCACACCATCCCGTCAGACTGTCCAGTATCATTTCTCTTGGTCTTCCTCTTGATCTTCTTCCTTCTATTTTTCCTGTTGTTATAATATTTTTATATTTATGCCCCCTCTTCTCATTGCATGTCCTATGAAAGTACATTGTCTCTCTCTTATCTTTCTGACAAGTTTTTTTGTCTCTCCAGCTCTTCTCATACATTCTTCATTAGTTATTTTTGCTGTCCAGGGGATTGAATATATTAAAGTATATATATATACATATATAAAAAAAATATATATATACTTTAATATAGCGATTGTTTCAAACACAACCAAGACTAACTGATGCCATGACTGGTCAAATGCAAGTAAGACTATCTGTGTAGGAAAGTCTCGTGTATAACGAAAAATATCTAATTTTGCGATGAAAATACGTAGCAAAAACTTTCTAATGTAGTGATTGTGTCACACATAACGAAGACTAATGTTGTAACCGCCCACATATAATAAAGACTATCTCACACGAAGACTGTTTTCTCGCTGATGGCGCTGCACCCTTTCTCTAGGTGGTGGAGAAACGCCAAAAGCTCTCTCCGGGCGCTTGATTGCGGCCACCTGGTGGCTGTTTGCTTTCGTCATCATAGCCACCTACACAGCTAACCTGGCCGCTTTTCTCACCGTCTCTCGTCTGGAAACGCCCATCGAGTCCTTGGACGATCTTTCCACGCAGTTCAAGATCAAATATGGGCCCGTCAACGGCAGCACCACGATGACCTACTTCCAGAGGATGGCGGACATTGAACATCGCTTCTATGAGTGAGTGCACTACCATCCATGAGTGCCAAATAATAACTAGAGATTAATCCGCGGTAAATCTTGTGCATGAAATATTTACCTGATAGACAGACAGACAGACAGACAGATAGATAGATAGATAGATAGATAGATAGATAGATAGATAGATAGATAGATAGATAGATACAAAAACTGAAACGTATACAATTTATTTTTACTACGGGTAAGCCTTGTTTCTCCTCTTTTTGACCACTGAAATATACGTGCAAAAACAAACGCATATATTAAAACAGGCATTGATGTACGAGGGTGATCCAAATGAAAACTATAACTGTTTTTAACTATAATTTACTGATAGAAAAATGTCACTTAACTGCATCATTTTTCTACACGGTTTCCATTACGTTCCATGAAAATCCTCCAGCACTTAAATAATACATGGGTTCCCGTATATAAAAAAATTATTTGGTCAAATGTGCATTCATTAATGCATTGCCTGATGTACATCTTCCTCTAACCTGAAAGTCTTTCCGCCCATCGCATCTTTAAGTTGTCCGAAGATGTGGTAATCACTCTGGGCGAGGTCTGGCGAATATGTCGTATGTGGAAGACATTCGAAATGCAGGTCCGCAATGGTTTCATCTGTTACACGGGCAGTTTGGGGCCGAGCACTGTCATATTGCAGCAAGACAACTGTACTCAGAAATCTACGTCGTGTGGATTTGATATGAGATCAAAGCTGGGTTTTTAGAAGATCCGAATATGCTATATATGTAACGGTGAATTTCTATAGGTTTCACACATTCACTGCTTTAAAAAATACGGACGACTGAATTTTGTTCCACTTTCATGCATGTCTCTAGAGGAGCGACTATCTTCATAATATCTGCTATAACATCATTAGCTCGTTGGCTCCGTGCTGCCACCTTCGAGGCATTCCTTACGTCATTAGTAACGATGTTGACCACTTGCATTACAATGAGACGATGCTTTGAATTTCTGTCGCAGTTTTTAAGGTTTTCATTTGTATCAGTCTTGTAACACCCCCAGTGCTTCCTCTTATACTACTAAACAAAACGAGAAAATCCGCACCGTCGGATGTCTCCTCACCCTTTCACGTACTCTTTCAGGATATGGAAGAACATGAGCCTCAGCGATACGATGACTCCAGTAGAGCGCGCCCAGCTAGCGGTGTGGGACTACCCAGTGAGTGACAAGTACACAAAACTATGGGAAACCATGACAAAGTCTCCATTCCCAGAAAACAGGAGTGTAGCCATCCAGAAAGTATTGGCGGGAGATTATGCCTTAATTGGTTAGTAACCATCACGTGTACGTTAAATAGGACAGAGGTCATTACATAGGCAATGTGACAGAAAGGTATTCCGCCACAAAGGCCTAACAAAAATTGAATTGTTTTTGTAAAAAAAAAAGTTCAAAGCATATGCCATTGCTTATTTTCAGTATTAATGACGCCAGCAGGAATATCTTTAATAAGAGCAAGTGTTTAGTCTAAGATTGGGGTTATATCCCACAAAAATATATAGCAAGTGTTTAGCCTAAGACTGTGGCTATGAAAGCAAGTGTTTAGTCTAAAAACTGGGAGTATATCCCATAGGATTATCTCTGATAAGAGCAACTGTTTAGTCTAAGACTGGGGCTATATCCCATAGGAATATCTTTAATAAGAACAAGTGTTTAGTCTAAGACTTGGGGTGTGTCCCACAAGAATATCTTTGATAAGAGCAAGTGTTTAGTCTAAGACCGGGGCTATGAGAGCAAGTGTTTAGTCTAAGACTGGAGCTATATCCCGTAGGAATATCTTTGATAAGAGTGAGTATTTAGTCTATGTTTGGGGCTATGTCCTACAAGAATATCTTAATAGCAAATGTTTAATATAAGACTGGGGCTACATCCCAAAGGAATATCTTTGATAAGAGCAAGTGTTTAGTCAAAGACTGTGTCTATGTCCTACAATAATATCTTAGTAGCAAGTGTTTAGTCTAAGACTGTGTCTATGTCCTACAAGAATATCTTAGTAGCAAGTGTTTAGTCTAAGACTGTGTCTATGTCCTACAAGAATGTCTTAGTAACAAGTGTTTAGTCTAAGACTGTGTCTATGTCCTACAAGAATGTCTTAGTAACAAGTGTTTAGTCTAAGACTGGGGCTATATCCTACCAAAATATTTAGTAGCAAGTGTTTAGTCTAAGACTGTGTCTATGTCCTACAAGAATATCTTAGTAGCAAGTGTTTAGTCTAAGACTGGGGCTATATCCTACCAAAATATTTTAGTAGCAAGTGTTTAATCTAAGACTGAGGCTGTGAGAGCAATAATATCGTAGTAGCAAGTGTTTAATCTAAGACTGAGGCTGTGAGAGCAATAATATCTTAGTAGCAAGTGTTTAATCTAAGACTGAGGCTGTGAGAGCAATAATATCGTAGTAGCAAGTGTTTAATCTAAGACTGAGGCTGTGAGAGCAATAATATCGTAGTAGCAAGTGTTTAATCTAAGACTGAGGCTGTGAGAGCAATAATATCGTAGTAGCAAGTGTTTAGTCTAAGACCTGGGGCTATGTACTGAGAGTTAACCTTGGCAGAAACTTCGGCCTCATTGGTTTTCTTGATCCACAGTTGAAGACATGAAGCTTTTGTTTTATACTTCACAAGATAGTATCACGGATATTATCTGTTACATTTATCTTGATTATATATAAAAAGTGACTATCTATCGCTTCATTTATACTAGTTTAGGAATTAAAATACAATCCATAATTCACTGTGTATCTTGTAGTTCATGTATCGCCAATAGTATTTTTTTCCATTTGACTAATGAGTACTGTTACTGTTAAAATGACCTTATATCTGAACCACGAAATCGGAACACAACTCAATTTTCCAGAACCAAAAGTCGAGACATTTGCGGAAAAAAATCCATCGAAAATATGCTTTTTATGTAGACATATAAACTGCAATCAAAATATATAATACACTGTGAAGGTAGACAATTATTGGTTAAATAAAACTGCTCACAGCCCAATCTTACAATTAAGAAGAAAAATCAAAGCTGCTGTAATCTTTTAGATCTGTGAGTTTTCTTAATGAGATCTTTCTCTGACAGCAGGATTTAGCTAAAAACAAATCAGCACAAGTTTCATCATATTTCACTGTGTCACTAACACTGCCTTCAGAGTGTCCACACTAAGATGAGTTCTGTCACTGGTCAATGTGCTATTCACGAAGGAAATATCCTTTCAGTGGCAGCATCAGTTTCATAAAGGCAGAAAAGGAACTCAAAAGGAATTATACAAACCAGGACAATTTCGTTTCAACAGGGACACATTGGTGGCGTGAGTTTTTTTTTATTTGTCGGGACAAAGGCTTGAAAACGATCCAAAATCGGGACTGTCCTGGTAAAATCGGCACAGATGGGTCACATTATTAATATCGGGTTCATGAGTCTCTTAGATTCCCTCGTGTCCAATATTTTCCTCGGTCAGTTGGACTTCTGCTGCCATTTTCAGGACTTCCGCTTTTTTTTCCCTATAGTTCATAGAGGATCTGCCGTTCTCTGTATTATTTAATAAAATCATGGTCTATGAACATTGGTGGTTCTAGTGCAAGTAACCAGAGCTTATATATGGATATTCTAACATATCAAATTTTATGTGCGTTTCATCAGCTGAAACACTATAATGTTATTTTGTTACCTGGAAGAGTTGTAATTGTTATACGTTTAGTTAACACGCTTTATTCTTCTCTTTCGTCTCATGCTTTTTCTTAGGCACATTTCAAATTGAAGTTTGTTTTTTTTGTACACTAGTGGAATGTGAGGACTTTTCTGTACTTTGTTTTCTATCTGATATTATTTAATCGCTCTTTTTTTCTAGTTGACGTATTGTCTGCTTCCATTTGATGCCATTTGTACGCTCGTTTTCAAACTGATTCACTCTTTACTTTCATCTGGTGCTGCATTTACGCTGTTTCAAGTTGACATACTGTATACGTCTATCAGATGCCGTATGTTTGTTTTGTTTCAATTTGGAGTATTTTGAATTTCCAGCTTCCTTCTTTTTCTCTGATCTCCCTGGAATCGTAAGCCTACGTTCCCTGCAACCAACGCCGTAAGATGGAAGAGTCACCTGAAGTGTCAGCTTGAATCAAAGAGGCTGACTTTCCAGTAGACTTTCACCATTATGGCGATCACGTTGAATCCGTCCGTCCTCGTTATCACCGAGAGCGAAACGGAATCTTACTGGAAGCACCATGAGGAGATAGGATAGTGCCCCGGTCAGCTCTGGTTCACTAATCACGTTAACTCTGTTAATCATCTTTGCTAGCAGAGCTTCTTGCTAAGACAGGCTGAGTTCTTTCCTCCCAACTATTTCCAGCGGACGCTACCTCCAACAAATACAGCACTCTGACAGACTGCGATCTTACGATCGTGGGCGAGGAGTTTTCCAGAAAACCTTACGCGCTGGCTGTACAAGAAGGGTCTTCTCTTCGAGGCGAGCTCTCCAACGCGTGAGTTACACTGAAACTGCTTACTCAGCTGTGTACGATGAGTGATTGTTTTGCTGAAAGATAACGGTCTAACTTTATGTAATTTTAATACCTCTTCTTGTATATTCTTTTGGTATCATCGTGGTATTTCTCACTCTCCGTCCCCCATGACTGTAGTCAGCCATGTACAATGTGCAAATAAATGCAGTTTCAAAAACACGTGACCACTACAGTTAAAAATGTTGTGGACTTTTTAAATGGTGTTTGGTGCCAAAATGTGGGAGATTTAAACGCCCTCCAGTTTGACACTGAGCCACAAGCTGACATGCCAGCTTCAGGGTTGGCGAATCACAACTGACAAGGACCCTGTCCACCTCTACGTTGGTACCCCCAGTAACAGACCCAGCCTGCCTAAAGGGAAAGGGACCGCCATAGTCTCCATGGTGATGGACTTTTGTTAAAGAAACATTGTTTACTTTCTGCTTATCTAGCTCCATTCAGGGACTGGAAATTACCCTTCATAACCCGCTCCTAGTCCGATACGATGATGTGCCTCAACATCCTCACCGCATTAGCTGTAAAGAATACCAGCTTGCACTTCCTGGGAGATAGAAAAAGAAGAAGACAAAAACGTGCAGAATTTGTTTTTCTGGCTGTTAGATGCAAGTCATTACACTGAGACTCTATCATTATCTAACCTATCAGTAAAGGATAGGAAATCTACAGTGTTGTCATGTTATATTTCCTTGAAGACCTCTTTAGTCCAGAAAAATCCGCCTTCCTCTGTGTCATTATTTCTCTTTCATTCATTGGTGGGGTGATTCAGCCGTTCAATAAACAAGACTCTTCTTAGCTGATACGACGGTTGATTGATAAATTCTCGGCCTAAGATACAAATACTTGAAACACACAGTTGATATTAAGTGCAGTTATAGATCAGGTTAATGTAAGATTCAGCACCAAGTTTCAATAAATTAACTGCTTCCAAGTTTTTTTTACAGGCTACTGAAGTGGTAAGAGGTGCCAGAAATTGAGAAAATGGATACAATTTCTCATCAAGCAGTCATTCGCTACCTCTGCATCAAGGACTTATCATAGAAGGAGATCAATGAGGACATGGTAGAGACTGTAGGGGAGAGTGCCTCTTCTTACAGCACAGTGAAGAAATAGGCAGCTCAATTCAAACATGGAAGGGAAAGTTTGGAAGATGATCCCCGTCCAGGAAGACCAAGAACGATAACCACCGATGAAATCACTGGTACAATCCATGACATAATAATGGAGGATCGATGACTAACTGAGCGATACATTGCTACTGAATTGGGCATCTCCAAGGAAAGTGTTCATGCCATTATTCACAATGATCTTCAAATGACAAAGGTCTCTGCTCGATGAGTCCCAAAATATCTTGTAGCTGATCACAAACGGTAGTGTCTCGACATGACAATCTTGGCCATTTTTCTGCAGATCCTGAAAAATTTTCTTCTGCAATTTGTGACTATGGATGAGACTTGGGTTCATCATTTTCAACCAGAAAGCAAAGAACATTCAAAGCAGTGGAAACATGGATCCCCACCTCTAAAGAAAATAAAAGTGGTTCTGTCTGCAGGCAGAGTGATGGCATCCATCTTTTGAGATTCAGGTGTACTATTGGTAGACTATCTTCAAAAGGGCAGAACGGTCACCGGGGCCTATTACGCTAATTTTGTGAAGCAACTGCGGGTCAAACTGAAGGAAAAGCGTCGAGGGAAATTGACGAGAAGAGTCATCTTTCATCAAGACAATGCTCCAGTTCACAAAGTCGGCGGTATCAATGGCTGCCATTCATGAATGCAGCTTCCAGCTTCTTGAACATCCTCCTTATTCCCCAGATTTGGCCCCTTCGGACTATTACCTGTTTACCAAACTCAAAAAAAAAAAAAGGACCTCAGTGGTCGCAAATTTGCTTCAGGTAATGACATCATTCATGCTGTAGACCACTTTCTACTGGCACAAGATGTTGACTTTTACAAAGAAGGGATCCGTATGTTCCAGGATCGCTGGACTAAGTGCATAAACTTGTAAGGGGACTATGTTGAGAAATAACCCAAAAAGGTTGTCCACAAATAATCCACTGTACCTTAGGCTGAGAACTTATGAATCACCCTTCGTATATCTCCATAACAGTCGATGCATTTCGACCAACTAATTTTCTCCTGTTTTCAGTATCTTACGTTCCCTGTGCTACCCAAGTGCTCTTCCCTGTTTATTTATCTCACATTATATCGCACAGTCTTCTCCTACTGCTCGTACATAAGACAGCGTGCACTGTGCACCTCAGGTTTGTTGTAGAGCGTCCATTGAAAACAAGAACGAAAACTTATTTTAACCTGGATAACGCGTTACTTTAAGTGACGAATCCAACATATTTCTTCTGTGATATCATTTCAGATGCAGGCCTATATTTTCCTTAAAAGTTTTTTAGTATATATGTCACCGCTTAGATATGACTTTTTGATATGGTTGTTCCTTCCGATTCAGTTGGAACTGTTCTAATGCATCGTAGGGGGCACACACAGCTAACAGTTTGTTAAATAATTCTGATAATTTTAAAAATAAATCTGTTTGAAATACTTAACAGAATCCACCTGCTGGTTACTTCATTTTGGTTAACCGTTTTTGTGCGTCTAATTTCGTTTAGTTTCCCCTAAGAGTAATGGTTTTGTTTTTATTTGTACAATGATTGCGACATGTTTTCCTAGAATTCTAACACTGATTAACAATCGAACGTTAGAGACACTCAAAACAGATTGGTGGAAGAAAATAGAGAAGCAGTGCCCTAAGGTGGATGACGAAAGCGATGGAATCAGTATAAAGAACATAGGAGGTGTCTTCTTAGTGATTGTGATAGGCTCTGGCTTGTCACTTATCACTCTGGCTTTCGAGTGCTACTGGTACAGGTAAGATTCTTGCTTTCGTATAGCCAGATTTGCCTAGAATGTTTTGTTTTTATTTTTATATTTTTATATTAGTGGTACTGAGGTAACAGGCATAAAATCCTTTGTTGAGGTTGAAAGACTCGCCGAAGACAGGAAAAATTGGCGAACTACTTTGCGAGCCCTATGTGACGTCTAACGGCACGGGAAGGATATAAGATATAAGACTGAGGTTGATCTTTTCAGACTTTGTGTGTTGATGGGAAATGTCACAATGAAATAAAAAAAACAGACGTGCTCAGGCCAAGTCAGCATACCAGACAATGAGAAACATCTTGTGCAACAAATCTGTATCAATGGAAACAAGATTCTGATTACTTAAATGTTACATCGAGACAGTTCTGTTTTATGGGTATGAAGAATGGTCTATTAATAAGAGAGTACAGTGAGAATTAGAGGCCATGGAAATATGGTTTATAAGAAGGTGCTGAAGGTACCATGGACAGCCAAAAAAAACCAGTGAAGAAGTCTTAAGAGAGGCTGGTGTTAAAAAGCAAATTATAGCAAAGATCAGAGGCAGACAAGCGAGATTTATTGGACATTTCCTGAGAAGAGAATTGGAACACACTGTGGCAACTGGAAAAATCGAGGGAAAAAGAGACAGGGGAAGACAGAGAGAAGTTATTGAATGGGCTGTCAATGTGGCTAGGAATAAAGTCACCGGCGGATCTCATAATCAACGCAAAAGAAACGCAAATTGTGGAGAGAAATGATCGCCTACGCCACGCAGCACGGCACTTAGATATTAGGTATTGATGACGGACAGCTGCGGTGTGTTGATGATGGACAGCTGCGGTGTGTTGATGATGGACAGCTGCGGTGTGTTGATGATAGACAGCTTGCGGTGTGTTGATGATAGACAGCTTGCGGTGTGTTGATGATGGACAGCTGCGGTATGTTGATGATAGACAGCTTGCGGTGTGTTGATGATGGACAGCTGCGGTGTGTTGATGATAGACAGCTTGCGGCTTTTCTGATTGACAAGAGCGCACAAAATAAGATGAATCGCCCGTACCTTCCTGGTTAGCTGCAGTGTGTTTGCCTTCTCCGTATATTCCATCATGATAAACATTGCACTGGCTCCTGCTTCGTTTGCCTGCTGTTGTCGCGGTCAGTTATTCTGGAAGCGCCTAGCTGAGATAGAGTCTTGACCAGCACGTGTTCGCTGGTCCTAGCTACATGGCAAATGTTGCTTTTCTTGCACGTCAAATTGCCGTTTGGTCTGGGCTGAAGAATAAAGCGTCAGACTCCAGAATGTAGCGTGTGCAAATAATGTGTTCTTTGGCTTAATACTCTGGAGGGTTTACTAAGATTAATTAAATAAACATCGCTCAATGTAGTCGACTCCGTTATTGTGCAAGGCTTTTTCTGTTTAGGTCTTGGACAAGTTACAACAGAAAGCAGCCAAGTTAATAATTGCTTTTAAGTTATTACGTTAGGTAGTGTGGCTTGGGCAAAAAAAGTTCAACATACAGTTTTAGCGAGACCACCATATCACTCCCCTCCCCCACTCCACCTCCACCACCCTCTTCCTTTCCACTCTCTCCCCCACCCCTCTTTTACGGTTTCCAAGCTGACAATGATTTAGGCGATGGAATAGTTCAGTTTGAAATATATTTTCTAGCAACATGCTTTTGTATGATTCATTTATAGTCTGTGGATGGTTTGCGAATCAGCAGCAGGGCATCTTGCTTACAACCGAGATGCCGTCAAGAGAGCTGTTAGGGAGGCAAACTTTCACAATGGACAGTGCAAACGAATGAATGAATCTTGCTTATACATTGCTTTATTAAGCTAATTTCTTATTTACACACTGTAGATCTTTCTTCATGATTTCTTTCGACATATTTTGTTACAGAGTCTTTCAGTTTCTGAGCTGCTTATGTTTTTTTTTCTATTTCTCTCCGATAACCTGTTCCCTGACTTCAGATTTGGTTAAAAAAAAACAGAGAATAGAATGACAGGCTATATTCTTTCCTCAGCTTAAAAAAGAACTGAACCTCTTGTATGGGACAGCAACATAATGTCGTTTCTTTTTCTGTTTGATTTTGTCTTCTCTGTTTTTCTCGAAGAAAATTTCCACCCCCTTCCCCCCCCCCCCCCAAAAAAAAAAATTGTTGTTTTCAGCAATGTTTTTTTGTTTGTTTATAGTCTTGTTTTTTTTTCCTTCTTTTTCTTTGATGTCCATATTTTTGGTGAAATTACATATATACTTTTGTATATTTTACTTCATGGCTCGACGGCCTGCTTGGCTGAGTGGTTAGGCCCTTGGCGTACTAATCCGGTGGAACTGGGTTAAAGTCCCAGTTATGGATATTTTCTTTTTCTAGTACCACCACACTAAAAAGGGCCAGAAGTCCAGCCTCCACAAATGGTTGCCAGATAAATCTAGGAAGGCAAATGTTAATCACATGTGGCGATTGTCTTAGAAATACATGCCTAACACAGTATCCCAATATGCCTTAATGGCATATGGAAAAGGGAATTTTGATCTTTTTTATCTTTTTATTTCATAACTCATATACTATACTAGTGATAAAATCACTTAAATCTTTGTTTTATGATACTCAATTCCAGGTACCGACCAGCCCGCCGTGCTAAGAAACTAGGAAACCTCTCAAATCGATCTCAGCTGGCAACATCAGTGGCACCATCCAACAACCACACCAGCTCAGACGACGCCGGAAACTCAAAGACAGAGCAAGCTGGACAGCCTAACCTTTCTGGAACAGATGCAGGGCTCGTGTCTCCGGGGTTTGAGCTCAGCGAGAACAACCTTCATGGATACATTAACACGGGCTTCGAGCAGACAGAGAGGTTTTAAATCTCTTGGTTTGTTCGATCAGCTTCTTCGCAGTTTAAAAGAAATACATTACAGATTTACGTTTTACTGAATTCTCCGGTGCGTTCTTTGTAATCATATTTAATTATAATTTTCCACATTTCTCAGATTTTAAAGCTTATGTTTCAGTTTCATTTTTATATCGAATTCCTTACTGAATAGTTAGAAAGATACAATTAAGACTATATATAAAATGGAAGGAGTACTGATATAAAGCGTGAATAGCAACATTAGGAAGATAATAAAGACTCTTCAAAATCTATGGCGTAAAAGGAACCATGTCAAAGCAAGTTCGCCTTGTGTCATTATCTTCTTACTCGCGTCAAAATTTTTCGGACATGTCATGAGAAGACAGAAATGAGAGAACTTGGTAATGACTAGAAAATTCAATGGTGGAAAAGAAGAAGAAGGATGCCAAGAGAATTGATCAAGTGTTATAGAAAAAAAAAGAAAAGCTAGGGGTGTGATCGAAATCACCAGCGATCGCACAAGACGGAGAAGGAAGATGGCGAAAAGTTATCTAACACGGCACGTAATGGATGAGATATCAGAGAAGTAGTTAAACATGGATGAGACGTCAGAGAAGTAGTTAAACATGGAGTGATCTCTCTCAAAGTTGTATTAACAGTTTTTTTATTCCCACAGCTTCTATATTTTGCTACGGATAATTTATTCTCTTCTGCTTTTTAAATTATTTTTTTTTTTACATTTCTGTCCATTTTAGTTTCTCTTGTTCTATTGTTGTTTTATTTATCTTCTTTGCTGTGTCTTTTGAACTTGTTCTTGTTATCATGTATTGCTGTTCAATAAATCGATTATGGAAAGCCTGTATGAACCGAGAGTTTTCAAGCAGACAAGTGTAAAACTAGGTAGCTTTTAGAGTTTTGGTAGTAATCATGGACATTTCTTGGAATATTCAGATTTACACCTGGAAAAAGAAGAGAATGGTAGGGGAATGCTGTTTTTTTTTTTACAGGATGATGTGAGCCTTTCAAAGTCATAAATATTTTACATTATTTTAGGCGCCAAAATCCCCAATTGTGTTTAAATAAATTTTGTGTAAAAAAAGATTTTTCAACATGTCCGTTCAGGTGTAACAAGCTTGTTTTGTTTTGTTCTTAATTAACTGTTTTGAGGAAGTCTTTTTTAAATAAAAAAATAGTTTTGTTTGTTAATTTATTTATTCATTTATTTGCAGCAGAATATTTATTAAACCTGAAAGTAAAGAAATGGCCAGAACAGAACAATCTACGCTGCTACACCTGCACGTCATACCACGCATTTAGAGTTAACAACTCCACATTACAGTATTTCTCAGTGCACTTTCATGTGAAAAGAACAAAAGCAAAAAAAAAAAAAAGAAAAAAAGGACAGGAAAAGAAGAGACGATCTAGCGATCGTAAATCAGTAAAGTTCCAAGACCTCAGATAAGTCATTAATTTTTTTCATTTTTTATTATTTAAATTACATAAAATTCATGCGAATCTGTTCTTTGTCCCCTCTCTTTGATTCTTCGTCTTGTATGTTTTTGTTTGATGAAGGCTGGCGCCGAAATGTCACAACTTCGTAATCGTTAAATAATAAAACTGTTCCTACTTTTTTCCTAGTTTATACATTTTGGTATCACAGCTTTACTGCAGTGCTTCGTTTATAGTTAATTATACACTAATTTTTGTGTGTTACTAAAACTGACGTACACGGTCTTAAATACAGAAATATCAGTAAAATTATTCAGACATAAAACAGTAGCACACAACAAACTATACAAATTTTAAAGAAAAATTATTTTATTTTATCAGCAGCAAGAATGAGCTGCGCACAAACTGCCTCCTAACTCACATTTAAAATCAGTAACATCCATTTGCAGGGCGCATGGGTGGGTCGTGCGCCATGTTGGGAACACTAAATGTTAGAAGTTGCCTGAGAAGTTGCGAGCACCTTCGTTTTGTTGTTGTTGTTGTTGTTGTTTTCCACGGATCCTTTACTTACGATACTGGACAGGATACTGGACTGGGAGATCTGACGAGAGAGACAATTTTCTTTCGTTACAGGTGAATAGCTATGAAAGGAAGGTTTGGTATTTATGTGTTGTTGTTGTTGTTGTTTTTGTTTTGTTTTTTTTGCAGGAAGAAAAATAATTTATCAGCATCCGATGAAATGAAAAATAATGTACTTTCAGGGTACATGTGAACTGATATTTCATTTTTCATAAAATGTCAAGTCACTATGTTGTAGCAGCCTTTCTGACTTTTTAAATAACGAGTATTATTATTATTACTATTATTATTATTATTATTTTGGATAGAAGAGGTTCTTACCCCATTCTACTAAATCTAATTTCCCTACTTTTGTCTGCGAGTTCGCTTCTCCGGGCATTACCTGCTCTAGCTGTTTTAGTTTTTGCCAGGTACTTGGCAGATGGCGGATATGACGTCAGTCCCTCAGACTTTCTTAGACCTGTGGACACACTAGAGGGCGACGTGGTCTGCGTCACGCCTGGTCGCCTTTACCCCCAGTGCTCCGAAGAGAGCCGTGGTGCCCACTCCTACAGCTTGGTGACCGGTACACCTGTGGCCGGCCTATAACCACTGACCTCACAGTAAGAGACTAGCGCACTCAGCGTTACTCAGGCACCTCCCTAGAAGCTTTGTAAGCGCAAACCAGACTGAAAGAGCATTACTCCATTCCTCTATAGTTTCTTATGAAGTAGTTTCGCATGAAATATAAGACTAACTTAGTTTCGTATGAAGTGCAACACTAACTTAGTTTCGTATGAAATATAGTACTAACTTCTCCCATTCTACCTGTTCTCGATCAACCATATTCAATTCATTTAACAGCGTATATCTTATTATTTTCTTTTCTACAGTTCTTCTCCCAATGTCTCCATGTCTTGTCCTCTTTCTTTAACCCGAGTGATTTCATTTTTAAATGGCATAAGGTGTGTTTTATGTCCCCTTAGAACTTTCTTTTTAGCAGTAAATCGTTGACATATACGAGGGGAAGTCACCAAGTAACTCGCAAATGCCTGTTACAAAAAACTAAATGCGACAGTAGTTTGAAAACTTTTAATTTTTGAACTTACATTATTCCCCTATTTCTCAACGTAATCGCCACCAACATTGATACATTTGTCCAATCATGTAATCAGTGATGCAATACCCATGGCGTAAAAATTGGAAGTCCGATTTCTGAACCATTTTTTTACTTCTGTTCCCACCTCTTCGTCACTCAAGAATATTCTCCTGCCAAGGTGGTTTTTCAATGGACCAAACAGGTGAAAATCACTTGGAGCTACGTCAGGACTATAGGGTGGATGTTCAAGAACTTCCCAACCTAACTGGCTAATTTTCTATTGGGTTAACCGAGTCGTATGTGGTCTGGCATTGTCATGAAGGCGAAGCACACCTCTAGTCAGCAGACCAGAACGTTTTCTTCGAATTGCATCCCGTAGCATCGACAGAACTTCACAGTACGATACAGAATTCACACTGTCATCATACTTCTTGAACTTGGTTAACAACACTCCTTGATAATACCAAAACACTATCATCATATCCTTCCCCGCAGAAGGTGGAATCTTGAATTTTTGTCAACAATTTCGGTGCGTCCCTGAGAAAATTCTTTTACCCAGTTATAGACCGATTTACGTGATAAACATTTTTCAGCATAAACTGCAATCATTTCCTTATGAATGTCCTCAATTGAGTTTCCTTTAGCCCATAAAAATCGCACTACACTTCTCTGTTCTTCTTTGGTACACACTAATAGTTGGGTAGCCATTTTGTTATTGTTTTGCGCATGCTCACTAACTCCCAGCGCTCCCTACACACAATTATTATAAAGTTGGGCGATGGTACTATCTAAGGATATATTTAAATACTACCTGATAACTGTTACTGATAAAATATGTCAATGTGCGAGTTACTTAGTGACTTCCGCTCATATATATATATATATATATATATATATATATATATATATATATATATATCCTGCACTCCGTGCGTTTTCCACAATTATTTATTCTCAGCACTCAGCGGAATGGAGGATTTTTTTTTTCAGCAGCAATATTACATTTCCTATAACTCTTTGTTTTTCCATACCGCATATACGTCTTGTTAGAAGAAGGAAAAAAGATGAACAGAACACGACCAAACAGACAAGAGCATACTTGTCCCTTAAAGTGTTAACACTGTACATTATAAACTTATCAGGGGCTGAGACATTTCAAACTACTTAATGAAAGATACAAGACTATTTTAAATGCTCAAAGATGTCTTAATTCTGGCTAAAAAAAAATGACGGCCATAATTTTCAACTTAGAGCATGCCATAGCAGTATTGTTCCAGCTGCAGTATTTGAGATAGCTATTGTTCTAAGTCTGATGATTTTCTGCTGACCAGGTTAGCTTGTGTACAGTCTTATTCATATTTGTTATTGATGGATATAGCGTATTTCGAAACGTAAGTCTGTTAACCTTACTACTCGTTTTTTTATTAGTTTAAAAATCCCCAGCCTTTCCGCTATAACCGTACATATTTACACATATGTGTGCACAAATGCAGGAATACATACATAACTGGGCTAGAAATCTTCAGTCTCAGCAAGGCACTGACGTGCCATCTTTTGTGCAAACAATAGCACAGTTTGACGGAATCCATATCCATGGTTTACCATATCCAGATTTTATTGTGTTTATTTCCTATATGACCAAAATCTTCTATGAAATCCGCGTTAACAAGGGTACGTAACTGGAAAAAAAGGTGGCCGCATTCGCTCGGTGTTAGAATACTGTCAGAGGTATTCAAGCGCTGACTTGGTCTTACGAGTATAGATATATAAACATACCGTAGTACATTTCTGTTACCATATTATTCGATATTCACAGTAAAGTGATACTCACTGTCTGGGCTCTGACAAGTACAGATTCTGTAGTCGAAGTATGTGCCATATGGGCAGGAGGTCTCTTGGCCGCCAAGAAAGAACTTGTAAATGTCATATGGGTGAGGTTTCAGGTCTTCTGTACAAGCTAAACGGGAAAAGCATGGAAAAGACCATTAAATAATGGCTAACTAAATGAAATATAAGACATGTTTGGTAACGGATGATTTACAAAGCGTACTCAACACATTGGTTACAGAATGCACTTGTAACAATTCATACAATTTAAAAATAACCGTACTTTCCACTGGCTACAGAAACATTTGACACAGAATATACCGCATTAATATTTATACAGAAAATGACATTTGTAACGCTGTTAGTGGAGAGTTTGTATATTCAGTGTATTTGAGTGATTATGATATTTCGCTGCTTCGTTTATGTCAGTCTTGAGGCGAAGACACAGTTGTCAGGAGTCAAGCTCCTGTAACTAGCAGAGGAAGGAAGCAGTTAAACTATGCTGTAACTAGCAGAGGAAGGAAGCAGTTAAACTATGTTGTAATTAGCAGAGGAAGGAAGTAGTTAAACTAGGCTGTAATTAGCAGAGGAAGGAAGCAGTTAAACTATGCTGTAATTAACAGAGGAAGGAAGTAGTTAAACTATGCTGTAATTAGCAGAGGAAGGAAGCAGTTAAACTATGCTGTAATTAGCAGAGAAAGGAAGTAGTTAAACTATGCTGTAATTAGCAGAGGAAGGAAGTAGTTAAACTATGCTGTAATTAGCAGAGGAAGGAAGCAGCTAAATTATGCTGTAATTAGCAGAGGAAGGAAGCAGTTAAACTATGCTATAATTAGCAGAGGAAGGAAGCAGTTAAACTATGTCGCCTGAAGTATGAGGTATTCAGAGTTGTGTGCCAGGAAATTGTTTTTGTTCTGTATGAATGAATTCAAATAATGATGTTTAATTATTATATCCATGATTCTCATTTTAGCGATTTTTCATCCAGTGAAATAATGTTATCTCTAAGCTACGTTAGCGTGCCCTTGGTACAAATATTTAATCCCTATTGCACAGAGTGTTGGCTCAGCACACCGAAGGCGATATAACAACGTTATTAGTTATTAATTCTCACACAACTTTAATGCTAGTAGTTCTTTTGGCTCACGAAGCAGAATTTTTGCTCGCAGACTTCACACCGTAGAGGATATTTAGCAAGAAAGTTGGAGTTGGGGGTGGGGGTTGGAAAAGCGTCATCATTTTCTGAGGCTTGTTGAAATGTCACATCCATAAAAGTCCAATGAGCAAACAGAACTTTCAGAAACAGTACAGTGGCCAGAACCAGCGAAACAAAGCTGGGCCTGACCCAGTCGTCGCGAAGTTCGTCGTAGAAGGCTGCTATAATTTTGTTTCAGAGGAACATGGACTGACCAGTTTCCCACAGCAGCAGCGGAGCTTTAGTAGCAGTCTGCTTCTCAAATTCTCATGCTCCCCCTCCCTATGCTTAAGGACCTAATTTGTCAGGAGCTAATAAAGTTAGACCAACAATAAGAAAACCTCGGCTGCCTTCTAGTTTCCATTTTGTTTCCTTCAGTTTTCATTATGATTCTACGATAATTTCTTTTCATAGTAATTCCAACTACACCTTCGAAGATCAGGCTTTGTCTCGCTGGTGCTGCTCACCACTGGTACTTGCTTAGTTGTTACGGTGTCTCACCTGTAAACTTTTTTTTTTGGCTTGCAAAATGAACTAGCGACTAGACTGAATTCTTACCAGTAACGCAGGACTTGTCAGCCACACATCGACCAGCCTTAGCATCGAAACTGCTGTATTCACCGCACTGTTGGTAGAAGGCTTCACCATTCACGCACTGGAAGTAAGCGAAGCAAACACCCGACACAGGGTACGTGGTTCCTTCTGGGTATCCTTTGCATGGATCTGTGGAGCCGTAGAACAAACCTGATCATTTTCGCTTCGTCGGTGCTACAAGTAGCCTCGCAAAGATTTTGTCTCGGAAGGCCACTCGCAACTTCGTTTTCTCCTTGGCATCGTCGAAGTATTTCATACATATTAAGGAAAAAATTATCATTCATAAATAATTTTTACTCGTAACAATGAGATGTCTATTAAGTTTTAACAGAAATACGACAGCTAATTCTGCTTTAAGTATGTTAGTGAGTAGGCCAGTATCACAAACTACGTTATAATTTCTTGGAAGTTTATGCTACATAAACCTTCTGTTACGAATACTTACATACGCCCGGAGCAGGCCTGACTGAGTAAGGACTGTAAATAGAATCATCCGAGTAAGACGGTGAACCTGAGTAGGCAGGTTGGCTGCGAGGATAAGATGAGCGTGGGTAGTCTGATGGTCTTTTGTAAGCTGGTGGCTGGGGATAAGTTTGTTTACTGGGATAAGAAGAGTGTCTTGGATAATTTGATGGTCCATTGTAAACTGGTGGTTGGGAATAAGTTGGTCTGCTGGGGTTATAAGATGGGCTTTGGTAGTCTGATGACCTGGAATAAACTGGAGGCTCGGGATAGGTTGGTTCGCTGGCATAAGAAGATGGGCTTCGATAGTTTGATGGATATAGGTTTGCAAATTTTGAACCAGTGTACTCGGTGCAGGCCACAGCAACCAGAGCCAGTGAAATGATCTTCTGAATCAGCTCCATTATGACAGTATGTTAACTTTGACTGTAAAAAAAATGTAGAAAGGAAAAAAATGTGAATGACACAGAAAAGTATATTCTCATTTGTTTCGTCACATTTTAAAGTTTAAATTAATTGCAGTTTTCCATCTATCTATCTATCTATCTATCTATCTATCTATCTATCTATCTATCTATCTATCTATCTATCTATCTATCTATCTATCTATCTATCTATCTATCTATCTATCTATCTATCTATCTATCTATCTATCTATCTATCTATCTATCTATCTATCTGCCTGCCTGCATGCCTGCCTGTCTGTCTGTCTGTATATATATATATATATATATATATATATATATATATACAGTATATATATATATATATATAACAGCAATTCACATGCTTAGAGCATAGAAACAAAGAGTAACACTTTCCACTGGAGCTACAGTGATTGCTTCCTAATTTGACAGATCACTGTTCCAACTGCCGAGTTAGCCACCAGATTTAACCCTGTTTTTTTTTCTTTTGAGTTTTGTGAAGAACACCAATGTCCAACAAATGAAGCTGAACAGCTTGAATAAGTTACAACAAATGATGTGGCTACAGGTTGAGACCACATGCCACAAAACAAGCAGATCTAGGTCTAACATCTTCCACTTATTGATCGTGCACCATGAGTTGAAGTTGACTGAAGGAAGCTTCTGATGGAAAAAAATGACGAAAAGTTTTTTTTTTTGGTCATCATCATCATCATCATCATGAAGCGCCTTTTTCAGGGCGAAGGTTGGCTGTAATGAATCTCGAGTTTCCTCTCTCCCTCTGCTAGGCTGTGTCCTGTCCATTCGCGTATGCTATCTTCTCATCTACATCTCTGTCTACCTCTTGCTCTTTATAACAATGTAAATATAAATATAGAAGAATTCAGTATTGAAATAAGAAACTGAATTCATTTTATTTTATTCATATTATTTACTCATACAGTTTTGTGCTCCGTCACTTTACTTTGCGCAAGCCTCTTTGTTTTCTGTATGCTAAATTTGTTGTTTTAACCTGGGCAAATTACATTCAGATACTGAAAAAAATAACTTAGTAGGAAAAAAAATCTTCAAATATTGCATAAACCTTTGCTGGCATCTTCCCTAATTAAGATTATGAATAATGTATACCACATTATTCTGATATTCACAGTACAGCTATACGCACTGTCTGGGCTCTAACAAGTACAGATTCTGTAGTCGAAGTATGTGCCATACGGGCAAGAGATCTCTTGGCCACCAAGAAGGAACTTGTAAACGTTCTACACTGCTGTCATATAAAGCACAAAGCTGGTGTTCCATACACAGAGACAGACTGGATACACAAAACTGATGTTCTACACATTGACAGACTGGAGACACAAAACTGATGTTCCACACAGAGACAGACTGGAGGCACAAAATTAATGTATCACACAGAGACAGACTGGAGACACAAAACTGATGTTCCACACAGAGACAGATTGGAGACACAAAACTGATGTTCCACACAGAGACAGACTGGAGACACAAATCGATTCTCCACACACAGACAGATTTGAGACACCAAACTGATTCTCCACACAGAGACAGACTGGAGACACAAACCGATTCTCCACACAGAGACAGTTTTGAGACACAAAACTGACTCTCCACACAGAGACAGATTGGAGCACAAAAAATAGTGCTTCACACAGAGACAGACTGGAGACAGAAAACTGATGTTCCGCACAGAGACAGACTGGAGACAGAAAACTGATGTTCCGCACAGAGACAGACTGGAGACACAAAACTGTAGCTCGATACATAGACAGACTGGAGACACAAAACTGATGTTCCGCACAGAGACAGACTGGAGACACAAAACTGTAGCTCGATACATAGACAGACTGGAGATACAAAACTGATGTTCCGCACAGAGACAGACTGGAGACACAAAACTGTAGCTCGATACATAGACAGACTGGAGACACAAAACTGATGTTCCGCACAGAGACAGACTGGAGACACAAAACTGTAGTTCGATACACAGATAGAATGGAGACTCACCGTCACTTGGCGCAGAAACTTCAAGGTGTCGAATAACTGAAAGTTGCTACAATTTATATACACGTAGCCTTACTACCGGATCTAGTGATCTCGCCCACTGGTTTCGATATGTGCGTCAGCTTTTTAGCATACCAGCACAAATTTAAGTTCAAGTTCAGAATAAATCATGTAGGGCAGTACAATTTCGTAATTAGATGTTTATCTCTCACTAAATCTGGTTCTCAGATTAACTATTTTAAAACTGTTGATTGCAAATTAAAAAAGAAACGCTACAAGGGTTAAGGATTTAATTTCTTTTTCATGACTGAATATTAATTTCTTCCATGTCTCCTTTTTAAGGCCTTTTACTGTTGACTGCAGTCCTTCATTAAAATTATTTCAACCTTTTTGAAAATGGCTTACAGCTGTGGGTTAGTCGATGACGGAAGAGGAGGAGGAGGAAAGATTGTCATAAAGATTAACGTGCTTATCTTCTGACGAAACGTTCCTTACGTCGGTTTAAGCAGTTGCTGTTGACGATTAGGTGAAAGATAAACTGGTTTGACCTTAATGTTGCCCTTGGTGGAGTCATAATCAGTCACGCGGATCTCTCAGTCGCGGTAATGAAGCGGGGATTGGTTAATTAATCCGAGGTGTCTGAGATGACGATCGAGGAAGATATAAAAAATGTTTCTCATTACATTTAAAAGAAAAAATAAAGGCGGCAACAGTTGTAATATGACATGGTAATATTAGAGACGTGTTTAACAATCTCTCTACTCTCCCTTTCTCTGAACCGTAAGTGCCCAGGGCACATGGGACATCCGCAAGGGTTTTCACAAAAGCCTATCCTTTGCCTTTTTTCCGCTCTTGCCCAGGTTAGCCTTTTATTGCTCAACATCCTCTCTGGTGTTCTTCTCCATGGCTCTTTGGTCTACCCTCTGGTGTCCCTCTTAGTGCTATTTTTGGTAGTGTCATCCGGAGCACATGTCCCAACCCTCGCCAGTGTCTTTCCTCAATAATTGTTGTCATTGGCTTCATCTGCATTTCTGGCAACACCATATTATATAGTGTTTGGCCGAAATATTCTTCTAATTCTTCGTAAACATTTATTCTGGAAAGAATTCAGCTTGTTTTATATAGTTGTGATGATTTTCCAGTATTTACTTCCATAGAGTAGTACACTTAGAATATTACTCTTAAATATTCTGATGTTCGTATTCATGCTTAGTTTTTTTTAGATTTCCATATAGCCTGCGGCATTGCAAAAGCCTGGTTTGCCCTAGTAAGTCTGCCGTTGATGTCCTCTGTGCTGTCTCCATCTTCTACTACTCTGCTACCAAGATATACAAATTTGTTGACCTCCTCCACTAACGTGTTACGAGTATCTATTCTCAGTACATTTCTGTTGTTCGCATTTTGCATCATTAACTTTGTCTTTCCTACGTTAATCTTTAATCCTAGTTTGCTAACATTCTGAGTTAGCTTGTTTATTTTATCTTGCATACTTTTGTGCCTGCTTGACAGAAGACAAATGTCGTCGGCAGAGTCAAGGTCCTCCAGCATCGTGTTGAGGGTCCATGTAATCCTCTGCTTTTATCTGATGTTGCCTCCTTTATTAACCAGTATACTGCTAAGATAAATAATGTTAGTGATAGTATACATCCCTGCTTCATTCCTGTTTGTACCCTAAAGCTGTTGGAGGTAAGTTCTCCGCAGGTCACTTTGCACCGAAAACCTTCGTATTTGATGACATTCACTGTCTTTTGAGGGTGGCTTCTGTTGACACTGTCAAAGGCTTCATAAAAATCTATAAACAGTGCGTATGTTGTGCTATGCCACTTACTGGCCTGGTCTAATATTTGTATATTTTTTACATATAAGTGGTCTATGCATGATCTTCCTTTCCTAAATCCTACCTGCTCTTTCCGAAGTTTTCTCTCAAGCGCTGGCCCAATGTGTTTAACAGTAGCATATATTAAAAAGTTTAAGAAAAACATAAGTGGAAAAGCAGCAGAAGATTATTATGGCATAAGATGAGAAGCACATGGAGGGTTTTCTTTTTTTTTAATCTATGTTTAAATTTCTTTATTGTACTGAACTAAGAAATAAAGGCATCATGATGATGTTGCTGTATTTATTTATAACGTATAGGGAAATCTAGCTTCCCTACTTAGTCTTCGAATCTCACTGTCTTAAGTTACACTGGCAAACCTATCGATGTAATATTGGGAATTACTATTTTACTTTTCTCTCGCGTCTACTGTTTTTCTTTTTTTCTCACGTCTAAAGTACACACTTTCTGACTATTCCCGTGTTCTGAATTCCCGACCACGTGAATTCCTGGAAACTTGTGCACGGATGAATAACTCAGGGAAAGGTCACTCAAAAACTTTTAACTATGAAAAGTAACGAGATGAATAATCTTTCTGAAAACTATCAACAGGGGAAGCAATACTGAATAATCAATATGAATAATCTTTCCGAGAACTGTCAACAGGGGAAGCAACCCTGAATAATCAATATGAATAATCTTTTTGAGAACTATCAACAGGGGAAGCAATCCTGAATAATCAATATACTATTACAATACACAAGAGGCATTGTTCTACAAGGTTTCAAGCATGATGAGAAGATGACTTCTGCCTATTGTCATCACTTCGGAATCTGAAAACTCTAGTTACTTCCTTACACTGGGTTCAGCACATTCATAATACATTCTGGACAGCTCAGTATTCCTGTTCCATTGTTAACATCTGTCATTAAAAAGCTTCTTTAACACCCTCCTTATTCTTCAGATTTGGCCTCTTTGAACTATTACCTGTTTACTAAACTCAAAAAGGAGCTCAGTGGTCGCAAACTTGGTTCAGATGATGACGTCATTCATGCTGTAAACCACTTTCTCCTGGCACAAGATGCTGACTTTTACAAAGAAGGGATCCGTATGCTCCAGGATCGCTGGACTAAGTGCATAAACCTGCAATGTTGAGAAATAACCCAAAAAAAGTTGTCCACACATAATCCGTTGTACCTTATGCCGAGAACTTATCAGTCATCCCTGATGTTTGTTGAAGCTTGGATAGAGTGTCCTGTGCACATCAGTCTTTTTGTCCTCTACTGAAAATATATTCAGTTTTCTTTAGGAGGGATAAAACTACCAACATACTACCCTCCCTTCGCAGAGGTTGGTTTATTGACAGCCAATGTGAAAAGATCTTGGGGTCTAGTCATGATCCCTGATTCTGTGAATATAATGTTAGGAGCAGTGATTCAAAAAAAAAAAAAAAAGGAGGCGGCTGGTGGGTTTCCAGGGAAGGAATTTCATATATAACTGGAGGAGATTTACCACCGTAAAAGAATGTACTGCAGTGAAAGTTGGGGGGGGTGATGATTTGGGCTGCCTGGTTTGTGAAATGGAGGGCTGGGACCTGGGACGTTGAATACCACTGGTCTGGAGCGTAGATATACTGGGCCCATCGTATCACCCAGCATTAATGTTTCCTTCTAGGCGACCACACAGAACTTAAGATATACTGGGCCCATCGTATCACCCAGCATTAATGTTTCCTTCTAGGCGACCACACAGTTTAATATAAGGACAGAAACCAGAAGCAGATATAGGGGGTGGGGGGAGGTGGGAATAAAGAATAATGCTCGTATGTGAGTAAGAGAATGTATTTTAAGGTGTTTATACTTCGTTGTTTATACTTCGTTTTATATATGTTTATAGTTCGTTTTATATATGTTTATACTTCGTTTTATATATGCTTATACTTCGTTTTATATATGTTTATACTTCGTTTTATGTATGCATATGCAGGAAACTCTCTACCGTAGAAAGCGGAACAACAACACAACTCCTTCAGATCATCAGAGGAAGTACCCCCCCCCCTCTCAGACAAATGTTTCGGCCCTTTAAACCCTGACACTCTAAGGGGGGGGGGGGGTGGGCCCTTCTGGGTCATGACTCCCAGAGGTCTTGTGAGTTGTTGCTTTTTTTTTTTCCCCGGTCCCGGGATTGAACCCATGATCTTCCAGTTGCCACTGCACTTTTTTTTTTTTTTTAAGTGCGTCTTTAGCGATTTAGCTACGGAGGACTGGTATTGGTTGTGGCAAATGAAATTACTTATGTTCCCAATGCTTGTTTCGCATACTCCACAGCCAGCATGAGGCCTTTTCTGCTGTTTCTGAAAGGCTTCTCAATGCCCTTGCTCTTGCTTGTCCCTTTATGCCCAGTTGATTACATAGGTTATGCTGATGTTGCTACGAATCCTTTTGCTCCCACTTCTACAGCTATCACTTTTGCCCTGATTCCTGCCTCCTGCCTCAGTTGTTTGACCAGATCATTGTACTTCTCCAATCTGAATAAATGCTGTTCCTCTATTCTAGTTTCGTATGGGACCGTAAGCTCGATCATTATTAATTCTTGTTTTCCTGTGGAGTACACTACAATGTCCGGTCGCATTCCTGTGTTCTTGATGGCAGTCGGGTGTTCTCTTCTTCCTGGAAGGTCCGCTATCACATCCCAGTCATTTGTACCATCTAGCAGTGATGGTAAGGGAATGTCCCTGATTTCAATATTTGATGTCGTACTAGCACCTATGAAGTATTTAGGTGAGACCTCAACTCTTTTGCTGTTATTTGCTTTATCTTTATGTATATAAAGTATGTATATAAGTATGTTTATACTTCGTTTTATATATGTTTATACTTCGTTTATATATGTTTATACTTCGTTTTATATATATTTATACGTCGTTTTATATATGTTTATACTTCGTTTTATATGTGTTTATACTTCGTTTTATATATGTTTATACTTCGTTTTATATATGTTTATACTTCGTTTTATATATGTTTATACTTCGTTTTATATATGAAAAAATTCCTGCGGCTTTTTAATGCCAAGGAACAAAACAAACAAATCTTTAGAACCGCTCCATGGAAGGAACAAAACAAACAAATCTTTGGAACCGCTCCATGGAAGGAACGAAACAAACAAACCTTTGGAACCGCTCCATGGAAGGAATAAAACAAACAAATCTTTGGAACCGCTCCATGGAAGGAACAAAACAAACAAACCTTTGGAACCGCTCCATGGAAGGAACAAAATTTGGCGATTACTTTCCTTCAAAGAATGGAATATCTGGCTACTCTTGTCGAAATAAATTTTTTTTTTCGTATACTTTCAAGCGGAAATGTTTTGCCTTTTTATCCCATAATTTGTTATAGTTTTATCCTATCAAAGTGAAAATGCTCATAGTTTTATCACATCCTAGTGGAAACTGAGTATAGTTTCAGTAGAGGACCAAAAAAAAACTGCTGTACCCAGGACACTCTGTCCTAGCTCCTAGCTGTAGACAATAAACCTGACAAAGTGTAACATTAAAAAAACAGTTACACTTTCTTCCAGACAAGGATTTAAAAACAAATTCTCTGTTGTTTTCCAAGAAAGAAACTATAATTATTTTAATTGCTTGAGATTATTTCTACCCAACAACGGAACTGGCAATATTTACAACTAGTTTTATTTTCTTTTGTTTTTTTTTTCGCAGTCCTGGTTTGAACCTCAATTTATAAAATAATTTAGGGAAAAAAATATTAACCTGATGATTAATCAAGTCTCTAAGAATTCTCTGAGGCGAATTTCTGTCAGTGATGTCAGAGCAGCTTGCAACAGTGAGGCGAAATACTGCAGATGTTAACGGCCTACATTCTCACGACAAAGGGAGTATATTCCAGCCCACCAGCGACGGTCTCCACTCTTTTGAGCAAAAGAAATAGATTTTAAAAAAGGTAAAATTCCCGGGTCCATGGCATTAAGGCATACTGGGAATAAGGAGTTAGGCCCGCATTTCCAAGAACTTCGGCACATGAAAGTGATGTGCTTAGTATCACACCTGGCCGCATTTACCTTCCTCGATTTCACTACTACCCGTTTTTAGAGGCTGGGTCGACCCCGGGGCCTTTCTCTCTCTCTCTCTTTCTCTGTGGGTGTGTGTGTGTGTACCACCGCTGGCACTGAACATTATATTGATACCTGATATTAATGTTATCGTGGACACAAAAAAGACAAAAATATATCTATACTACAAGAGCTTAATATTGAAGAAGGTTGGCTAGTAAAGAGGATTAAACAGAGAAAGCTTAAATATTTTGGACACATTAAACGTCATGATAATTTAGAGAAGACCGTATTGGAAGGATACATAATGGGAAAAAGAAAAAGAGGAAGACCAAAACGAAGATGGCTGCAGGACATCGTTGACGATCTGCAAATGGACGCAGCAGCAGCAGGCCATCTTGCTTACAACCGAGAGGCCTAGATGAGTGCTGTTTGGGAGGCAAAGTTCCACAAGGGACATGCAAACGAATGAATGATATTAATGTTACGAAACTGCTTTTCGATGCGAGGAATAATTGACGGTACGGTTTCGCATATTAGAGTATTCTGTATAATGTGTGTTGTATGAGTGTTGTATGAGTGTGTTTAATGAGTGTGTTGAGGGAAAAACGACATTTGTGTGAAAATTAGACGTATGTGTCTGGATTATGCCTTTTCACAGAATGAGACTTCTATTCTACAAATTTTTGACCAATTGTTGTCACGAAAAAAGAAGCACGACTGTAATGATCTCGAACGAAAGAGTGTGTAGTTCCTGGAACAAAAAAAAAATGACACGTCAGTAAGTCAGAGAGATTTTGTAACGTTATGGTTGAAGAATACACAGCGTGGAGTCGAAAGACTTCCAATTTACACACCATGGCCGCTGGTTAGGAGTTACTCCAGAAATGTCATGTTTGTAGTCGTCTTGTACTGGAGGTCGCGGCCCTGAAAGAGAAATGTGTGGTCAGAGAATTGTTTGTCTAAGTTGTAATGTCGCAAAGGGCCAGTCCATTTCAGAGATGAAGCAGCTCTGAGAGTTTTGCTCTGAGAAGTAATGAGCTGCCTTGAGAAGAAGTATAGAGCCGCCCTGGGAAAAGTCTGAACTATTCTAGGAAAAGTCTGAACTATTCTAGGAAACCTCTGAACTATTCTAGGAAACCTCTGAACTATTCTAAGAAAAGTCTGAACTATTCTAGGAAAAGTCTGAACTATTCTAGGAGAAGTCTAACTCGAAAGCGTCAGCGTACTGGAAAAGGTTATTTTTTCTCTCGAAATTGTTAAAATAACGATCTCATCATACACTAAATTAAAAAGAAAATAACAGAAGCGTTTTGACGTCGTTGAAATTAATCATCATTTGATAATGGCAGTGTTGGAGGCAAGCGAAATCGAACACTTTGCTTTTAAGAGTTTTTTTTTTTGTTTTTAACGAAGTGATATTTCCTTGTATTAATGAAATGTTTTTCCAAACATATGTCTGAGGTCAATGTGAGGACACGATGTCAATTTCCCCTTCATGCAGAATGGTTGTATTGACTTCATTGTATTAGTCGATACAACGAAAGATGTTATTTTTTAAGTTTTGATCTCATATGCCCCGGAGTTGTATGTTTTATGACTGACATTAAATTTTAATGCTTATATCTGGTTTACAATGACGTGAGTGGTTTCAGGTTGAATGACAGCAGCAGGATGCATTTGAGAAAACTATGTTAATTTGTTGCATGGATTAGTCAAGCGTGGAAATACGCCAGTTGTTATGTGCGTCCAACAGGAAACAACAAATGTTTGATTTATTATCGATTGCTTGATTTTATTATAATTTAAGACAGACATAGAATAAATTCTTTTTAAAAATGTATTCTTAATTTTGCGTGGGTGTCGAGATGGCATAGTGGACAGTGCTCTCGTCTGCCAATCAGAAGGCTCTTGGTTCGTTTTCGCACTCGGGCATTTTTTTTTCAGTATCTACCGACATTAGGGTCAACTCAGCCTAAAAAAGGGTACGTGAGGTTTTCTTAGGAAAACAAAGGGAGTAAGGACAGGTGCAGGCATCCATACCTCAAATGTTGTAGTGGCCTAGAAATGTGAAGCTACTAACACTTCACACCCCCTGTGATATGCAAATGCCACTGGAAATAGAGGTTGTTCATTTTAGATTTGGGAAAACGCATAAGAGAGATCAAATAGATATAAAATTATCAAATATATATGTACAATTATCAAATAGATATAAAATTATTTAGCTATATTAATCAGGGATTGCGGGTGGATGTTTAAGAAGGTTACGTAACATCAGAAACATAACATAACATATAGAGATCAATGAAAACAACATCGTGTGGTGGTCAGACACGAGAAGCTCAAAAACAGATTGCGCAGTTTTTTTTCGCTATTTTGCGTATGTTTTGTTTCCCCCACGCATTTCTACTCAATTTTATTAGTTCTTCATTTTCTTTACCAGAGTCTTTCCAAATAAAAACAAAACCTTTGCAAATCATTTCATTTTTCACACTGCCAAAGTCTGGCCAATAGTCCGACATTCTGGCTTCTTCTGACAGCCATATCTTTCTCTATCTTATATGCAGTACGTTTTGGTTGTGGTCCATTACAGTTGGCTTTCATTTTGCTCGAAATAATTGCTTGGGGGGTTTATTAATGTAAATAATAATCTACTATAAGCCCAAGTACTTTCTCCATTTATCAGAGTATTTACGTCTACCAGTTTACTTTAAATGCTTCGTTTAGTTTAATCCAACAGTAATTCAGTTTTTATGACGTTTTAAGAATCTGTAGCCTGAGTTCAGATACTCATTCCTTGGGGCACCTTGTACAAATATGATGCTTTATAGAACCGGTGAAGACTTTTTTATCTGAATTTCTGAATGAACGAGATGTGATCTGTAACGGAGTCCTCTCACAAAACTAGGCACAGTTGCTCCTCTGTCTGTCTGTCTGTCCAGAACTGAATACGGCTCTTCTTTATTAGATCTGTCAGTTTCACTGATATTTTCTTTCACACGAAGAGCACGCAGTATCCACATATAACATCCTAATTTTGTTTGTGTTTATAAGTATACGAAATGTAGTGCCATGATTCAATACCATCTCCTATAATAAGTGTAGTACTATGATTCTATATCATCCCCTATACAAGGTGTAGTGCCATGATTCTATATCATCTCCTATAAGAGTGTAGTGCAATAATTCTATATCATTTCCTATACAAAGTGTAGTGCCGTGATTCTATATCATTTCTATAAGAAGTGTAGTGCCATGATTCTATACTATCACCTATACGAAGTGTAGTGCCATGATTCTATACCATCTCCTATACGAAGTGTAGTGCCATGATTCTATATCATCTCCTATAAGGAGTGTAGTGCAATAATTCTATATCATTTCCTATACAAAGTGTAGTGCCATGATTCTATATCATCTCCTATAAGGAGTGTAGTGCAATAATTCTATATCATTTCCTATACGAAGTGTAGTGCCATGATTCTATACCTTCTCCCGTAGGTTTACTGATTACACTAGATCACTCCTGCCTCTCACATCAGCATTTGTCTAGAGACTGCTTCATCGACGAATATATCTACAAACTGCTTTTGCCCTAATGTGACGGTATAACAGTATATTGGAGAATTTACTGTTACGATGGTTGGATTCTCATGGAAGGGATATAATCCGGGGTATTTTAATATTTTGACCATTTGATTTAAAGCCCTTGGTATTTTTGTTGTACAAGAGTTCAGTTGAAAGGTCAGGCTTGAGACGTTAAATTCCACGAGATTTTTATGAACTTATCCTTGACATGTTAGCAACAGAACAGTTATTTTCAGAATGTCCAGTGAGTTTTCGTCTGAAGGTCGTAAACAGGTAGAATCACGGGCTGAGTGATTGTCGGGATAGAAACTTCGGGAAGATTTAGGGGAATAGTTAGCACATATTTAAAGAGTGAGATGACGAGATTTTGGATGGACAGATAGGATGAATTACAATTATGAAATTAGAATGAGTTTTTATTAAGTCTCGGTTGTGAATGTGTTAGGAGCGTTGTTAGGCATGATTAGTTGAGAATGTGATTTTTCTAGCCTATGGTGCAATGTGTTAGTGTTTTTTGTCATGTAGCTGTCGTATGTATAAAATGCTCCTTTTGGAGACATTATGAGATTATTTCCTATTATGATTTCAGTAAAGAGCCAGGTAGTTGTTAGTGTCATAATGTCAAGCATTTCTTTCCCTGTCATAACTTTGCTGAACTAAAGAATTTGTAATTAGTTCCTTTTTGAGATCTTTGTAAAAAAAAAACCTTTGGTCTACGGATTTTCTGTGATCCTTTTTTATGCAGTAAGTGTGTACTCTTATGTTGTACTACATTTTTTGTATGCTTGTTGCTTTTATGTAGTGTGAGAGTTGGGTTTTCTCCCTTTCCATTTGGCAAACTAGTTCTTGTCGGAAAGTGGTTTAGCCAGAAACTTTGTATAACGTTATCAGTTGCCTCTCACCCTCATCTATCATCACTCATTTTTTTTCATTAATAAAGTGGGAGTTTAAGTTATTCACCCTGAACTTATTCTTCACACTGTTCATTGTGTGTTGTCCTTGTTAGTATATTTCTACAGCAGAAGTTTCATGAAAATAATACAATCTTTATAAGTATTGCCGTGTCTGTAACTAGCAGTCACAGAATAATAGACAGATGCAGGATACATGTATAAGCAGTGCACGTCTATAACAGCTTTTAAACATAAAGTCTGCACCACCTTAGTCTGCCTGCTGAGGCTGATAGAGACTAACAGTGGTAAAGACTTTGCGAGAACTCTACATGGTGCTCCTGGGCGCATCTTGGATAAGGAAGTAGGAATCAGTGTATACATCATAGAATGGTCCCTACTTACTGTGGGTTGCCGAGATTGTTGCTCTTCATATTAACGACAACAAATAAGCGCAGCAGGCATATTTTTAATTCATGTCCTCATTCCATCTCTGGCATGGGCTGTACATAATGTATAGCTTGTGACTACAAGGTCATACAAGGACAAAAAAACAACAGCAACATTAATAATCAAATAACAAAGGTCATTTGGTCATTTCCGAAAGTGTCTTATATCAAGACCTATTATTCATTTCGGTTAATACACTAGTTCAGGAATCGTTCAAATTTCCACCTTTCAATATTCCATCTTTCCTTCGATAGAAACATCATTGTCAGACCAAACTATAAGGTTGGTGTTGTTTGTTCGGTGGATTCTGCCACTGGTATGTTTACGTATAAAAGATGAAAAAAAACATTTTATAAGAATAAGACTTCACTACTCCAGGTTAAATATATCACCCTGTTTAATACATTTTATAACGAGATTACACAATATATTTCATATGATAACATTGTAGCGTGCGTTGTGAAAAAGCAAAACAAACTAACTGATGGTGCTGATGTTTATACAAACACGCATGTGGTGTTGTTTAAGCTCTTCCGTTCCGAGTAACACCATTTTACACCAAAATAAACAGCAACCATGAAAGTTCCACATACAGATACACTATACTGAATATGTGCGTCACACACACACACACACACCAACAACAACACCAACCGGATAGAAAACATAAAATGCCTTCAAAAACAACATTTCAATATTCACTTCATATTAAGTGCAGTTTTCTTGCTTCCCATGAGCCAAGAAACAACACAGTCACACACACACAGACTCACACACACACATACATACGCGCTTTAACACTGGAAATCATTTCATCAAGAAAACTATTGGCATTGCATGTAGAAACAGATGAATGGTTGACACTGTAGGGAGTAAAGATGCCAAAGTTTAGCTATTTAGCAAGGATCATCATCTATGGACTTTGGACACATCCGTAAGTGCTTCGATCTCATTATCTCCTTCAGTGTACAGTGACTGATTACATCCTTACTGTGCTGGATTACAATCCATTTAGGGCTCTTGGTGAATCGTTCAAGTGTTTCCATCCCAGGATTAACTCCCCACCCCTAACTCCTTCATCCGTGACTACGACACTGATTCACGGTTGTCAGTGAAGTCGTTTATTCCATCAGCTTCTCTTATAGCATAGAAGATAGCTACTCTATCCGCTGTCTGCCCTTTTTTTCATGACAGCTAAGTCGGCCAAATGATTTGCTCATTCATTTCCTCTGACATCTGTATGAACTGGTACAAAAGATGAATGTCAGTCTATGGATCTGTGACATCTGCAAGGATCGGAACCACTGCTGCCCTAGAGAACCAACCAGAAATCAACAGAGGACGGATTGTTATCAATCATTATATACTGATGGAGATAATGAAGAGGAGATCGGATTACCTATGGACGAGTCACGAATGTAAAGAGAATGGTCCTTTCTAACTACCTAAGTTCAGCTGTAAAGAAAAGTAGTAAATTTAACAGTTGAAAAAAAAAAGTCAGTTGGGGAAACTTTTCTGAAGCAGGCGAGTGGTATATGCACCTTCAACCGTGTAAGCTGGGTTTCTTATGCGAAACAGGCGGGTTTTGAAACTGACCCCAGCACAGCCTCGGTCAGATCTAATGAGAGGAAAGCTGCCCGTGCCTCCCTGGTGGGACGATTATGACAGAAGAAGAAATGGATAAGACTCTGTAGCACCTCTCCATTAGTGATCTAGTAACAGACTCAGCAAGGCTTCCCACCGTGCAGGTGGTGGAACCTGCCGAGAAACTTGGCTTCCTTTGGTGAGCTCTGGGTCTTCAAGCAATGCCACGGTAAATCCACCAACACCAATCCAGCACACAGGTGATGTTCTAACACTTTCATGGCCTCGTGTGCTATGAACGTCAACCGTAGCTCCAAGCAGATAACCAGAAACAGGAAACTGTCAACTCAGCTGGAAATAACTACCAAACAGATTGACCAGTATGGTCGAGATCAACGTTGTCCACACGCGTAGTCTTCAAAGAAGTGGGTTTTTTCCCCTCCCTCAAATCTACTTTTGCAGCGAGGCTGAGAGCGTACAGTTCGCCTAGCTTAACAAAAAAATTGAGGCTCTAGCATTTCCTCAAACTAGGGGTTTTTATATTCTAGAAATCATCTTATTTGGCTGGTTCATTCATTGATTGGTTGGCGATCCTCACGTGACCGTGGCTGATGATCTTCCAGTGACCGTAAAACGAAGCTCTCTGTTGCCAGCATTTTTATGTAGAATCTGAAGCACATTCACTGAATCGGATTTGAAGCTGAGCCCTCGTTGCTTATGAAGCACATGTTGACGCTGTGGCGAAGACTATGTAAGCTGTTTTTTCCTCTTCTATATTTCCATCGCTAACCTCTTTTATCCTTTTAGCAGTATAAGGGAATATATAAATGAGTTTCCAGTGGCGTAGGTGATATTTTTTCAGCTGCTTAAGAAAATATTTCATCTTTTTATCAAAAATAAAAGAAAGAAAACAGAAATGAAGTGTATGTCAAAGGTCATCGCCTCGTGAGTTATTTTTAAAAAAAAAAGAATCCAAAAGTCACCTGAAGAGAGATAGAAAAATCTTCATCTTCTTCTTCTTTTTCTTTAGTCTCCGTGGAATTACGAGCTGATGTTATCTCCAGATTATGCGGTGAAGATGTTGGGGCACACCATAGTGTCGGCTTGGGAGTGGTTTATGTTGTTTTTTCAATATCTGATATAAGCTATAAAGCAAGGAGTATGTAATACCTTTTAGAAGTGCTGTGCTTCAACATCTTCACCGCATCTGCACCAGCCTGGGGACTATGCCCTGTTAGCCAGGCTAGACCGGGTACTGGGGGTACCAGCGAAGAGCTGGGACAAGGTCTTGGTCAGCTGTGGTTTGCTAACCCTGACGCTAGCAAGCCAGTTACGGGTCGATGATTGCCAAATCGGGCACGGAAAATGTACTAAAAATACAGGCAAGTTAGAGATTTGTAGATGATGGAGACGTGTAGATGATGGAAAAGTGTAGATGACGGAGAAATGTAGATGATGGAAAAGTGTAGATGACGGAGAAAAGTAGATGATGGAGAGGAAAGGGATTCAGATAACAGATTCAGATAATTCCTCCTAAGAGTCACAGGAGGATATTTTCACATAATAAATAAACATCGTTGTTATAATACAGAATTATCTTATAATGAATTCATTAAACACAAAAATTATGTATTTTACTTGACAAAAATATATAGTATCATGACTTTTGATACATGTACGCTTAACAAACGTGCTTCTCAAGTGTATCCATAAATGTATACTTCGGTTATTTCGTTACATGAGACTCAGAAGAAAGAAACGCCCAGCCGGGTAGTTATCTGACAGAAGCACTGTTCGCTGGCAATCCTTGCTGCTGTCGCCATCTGGCAAGTCTATGTTCAAACCAGCGCTGAAATTTAAATTTTAAAAGACTGTGATCTTTAAAAAAAAACATTTTCGGAAAGAAACTTTACATGTAGTAATTTTAACATCCGATAATCAGCTTTTAATCCACTTTAGTTTTAAGCTTTTTTCTTTCAAATAAAAATGGCTAAACAGAGAAAGCGAATATTTTGCTGGAGTAGTAGCACATTCTCTAAACAAGCTTGTCCAAACTTGCTAGCAGGAAATAGCTTTAAAAAAAAACATTACTCCGCTGCCACAAATGATAGGTGGAGAATCTTATATCTTATATCCTTTCCTTGCCGTTAAACGTCACATAGGGCTCGAAAAGTAGTTCGCCAATTTTTCCTGTCTTCGGCGAGTCTTTCAACCTCATCAAGGGATTTTATGCCTGTTAATATGGCCTATCTTAACAATGTCCTCTTCAGAGTTTCACGCGGTCTGCCTCTTTTTCTTTGGCCTGTTGTGTTCCACTTGATAGCTTGTTTTGGGATTCTCTGATCATTTCTTCTCATCAAGTGACCAACATATGTCCACCTCCTTCTCCTGATCACTCATGAGACTGGTTGTTGTTCAGTCATCTGTCTTATCTCTGCATTGTTCTTGAATTCGTTCCACTTGATGCCGAGTATTTTCCTTAGGCATTTGTTTTCAAAAGAGTCTAATTTCTTGTCTATTTCTTTAGTTGTTTTCCAGCTTTCGCATGCATAAATGAAGGTGGATATTACATTTGAATTGAATAGTCGTAACTTGGTTTTTATGCTTATAACTTTTGAATTCCATATGTTCTCAAGATTCTTGAAGACCGATGCTGCTTTTGCAATTCTGATTCTTGTGGAGAATGCAGGTAATTATTTACTTACGTTTTTAAATGACTTAAAATAATGACCACAATTAAATTGAAGAAGACAGTCCGAATGAGTGTACTGGTATATTTTATCCTCATTCTCGACAGGATCTGGACCGAATGGCAGATAAATTTCGTGTGGGCTTTTCTTATCATTCCGGTAAGAAGACTGCTTGACGAAATATTACTTGGTTTATGCATTGTGCCTTCCATTTTTTTTCTTTGCTTGGGTCCAAACTTTCTTCTGTTTATAGAACTATTCTATACATATTCATGCGCCTGGTTTTTTTAAAGAGTATTTTGAACATACACAGTTGCCCTCAAGTGAAAAAAAACTGTGTTTCAAAAGAAGAGCGTAAGGCATTCCAATAGTCACGCAAACAACTTTCTAGAAGATCTCCTTTGATAAAGAGAGATTCGTGTGATCAGTGTTATTCAAGTCAGCAACCATGAATTGCTCCAGCGCTGTCATCTGAATTCACTGGGTTATGAAAGTGGATATAGGGTTCACTGGTTTCAAAAGAAATGTCTTTTGGAGATCGCCCGTGAAATCGAACAGATTATTGAAATCGATTACTTCGCCAGCGCTAGTAGAATCGCTGTACTGGTACCGCTGAATCTTTAAGTATATTCATGCACCGAGTGAGTGTGTCGGCGATACAAGTCCTTACTATGTAACTCTTTTGTGTACTTTCAGTCATTTGTTTACATTTATAGTTCCGCGGTTATAAAAGCTGCTGTGCTATATGCAGAATGTCAGAGAGATTTTTTTTACACTTTGTTTACATGGGCAGGTGGCACAGGTGGCAGACAAATGTCTTGTATTGCAGGAGTTCTTAATCCGGGAGAATCTACACTCCGAGGGTACGGCATGCGAAATATGGAGGCATATGACCCAATCTCTGAACGAAAGATGGAGACATATGACCCATTCTCTGAACGAAAGATGGAGGCATGTGACCCAATCTCTGAATGAAAGATGGAAACATATGACCCATTCTCTGAACGAAAGATGGAGGCATGTGACCCAATCTCTGAACGAAAGATGGAGACATATGACCCATTCTCTGAACGAAAGATGGAGGCATGTGACCCATTCTCTGAACGAACGATGGAAGCATGGGACCCATTCTCTGAACGAACAATGGAGGCATGGGACCCAATCTCTGAACAAACGATGAGGGCATGGGACTCAATCTCTGAACGAACGATGGAGGCATAGGACCCAATCTCTGAAGGAACGATGAAGGCATGGGGCCCAATTTGAACAGTTTTATTTAAAAATGATGTTGTTAGATTTGAATTTTACGTCGGCTGTTCCGGTTTCTAGCTAATCATATGTAAAATAAAATCAAGCTTTTGAGATCTTTTGAAATATTGGTACTTAAAAGCAGTAACATATAAAGAAACAAAAACCATCATCCTCAACAACCTAAACACCAACTGGAAAACAAAAATGAAAACAGAATGAAAAAATACCCCATGCATCAACTACGGAGATACCAGCAAACCACAATCTTTCAACTAAGAACGGGACACTGCAAACTTCTAAGCCACCTTTATCGCATCAAAATGTCACATACAAATGAGTGCCCCTGTGGCTTTGGGATCCGGACACCAGAACACAACCTGCAAACCTGTCTACCCCACTCAAACCTCCGAGCACAGATCTGGCCTAAGGGAGAGGAACTGAAAGAAAAGCTGTGAGGCTCACACTCAAACCTCCGAGCACAGATCTGGCCTAAGGGAGAGGAACTGAAAGAAAAGCTGTGAGGCTCACACTCAAACCTCCGGACATAGATCTGGCCTAAGGGAGAGGAACTGAAAGAAAAGCTGTGAGGCTCACACTCAAACCTCCGAGCACAGATCTGGCCTAAGGGATAGGAACTGAAAGAAAAGCTGTGAGGCTCACACTCAAACCTCCGGACATAGATCTGGCCTAAGGGAGAGGAACTGAAAGAAAAGTTGTGGGGCGCACACTCAAGTCTGAAGAAGACGGCGGACTTCGTCAGGGCGACAGGGCTGCAGATTTAGCATGACCAGTTTTCCTCGAACACTAAAGAAGAAGAAGAAGAAGAAGAAGGCACTTGAAAGGACTGGTAAGGGTGATTTCGACGGTAAGGGATCATGGGAACATGTTAGCCAATAGGCTGGAGTTATAGTCATACAAAGCCTAAGAACCTCTGTTGTGTTGTGGCATATTACAACACCAACTACAGAACACGCATTACAAAATATGCACTGAATTATAATACTAAAGAACAGTGAAAAACAATCAGAATAAACTTGTAAAATTTAACAAAAATTTCAAAGAACTGAGAAACGATGAAATAATAATTCAGTTGTAAAAACATTAAAAAGAAGTAAGAATTAAACTGGCAACGAAACAAAGAAAATGCGCCTGATCAAGCAGCTCTCACAGAAACTGTATTCAGAGCCCGCGCGGGGGAGGGAGGGAACTCTTGTTGGACAGAACAGCTAAGAAAAGGGCGATAAAACATATTATTTACTGTTTGCTGAACACAAAGACACAACAGAAACAAACGCTGAGAAAACTAACAGTACAAAGTATTAAATCACCCACAGACAGATCAAGTTGCTTTGGAGAGAAGCAGATGAAAAAAAAATTTTTTTTAAATCATGAATGTTAAATAAAGATGTACAGTGAAATTCCACTTTCAATAAGCCGAATTTTATCGTTGGGTTTTTATACAATTTGCAAAGCAGTATCCAGTTCGTAGCTTCTTTAATGATTTTTTTTGTTTGTTTTAGAAATCGCTTCTCGGCCTTCTGGTTAAGATCAAAGTGGATGAGGTCAAAGTGTCCTTTTGGCAGATAACCTGATCAACATGCGCTTTGGTTAAACAAAAGCTTCGTTATTTTTTTTTTTTTGTAACTAAACGAAATGTATGAGGCCTGCCCTGCACACTGTATGCCGGGGGTATGGTCCACATCTTGTTACGGGTGGACCCGGTTTGCAATACCACCGGGTCATGACCTGTTGTTTTCGTCGTCTTAAAAAAAAAAAATAATTTCATGAGGAAGTTACACATGTTTGGAACACTTAGATACGTGCTGAGAATACACCCCCCTCTCCCCCTTAGAACTGCTCTTTCTATACAATTCAGGGGCCATTGCTCAAGTGTATGTGAAGAAAAGAAGAGTCTATTCTAGATTCCATGTTGTATAGGAGCCATATCCCAGTTAAACTAAAACACTGCCACAGTGCTTGTTGTACGATTATTTCCCGTGTTATAGAAATGTAATAGTTGTTCTCAACAGGTGGGCTGAGAGAAAACAAACTATAACACAGAGACATCTTGCACTTGCTACATTCTGTGATACAGAGATGTTACAATCTTTGATATAATGATGTTACATTCTGTGATACAGAAATGTTATATTCTTTGATATAATGATGCTACATTCTGTGATATAGAGATGTTATATTCTTTGATATAATGATGCTACATTATGCGATATAGAGATGTTATATTCTTTGATATATTGATGTTGTATTCCGTGATATGGGGATACCACATTCTGTGATACAGAGATGCTGCACTCTGTGATACAGACGTGCTACATTCTGTGATACAGAGTTGCAGTCTGTGATACAGAAATGCTACATTCTGCGATTTCGAGATGCTACATTCTGTGATACAAATATACTGCATTGATGCCGCATTTCCTGAGCAAATATGTTATGAAATGTAATATATGCGTTGCAAAGACTAAGTTTCAATGTATAAGACAGATACTGCATATTTCATAATCTGTAACGATCACTTACGATTACTTACAGATTACATCACTCGTAACTAACTTTAAAAGAACTTACAGATCTCCCGTTTAACAGAAAATTTCTCGCATAAAACTTAAATTAAAACTGCTGTCACAACCGTACCTTGACCTCTGTTTCTGGCAACCCGACTTCCGCTGCCACAATTGTTATGTCAAGACCAGAAGGGTTCCTATTGTTCCGGAAGTTGTTCTCCAGATCTCTCAACTGATCATCGGTGATCCTGGGAAGCTGGTGTGTTGGGCTTAACTGGGCTTGAATACCGGGATCTCTGGTCTTGCAGCCGTCGTTATTCATTGTGGCTTTCAATGAAAGACGGCGGTCCAGACAACACGCTGTGCACTACTTAGTTTGTGTCTGTTAATTTGAAAACGAGGCCGACACCTGCAACGAAGAGCAGTATCGATACTAATAACATGTACCTCGACAGTTTAGTCTGGTATTTCGTCTGTTTATATATTTCTTGTTTATTAATGTTTAAAGTACGATTTAGAAGGCAGAGTTCTCATCACTGAGATACCGACTCATTCCAATCTTTTCAGCTTCTTCACATTCAAGTATAACATTACAACTGTTTTAATTCTCCTTCACCGCTTCACAACGCCAAGCGCTGTTATTTTTGGTGTCAGAACCTGAAAGCAAACCAAAGACACATACACATCTATAATGAACATGCCTGACATGGAACTTACAGGGGGAAAAGTACTGAAAGCAAAGTAATCCTTGTTCTGTGCCTTTGGCGGTAATTACGACCCATAAATCCCTCGTTAATATGGTATTCCTGTATGTTACTCATTGCCCTTATCCTGTGAGTAATGCGCGTAATGACTTGACGTTTTGCCCTAAATACCACTGCAGAACTGTAATCTTGTTGTTAGTGATATTGCATTACAGGCTAGTAGATAGAGGCTTAAGCATTGTTCTTTGTTGTTTTTTTTTCGCAATAAAAACGTGAGCATTTAGCATGAGAAACAGCGTAGTTATTTATTTTCTGGTTGGAATGTGTGTTATTGGGAACAGTGCAAAGTTTGGGACTACACAGATGTCACACTTGTCTGTATTACTAATATTTAAATATACATGGATAAGCTGCTCTCTCTGGTGGCATTTGTTAATTGTCTTAGCAAGCTATAAGTCGCCGTGAAAGTAGGATATGAACTTGAACAACAGCACATTTTGCCTGCCGTCACCGAAGGCTAAAGATGAAATACAGAAACATGGCGCAATGTATATGATGCGTGTGAAGGATTCCATGCAGGTGTTGAAACTTGTGCACCTACTATAGATCTAAAATATGCATACAAAAGAGTTCCATTTTACTTTTTACTGTATCAGCTACTAAAACTCAACATCCACTCTGTCCTCGTTCACTGTATATGGACGGCTCAATACCAGAGAAAAGTAGTACTTAGATCCTCAACCAGAGAAAAGTAGTACTTAGATCCTCAACCAGAGAAAAGTAGTATGTTATAGATGAGCATCATAAATAACAACAGTCGCTCCTGGCCCATCACAAGGCTCATCGTTATCGTCACTAGTCCCCTTCAGTGTGTACACAGTTTCGGATAACAAGGGAACAGCTTGATGGGGAAGGATGAACCCTGCCTTATGCGAGCGACATTCTGGTATACAGACAGGGCCAAGACAGTCAGAATTGTCCAGGATGTATAGGAAGAGTTAGATCTTATGCCAGCTTGGCGTAGCACCTCCGGAGCAATGGCTGCCCATGCAACGACAACTGTTAGGCTCTCCCTAAACAACCACCTTGCTACCAGATCAGTGCCCGTGGTGAGCTTCTGTGGGGTTGCTATTGAAAGAATTAACTTGATGGAGTATCTAGGTCTAAGATTCGATCGCAGTTTAGGATTCAAAGATCATATAGAACACATGACAAATAAATTCAGGGAAAGAAGTAGTTGCAATGAAAATAATGAGAGCAGCAAACTTTGAACGTGGTTGTATGTTCTCTTATATCAGGGGTTGGTTTTCTCGACGACTGAGAATGCTCTGCTAATTCGGGACATCTGTTTCTAATTAAAGCTGACCAGAGCACTGTAAATGTTTCTTAGATTACAAATGGCATTTAAAACAAAAGTAGCATTATAAATTAACGTTTTGCTTACACCTTAATCATACAAAAACATAATGGACAAAGAAATAGGAAAATAAGAGAGAATACAGATTCCCATCACTGATGCCCAACAAATAACGCTAGAGAAAATAATAGGAAAAAAGGAAAGTCCTTAACTGTGACTTGCACGAAGCTGTGTTCGAGTGTGCGTGTGGTGAAGATTTGTGAATGTTAAATATACTATGTGTAAATGACATTGCCTTCCTCTATTTCCTTCTTCATTTGCTTTTCAGTTTAACACACATTTACATCATATGAGAGTGTTAACAATACATGTACGTATCAATCGTTCATGGAATACAGGGTAACTATATTTTATACAATAGGTCTGGATCTTAATTCTGGAGTTAGGACTTTTGGCAAAGCTTCAGTCAACGTACAAAAACAATTTATTGAACCGTTACCATGATAAGTGTAAAGAAAGGCAAATAATGTAGCGGGTTCTGATGATGGGGTATGACATTAGTCCCATATTTTGATTGATCAGTCGGCATCTTAAAGGATGATGTGGTCAGCAACACACCTTGAATGAGTGGAATGAATGCTAAAATCTCTGCTACATTGTTTCTTATTGGACGACATCTTAGTCTTGATGACAAGTTTCAAGAACATTAGGCACTGGGTAAGAGGTAGAAGATATTTTACTGTAGAAACTGTTTGTAAGAATGAATGTGGGGATGCCTTTAGCTATGTAAGAATCCTTCAAACTTCATGGACACAAAAAGAACACATATATCCATATTACAAGAACCTAATATCGAAGAAGGTTGGCTAGTAAAAAAGATTAAACAGAGAAAACTTAAATATTTTTGATACATTAAAAGTCACGAGAATTTAGTGAAGACCGCCTTTGAATGGTGCATAATGGGAAAAATAAAAAGAGGAAGACCAAGGCGAAGATGGTTGCAATACATCGTTGATAATCTGCAAACGGATGCATCAGCAGCAGGGAGCATCTAGCTTACAACCGAGAGGCCTACAGAAGAGCTGTTAAGAAGGCAGAGTTCCGCAAGGGATATGCAAATGACTGACTGACTGACTGATTGACTGACTGACTGACTCAGTACTAGTGGGATATGTCCTTAAGGCCGGTCAAACACTGATCCGATCACGGAGATGTTTAAACTTCAGATCTCAAAAGACACAGAAACGGTTCTTGAGGACTACAGTTTATTAAAGATCAGTCCTGCCTAAGATGCTGAATAGCCTAGCAGCTGTAGAATTTTGTTCAAATAATGGTGAATAAAAATATCTGTCATTAAAGAAAACGCAGGGGTCATATCCCCTTTACGTCGCTTAAAACGAACCTTGTAAGATACTGAAGCCTACATATCTACCAATTTGTACTTTCTTGAATAGCATAACACTCTTACCTCTATGAGCGTTTGATAATTCTCTGGCTACCTGAGCATTATGACAAAGATGAGGGTTGACTGCGCCACTGCTTGGTTGATTACACGTTCGCAGTGTGCCTCTCCTAACCACGCTACATGATACATCACATCTCCAATCTCTACGTGGAGAATAGGCCATAGACCTTGTCGTACTAATTACTGTTATACTGTTTTTCTTTCAGTAATGTTGAGTTGCTCTAGAGCAGTGGTTCCCAATTGGTGATCCGTTGACCCCCAGGGGTTCGTAGAATCTGCCATGTGGGCCCGAGACAAGAACTCAAGGTCCTTTTTCTTTATTTTCGCTGTGAAGTGTTTAACAACGGACGTAGCTGCGAATCTTGTGTGGGGTTTTCTGACGCGCGAAATGTTGCAGCCTCGGAGACAAACTGATCGTATGACGGCACCCTACAGGCGGGCAGGTGCGGGAACAACAAAGGGGATGCTAGAAAGAGGCTGATCTCTCATGTTACTGGAACCTGGATGAAGTTTCGACAACGTTTCCATAGTATGGGAGGTCCGTCCCTGGATTTTGAAACAGCAGTGGCTTCGCGGACATTTTTTTTTGGTTGTATTTAGGAACGACTGCTCCAGAGAGTCTACACTTTGTACTGGACCTCACAGATACATCAGCCATTCCCATTGCGTACTGTCTTAAGTTTTACACGGTAGGAGACTGTTGCCAAGTCAAATCTACATCAGCCAAGATATTAATCGTGAATTAATTTCTGTGACCCACAAAACAGCCACTTTCCTTTCTTACTTACATTCATTTCATTCATTTGCATGTCCCTTGCGGAACTTTGCCTCCCTAACAGCATTCCTGTAGGCCTCTCGGTTGTGAGCAAGATGGCCTGTTGCTGATGCATCCATTTGAAGATCATCAACGATGTCTTGCAGCCATCTTCGTCTTGGTCTTCCTCTATATCTTTTTCCCATTATGTACCCTTCCAAGACGGTCTTCTCTAGATTATCATGACGTTTAATGTGTTTAAATTATTTCAGTTTTCTTTGTTTAATCCTCTTTACTAGCCAACCTTCTTCAATATTAAGTTCTTGTAGTATGAATATATTTATTCTTTTTTTTTTGTGTCCATGATATTTGAAGAACTCTTCTGTAGCATTTGCATTCAAAAGCATTTAAGTGTTTCTCAACTGTTTTGTTAAGTGTCCAGGTCTCACAGACATGTGTTGCGATTGGAAGAATGCATGCCCTTAAAAATATTATTTTGTAGTTCTGTCTGTTCCTCTCCACAGATTCTTTAGTTGCTTTACTTTCTAAAGAGCAATAGATGTCCTCCTTTTTAATTTCCCTCATTGTATCTCAATTACTAGTTAGTAGTGATCCAAGATATTCAAAACTCTGCACTTCTTCCAATTTCTCTCTTTGATACATATTTCAGCTGCCTTATTTGTTTTGTCAGTTGTCATCAATTTAGTTTTCTTTGCATTAAGATAGAGGTTTTGCTCTTCACTATTCTTACGGACTGACATAATTAGTTTTTCCATTCCTCTTTGTGATCTAATCTCTGATAATTTATAACCTCCACTTGTTATGGCATCGTTATATTCTTTGTCTACATCTTCTCTAACATTCCTCATTGTATTTTCGGTATACAAATTAAATAAGTAAGGCGACAATATGCACCCCTGGCAGACCCCTTGTTTTATGTCACACCAAGTTGTTGTTTCACCATTTATTCTTACTGTTACCTGTTGGTCTAGATACAGTAGTGATGTTAATTGTATCAAATGTGTTGGAAATCTCATTTTTTCCATTATTTCCCAAAGTTTCTGGTGTTGTACACAATCAAATGCCTTTGAGTAGTCTGTAAAAGATAAATATAGATTCACATTAAACATTCTGCATTTCTCTATTATTAATCTTATATTGAATATATGATCTCTTGATCTTCTTCCTTACCTGAAACCAGTTTGGACTATATTGACTTCTTCTATTTTCTTATGGCGTCTACCCATTATGAAGTGCGAAGTTTACCCATTATCTTACTTACAACACTAAAATAAGAGCTTTTATAACGCTTAAAACAGAAAAACACTTAAAATAGCATGAGTGTACGTGTAGACAGACGGACAGACAGACAGACAGACAGATAGATAGATAGATAGATAGATAGATAGATAGATAGATAGATAGATAGATAGATAGATAGATAGATAGATAGATAGATAGATAGATAGATAGATAGATAGATAGACAGCATTGCGTGGACGAACGGGGTGAGTGATAGACACACAAATAGGTCTTCCAGATTGCCAAATATTTCCAACTAAAATCATTCCAGTTTTGTGGACAGAGCCACACGGGCCTTTCATTTAGTTCACACGGGGCCCCTTCATTTAGTTCACAAACCATGGAAAATTGAACCTGCACTGAGACAGGCCATTTTATCAGATTCCGCTCCCAAAACCAATATGCTCATCGAAGCATTCTATGACTTGTATGGGCTTCTGACAATTTCGTAGCCAGGAATAGCGCTCCTGCTGAGGCGCTTGAAGGTGTCTCTCCTTCACCAATAATTTCAGTCTGTGTGTGAGAGATTTGACTTGGAGTTGCAAGGATGCACGCTTAATCATTTGATCGTGTTAACACACGCTCCCAGGAACATAAGACGGGAACTACTTTCCTACGCTTGTTTGAGAGATTATGAAACTTTTTTAGCATGAAAAAAAAATCGTGTCATTTCTTTCGCCTGGAATCTATAAGTTAAAGATACAGTTACTTTCGGTATCAGTTTAAACGCTGGTATTGAGTAATTTCTATAGTTTCTCTTCTACGTTGTTATGTAGTATAGTTTATTAGAGAAAAATAGTGCCAAATAGACAATAAATATATATTTTATACTTGTTATATGCGAAGCAAGATTGTTTCTCCTCAAGTTCTATCCATATGTAGCGTTTCTTAAACGAATTCCAGCCGTTTTCATATAAGAACTTTGATAGACGTATGAGATTGAATGGAAAACAGCACTTTCTCTAACATGCCCCTATTTGCTCAAGTTTTAAAAAGCGCTTGGCAGAAACTTGTCCAGAAGAGCAACGATTTGCAGCCGTGGAGAGACCGCGCTCGGGAGTCAAACGTAGTGGTTATTGTTATCGTTTGTCTGACAAATATGGTTGACAACTTGCTTCTAACTTCAGTTGGTAAGTGTGGAAAAGCCTCTTGAATTATTTAATTAGGTTAGTTGTTTGGGAGGTTCATTATCTGCATATTCTGGATTCGTCTAGAGGTGCTATGATCTATCTTCATTATCTACACCTGCCTTTCAGTGACTGATAACACGCGTTCTTTACTGATTTTACTAACACTTTGATGCTTTTAAGCAGCCGATTCATGTTTCGCAAACTTAATTAGGTGCAGTATCAAAAATAGTTCTTCCGGATTTTATTTCTGGAAAGGTAAGATTCCATATACGTACTTCCTCCTTCTTATTTATTTAATTATGAAATGTTATTTTCTTGCTGTTTATAATATACTGCATTACTTAATTCATGACATGCTATTTTCTTACTGTTATTATATATTATACTATCTTAACAGTAATTAGTAGCGTTGCGTCATAACTGTTAGTTTTCTAAGGATGCACAGATATTTATAACTTCTTCTACTGAAACACACAAAAAAAAAAATCCAGTGATAAATTTCTCCAACATTGATTTAATCATCTTTTTGTTTTGTTTTCTTTTCGCAGTACCAATCATACCAACATTTCTTCTCAGCCAGGACAAGAAAGAATATTACAACGGGAAACATAATGTAACAAAAAACATCACATTCGTGTCACAAGTCGCCAGCTTTAACCGGCACGACCAAACTCTTGACAATGTTACAGGCGGGGCACATCTTAATGTCACGCCCTCCATCGAACATGGTTTCTCGCTTTCTGCCCTAGCTTTGGACGAAAATGGAAGAGTTGGCTGGCTACTGTCTTCCAAAGCGATAGTTCAGCTTTTTGCTAATCCTTTCGTCGGACCTTTATGCAACAGGTACTGGTAATAACTAGGTGATGGATTTTTTTGTACGAACGATGCTTTGTGTTAATATACTATACAATTATATCGATATATTAGCCTTACATAAGTGTTCTTTCAAATATCCATTCATGATGACTGAATAATTCAATGAATCAGTCAGTCAGTCATTTTCATGTCCCTTGCAGAACTTTGCCTCCCTAACAGCTCTCCTGTAGGCCTCTCGGTTATAAGAAAGATGACTTTCTGATAACGAATCCATTCACAGATATTCAACAATGTCTTGTAGCCATCATTTTATTGAAAATATGTTATTTTCTAAAGCTTATATTTTGATATGATGATACGTGTAATTGTACTTGTACGAACTTCCTGTAACTCGAACTGTTGTTCTTTGCAGCCGATGCTGTAGAGATGTTGAGGCACAGCATCGTATCGGCGTGGGAGTGGGTTATGGCAGCTATTTTATCAGTCCCGGAGTACAGCTAAAAAGCAGGAGATGTGCAATGCTTCTTTAGCAGACTCCACCACCATGGGGACTATGGCGGACCCTGCCCCTTTAGCCAGGCTAGGCCTGTTACTGGAGGTACTAAGGATAGGTGGGACAGGGTCTTGGTCAGCTGTGGTTCGCTAACCCTGACACTAGCATCTCAGGTATGCGTCGCTGATTGCTTCATCGGACAGGCGTCTTAACTCCAATATTTGATGATAATATGTGCGCTACATTATCATGGTAACTGACTCCTTAGGTTTCATTAAATTGGAAAATATGGTTTGAGAAGGGTGGGGTGAATGACTAGCTTTTGTGAAATTAAGGAATATTTTTTTACTAGATTTAATCATTGCAAAAAGAAGTCGACCACGTAAAACTCTAAAGAGGACATTGTTAAGAGAGGCTAGTTTACCAGGCATAAAATCCATTCATGATGTTGAAAAGCTCGCCGAAAACATGAAAACTTGGCGAACCGCCATGTGAGCCCTATGTGAAGTTTAACGGCACGGGAAGGATGTAAATAAGATGTAAGAAGTAAGAATCATTGCAGGACACATTTTGTTTTAATATATCGTATTAAGAAACGATTTTCAAGAGGCTCCGTGGGAAACTGGGGCATTGTAATCTTAAATAACATTGTCATAATTGCCGTCTCTGTTTGACAAGAAATGTACAATTTCACACTTTAATGAGCCACTTGTTTTTTCCCAAATATCAGCAAGTCAAATTAATAACACATCTGTAGCCTCGAGTTGATCGACGCGAACACGAGTTCAATTAGAGTCATTTTGAAAACTCGATTTGAGTCGACTCTGGAGATGAAAAGTAACAACCTGGATTTGACCTGCACCATGACAGTTTTTCTAAGAAGACTGACTTGATGACCACAGAGTGGCATTAGTTTTGCATATAAGACAATGAATTGTTCAATGATTTCATTTCCGTAAGCACGGACTGGTAGATTAGTTTTTATTTTTACTTTGTGACAGATCAGATATTGTGTCACAGGTTGTCACTTTCACAGAATACAGCAGTCAAGGGTAAGAGAGGCGTGCAAAGCACATAACAGAGAGTAAATGGACGCCGCCAGACTGAAGGATTTAGAGATCCATCCCCTGATACCTGTATCATACACGCATGTATGAGAGAATGAGAGAGAGATAGGAAGGAGGAAGGAAGGGAGAGAGAGAGAAAGGAGGAAGGAAGAGAGACAAGAAGGAGGGAGGAAGGAAGAGAAAGAGGAGGGAGTGAGGGAGAAAGGAAGGAAGGAAGGAAGAGAGAGAGAGAGAGGAGAGTTTAATGTTGAATTCGTGTAATAACTTTCAAAACATGGGAGAAATAGCGGTCCTTGATTACTAAAATAAAATAACAAAGATCCTGACATGTATCTTAATTTTACAGAAAAAAAAATTCACATATGATAAGTCGATTCTTGAATCCTTGCAAGCAATTTTAAGTCGAGTCTCGAGTCAATGATAATTGCAAGTTAGAATGGTTTTTAGAATATTCTGAAAATATTGTTTCTCTTTTTTTTCTTTTACAAATACTTCAAGAAGTAATAAAATATAAGTTATTAAATATCAAGCCTAACATATGTTAGGACGCTTAAACAGAGAAACTGGGAATATAAAACTTGAGTTTAAGAGCCTTGATGATATAAAGGTAAAAGGTAAAATCCCCGTTTCCATGTCTTTAAGGCACACTGGGATACGGCGTTAGGCCCGTATTTTCTAAGACATCCGGCACCTGAAAATTGATGGCGTACCGAAGATTAATAAATTAATAATCCTTTCCTCATACGTTTTAATACTACAAAATCGAAATGGGATGACTGTTAAGAAATGTAGTGAGTTGGTTAATAAAGTATTTTATGTTACTTTTTATTTATTATTTTATTACTTCAGTTTTATCATAAACTCCTATTCCCTTGACCCTCGAATGTGCTAAAGCAAAGTCACTTTTGGCTCTACTGATCTGATTTCATGAAGCAATAGTCGCTCTTTTAGCATTTTGACTCATAGAATTGAAACTTTCTATGAGATTGCTTATAGACTCGAGACTCGACTTGAAATTGCTGCAAGGATTCGAGAATCGGCTTGAAACAGGTTACGAGGACTTTAGGTTTAACTTGCCATGAATTCTGTGTGAAGGACTTGATTACAGGCCTAGTAAACAATTACTATTTCCGAAAAATTTGCCTTTATATGTTATCTTTTCTCTTATCTCTGAACGTACCTCTTTGTAATTTCCTTCTTAGCAGCGCAACATACTGATTATGTTGAGATGTGTTGTTTTTATCATCATTTACCAGCAATTATAAACAGTTGTTTAATCTATCCACTTACAGAGTTGGCTACCCTGTAGTACTTCTTGTTGGATCATTTGTAATATTCTTGTCATCCGTCGGTAAGTAGTCAGTTGTAGCTGTGTGCATATTAAGCCATAGCCATTCAAAGTATTTTACCACTTAAAAAAAACAAACTAACTGTATTTCAAAATACAGATCGTGAAGAACGATTTACTTAGAAAAACTCAACTCTGTGTAAGAAAGATATTAAACAAATCTAAATAACTAGATTTAAATTTATATCAAAACAGGTCCGGAATAAAAAAAAAAAAAGAAACGGTAGAAATTTACTGTTTAATTTTTTTATTAAAAATTATGGAAATATGACAAAAAAAAGGGTAATAGAAGACATTGGAAAGAAACTGTGAGAGAGCAATCCAATATTTCGGCCCTATGCCTTTGTCAAGTTATATATATATATATATATATATATATAGATATATATAGATATATATATATAAGTGTAGCACATACTGATATATATATATATATATATATATATATCAGCAGGGCATCCATAACCACTGTAATGAAAAGAAATTACTTATTCAGTTGTTATTATTCAGTTCTTATATAATAGATTCGCAGATTTATGACATCTCAAGGCCATATAGACAAATAGTAAGATGTAATACGCCGTAGATGAGAGTCGTCGAATCTCCAAGGAGCAGGATATAAAGATCACGTTTTCTGGCAATAATAACATAGAGAAAATAGCGACACAGAGTCGTGAAACAAGGACAGTAACCGATATATGTGTCTAATGTTGTGAATTATTTCTTTTGAGAAGAGAATATTTAGACAAATGTATGACTTTTTTTAATCACGGAAAGGAAAAAAATGAAAAAAAAACAGACAGATAGATAGATAGATAGATAGAGATAGATAGATAGATAGATAGATAGATAGATGGATGGATGGATGGATGGATGGATGGATGGATAGATAGATAGATAGACAGACAGACAGACAGACAGATAGATAGATAGATAGATAGATAGATAGATAGATAGATAGATAGATAGATAGATAGATAGATAGATAGATAGATAGATAGATAGATAGATAGATAGATAGATAGATAGATAGACAGCCATTAAATAAAATGATTGACATGAAAGGAATTTGTTGAATGGACGAACGTAACACGAAGTAAGACCAAAGACCAAAACATGACAGAAAACGCCACAAAATGAAATGAAATGCTTGCACTTTACGGACTGAGAAAAGCACGAAACGAGGCTGGAGGAGAGAGATATTACACCGTTGATACGGAAATCTGAAGGTTAAAACCGCTGAAGATGAAGAACTAAATCACTGGATATCCTTTTGGCTCACATTATATTCTTTTATGAAACTCCGAAAGATAAATTTTTTCTATTTGGTTATTAATTATTAACTTCGTATTCCAAGTCAATATGGTCCAAGCTGGTTTCAGGCAAGGAAGAGGATCAAGAGATCATATATTCAATATAAGATTAATAATAGAGAAATGCAGAGAGTTTAATGTGAATCTATATTTGTCCTTCATAGACTACTCAAAGGCATTTGATTGTGTACAACACCAGAAACTTTGGGAAATAATGGAAAAAATGAGATTTCCAACACATTTGATACAATTAACATCACTGCTGTATCTAGACCAACAAGCAGCAGTAAGAATAAATGGTGAAACAACAACTTGGTTTGACATAAAACAAAGGGCCCGTCAGGGGTGCATATTGTCACCCTACTTATTTAACTTATATACTGAAAATATAATGAGGAATGTTAGAGAAGATGTAGACAAAGAATATTACGATGCCATAACCATTTGAGGTTATGAAATACCAGAGATTAGATATGCTGATGACACAATATTACTGTCCACAACACAAAAAGGAATGGAGAAACTAATTATGTCAGTCCGTAAGAACAGCGAAGAGCAGAACATCTATCTTAATGCAAAGAAAACTAAATTGATGACAACTGACAAAACAAACAAGGCAGCTGAAATATATATTAATGAGGAAAAACTAGAAGAAGTGGGGAGTTTTGAATATCTTAGATCACTACTAACTAGTAATTGAGATACAATGAGGAAATTAAAAGGAGGACATCTATCACTCTTCAGAAAGTAAAACAAATAAAGAATCTGTGGAGAGGAGCAGACAGAACCAAAAAAATAAGATTTTTAAGGGCATGCATCTTTCCCATCGCAACTTATGCATGTGGGACCTGGACACTTAACAAAATAGCTGAGAAACACATAATTGCCTTTGAATGTAAATGCTACAGAAGAATTCTCCAAATATCGTGGATACAAAAAAGAACAAATATATCTATACTACAAGAGCTTAATACTGAAGAAGGCTGGCTAGTAAAGAGGATTAAAAGAGAAAACTTAAATATTTTGGACACATTAAATGTCATGATAATTTAGAGAAGACCGTCTTGGAAGGATACATAATGGGAAAAAGAAAGAGAGGAAGACCAAAACGAAGATGGCTGCAAGACATGGTTGATGATCTGCAAATGGATGCAGCAGCGGCAGGCCATCTTGCTCACAACCGAGAGGACTACAGGAGTGCTGTTTGGGAGGCAAAGTTCCGCAAGGACATAAATTAATGATGAATGATTCCAAGATCTTAATGTTCACGTGTGGTTATATATGTTTACTAATATATTACAGAAATTTCTAAAAAATAAAACTTGACTAAATGACGAAGCACCCAAAAACTGTTCAAATATAGTTTAATTACTTATCCTTTTATCTATTTCAACGTTAGTGCCAAGTTTACATTTTAAAAATCTCTCTCTCATTTACTGTTTGCTCTTGTCTCGTTAGTTTTGGCACTTGTAGACAGCTACATCCCTCTCTTCATAGCTCGGTCTTTACAAGGACTTGGCTCGGCTGCCGCTGTTATTGCAGGTAATTTATGCCCTCGATGTTTATTTTTAAGAGGATAATCTGTGCGACAGTCCTACGGAAATATCTGACAGTCCTTTGCTGAGGATGCATTTTTTTCATTCCATTGTGTTAAAATTATGGAAAATATTTGTGGCTGAAATATCAGATATGTCCATTCTTTGTAAAACTTATCTCATTTAATGAAATAAAGCGGATGGTTGCTTTGATGTTTCCCCTGAATTAATCTTATAAATAATTCTGTGGTGTTATCTAAGTTCTATATGTTTAATGAGTTAATGTGTGAACGAAAGAAGGAGAGGATACAATTTCATGAAAGGGAAGAAGAGGAGTAAAAATAAGACAGATAATAACACTGAGAAGACTGGTCTTTCTGATAAAATTGTACATCTTTCCAAGCAAACCAAACTGCTGGATCTGAAACATTCTAGTTAATAGTGATTTTGTTAATTTGGTATTGGCTAGATCATTCCGAGCTCTGTTGGAATAACAAATAGAGTTAGCCGTTTCCACCGCCCACATTGTAAAACTACCTGTCAGGGGCATAACAGGGAAGGATGAGTTTAAGCTCCGAAAATTCTAAGAGCTTATACTCGAAGAAGACCTTGTATACCATGTACAGTCAGTTAAACAAAAATCTAAGATAAAACATAACAAAGTCATCGTATTCGTAACTGCTGATATGATATCACAAAAATGGCAAAGATTATACGTGTGAAAAAAAGATCACACGGGTGACAATAAATAAATAAGTAAATAGATTTTTTTAAAATTACTATGTTACCGTTTTAACGCATGGACACACGGGACAGTTGATCAGAGGCCTCATACTTCAAATATTGCCAGTGTAACATCTTCATTCCCATGAATGGATGGGGTAAGAGCCTTAGTGCATGTCCTTGCCCAGTTCCTACAGTGCTGTTAAAATGGCCCTGAAATACTACGTTAGCACCGACATGTTCGTGAAAATTACAATATTAAATTCTAGAAGCATCCTTTGATTGACTATTCTGTGAAGACTAATTGAACGTAATAATAATCTTGGCAAATACAATCATTGAAGAGAAGCACAAGAAAAGCTGATATATGAAATTCGTTACAAGAAATACTGCAGCTGATAGAAGAAGGACAAATAATTATTGTCGATACAACGTTCACCTAGATCTAACACTGAGAATCTTTTATATATTATGGCTCAGCAAGTAAAAAAAAAAACGAGAAAATTACCATGACATCTCATCAGTCTTTAGGGGGAATTTCTTGAATTTAAAACCGAGTAAAAGTCGCTTCTTGCATCGAGTTCACATTGTCACTGATAAGAGTTATCTCTCTCTCTCTCTCTCTGAACCTTAAGTACCCAGGGCACAAGGGGCTTCCGCAAGGGTTTTCCACAAATGCCTGTCCTTCGCCTTTTTTTCTGCTCTTGCCCAGGTGAGCCCTCTATTGCTCAACATCCTTTGTGTTGTTCTTCTCCATGTCTCTTTTGGTCTACCCTTACTTCTGTTCCCCTGTGGTGTCCATCTTAGTGCTATTTTTGGTAGTAAGTTGTCAGTCATTCGGAGCACATGTCTCAACCATCGCCAGCGTCTTGATAAGAGTTATGTCATCACCAAAATCAAGATCTTCTAGTTGGGCCCAGAAACAGATACACTGTCTTCACAGGCTAGGAAAATAGGACCTGAAATTAGCAAGGAAAAGAAAAGATAATGAAACTTCCTATTAATCTAGAAGGAGAAATATACGTAGAAGGGGCAGCTGTTGAAGAAGTAAACCAATTTTCCCACCTCGGCAGCTACATAGACCAGGATGGTGACATCAGACAGGAAATTAGAATTAGAATAGCAAAAACAGCATTGACCTTCAAGAATATTGAGAACATATAGCATTCAAAAGTTATAACCACAAAAACCAAGTTGACTATTCAATTAAAATGTAATATCCACGCTCATTTATGCATGTGAAGGCTGGAAAACAACTAAAGAAATAGACAAAAAATTAGCTCTTTTGAAAAGAAATGCCTAAGGAAACTACTCGGCATAAAGTGGAACGATTTCAAGAACAATGCAGAGAAAAGCAGATGAGCGATCAACGACCAGTCTTATGGGTGATCAGGAAAAGAAGATGGACATATGTCGGTCATGTGATGAGAAGAAACAGTCAGAGAATACCAATGCAAGCTATCAAGTGGAGCACAACAGGCCGAAGAAAAAGAGGTCGACCACGTGAAACTCTAAAGAGAACATGTTAAGAGAGACCAAATTAGTAGGCATACAATTCCTTGATGAGGTTTAAAAGCTCACCAAGGACCGGAAAACATGACTAACTACCATGAGAGCCCTGTGTGACATTTAACGGCACGGGAAGGATGTAAGATTTAAGAAAAGTCGCTTCTTTTCAACCCTTCTCTAAACTCCTGTGACACACATGAAGGCCCTTCGTGGCAGGTCGGCTGGTAATCAGTGATCTTTACGGAGCTATAACAAGGGAAACTGGGTAGGTGACGGCGGAGGAGACAGGAGCGCCCAGGACATCACTGACACTATAAAAAAAAACCACACTCACTGAAGCAAACATCATACTCAGTGAAGGAAACATCACATTCACTGAAGCAAACACCGCATTCACTGAAGCAAACATCATACTCACTGAAGGAAACATCACATTCACTAAAGCAAACACCGCATTCACTGAAGCAAACACCGCATTCACTGAAGCAAATACCGCATTCACTGAAGCAAACATCATACTCAGTGAAGGAAACATCACATTCACTGAAGCAAACACCGCATTCACTGAAGCAAACACCGCATTCACTGAAGCAAACATCATACTCACTGAAGGAAACATCACATTCACTGAAGCAAACACCGCATTCACTGAAGCAAATACCGCATTCACTGAAGCAAACATCATACTCACTGAAATAAACATCACACTCACTAAAGCAAACACCACATTCGCTGAAGCAGGGACAAAAGGGTATTTTCAAATTGACTGTCAAGATAGTAACTTTCCGCAAACAACAAGATACATGAATAAACGAGCCTGATACGTTTATAGACAAAGTTTCAGAGAATGTGACTGAGTTATGATCCACTGTCGGCACAAAGATCACTAGAAGCAATAGAAATGTGGTTTGTCAGAAGAATTTATGAATTCCATGGACATCAAAGATTACTAACGAAGAATGTATGATAACTGCAGAAGAGACAAAACATCGTGTGAAAAAAAGATATATGCGGGAGACAATGTACTTCTATGCAATGAAAATAGGGGGAATTGGAAAACAGTGTAACAACCAAAATAGAGGGAACAAGAGGCAGGGGAAGGCCGAGAGAAATAGTTTGATAGATGGTGTGTGGTGTGATCACCAACTGAACTGATGGCCTGCACGAAGGGTCGGGTTCCATGGAGAAACATAAGATTAAAAGCCAGCTGGCACGGCACATGATGATGGTGATGGTGGTGGTTTATTTGTCTGTATCTGTGAACCAGAAAGAAATGGGGTTGGGGTTGAGAAAGGAAGCGCCAGACAGATGAGAGTGATGTAAGGAAAAGTACCCTCTCAGTCTCTGCGAGACCACGGAGCAAAGTCAATCACGAGGTTAATTTCTATTCCAGGTATGAGCATAGTAGCCCAAAGATGCCCGGATGATCGAGGAAGAAGTCGAGCCCTAGGGATAGCCATGGGAGGAGCAGCTTTCGGGGTACTAGGTACGGTATCTTTCTCACCCATTCCAAGTTTAAACATGTTTAATAGTTTTTATACCTGAAAATAAGAAATATTTCCTTGTCTTCATCTGTATGGGTAATTTGTTTGACTTTATACATAACGCAGATTTGTACCTGTATGGGTAATTTGTTTGACTTTATACATAACGCAGATTTGTACTAAATATACTATACAACCAGAAAAACAAATGATGTTCTAGCAGAGATATGTAAAGCATCAAAAGCTAGTTAAAGCCATAAGCAAAAAGCAATCAAAATACTTAGAAATGTCATAAAAAGACAGGAGTTAGCAAATCTGGGTAAAAAAAAGACACTGGAAAGCGCAGGAAAAAGAAAGAAATAGATACAGACTGAGAGAAAAGTGTATGACACAAAAAAAGGAAGCACTAGGACTGATTAGAAATACAAAATAGAAAGACATAATAGTGAACGGTTGTCAGAACCTGCCCAGTGAATTATGAGTGACTTTTAACATGGTTTTAAAATATCTGAATTTTTCATATTGTAATCTATTGTAATCGCAAAGTCGATGAATATGAAATAGCTAACATACTACGAATGCATGAAAATGGCAATAAATGTACGTTTAAGAAGATCACATTGATGACATAAAAGAAGTGCTACACTAATAAGTTCATGAAGATTTACAATATTAAAGTCTATAAAGCATCAGGTAGGTAATTGACTACTTTGTGAAAACTAACCGAAAACAGGAACAACATTGATAAGCAATCGCACATCTTGTACTCTATGTACATAATAGTACATAAAAGGCTACATATTTTAATTCCATGTACTCATATATATATATATATATATATATATATATGTGTGTGTGTGTGTGTGTGTAAACATATATATATATATATATTATATGTTTTAATCCAGTAGGATATACTCGTAAATATATGTATATGTAAATATATATATATATATAATGTTTTAATTCAGTGGGATATCCCTTTGGCGGCTTTATGTACGCATTTGTCGGTAAAATGGCGACCTTTCTGATCATAGGTGGGATCGCTTTGGTGGATTTAGGTGAGTACTATTTATCCCAGCTTTTAATAGTCATCAACATCTTGTGTCGTCATCCTTTAGAAGCTTCGCTGCTTTGGATCTCCAACTTTCTCTGTCCCTTCATTTCACAGCGCACTCTGCTCAAGCTGAAATCTCTCAACCTCATAATGTTGTCTCCCGTCTATATCGTTGTCGCACTCCTGCTATATTTCCTTAAGTTCTTCCTCTAGTGTAGCTTTCAACATTTTTTTTCCAAAAGATTGAATTATTTTAAGTGTCTGTTCTTATGTTTTCATTATTTCTTATTTCAATATCAATTGAATTAATACTTCTTCGCTTTCTTATCTTCCGATGAATTAGATCCAATCTTTTGTATATCTACATTTTAAGCGTCTTATTCTCTTATTTAATGTCACTGGAGTAGCACCAGTATTACACTAGATCCAGAAACAGCAAGTAAGAAGGTTTGGCCACGTTATACAACTACCACCGGACAACATAGCACAAAAAATATTAACACTAAGATTTGTACGTTGCTGAGGAAAGAGATGAAGTAAGAGATGAAGGAGGAAATTAAAGATACCTCATATATATATATATGAACCACACTGCCGAGCCCTGTCAAGACGTCTATTTGTCCCCTCAACACTGAGAGGTATATGAGGAAAAAGACAAGACAAGCTCTCTTCAGCAGTTTCCTGCATGTTGTAGATGATAAAGAAACAAATATGAATCACAATGCATTATTCTAAAGATGAAAAGCGAAGAGAAAAAAAGATGTCTTAAAACTCTCGGAGAATAAAGTCCTTCCAGTCACGCAAATAATTGTGACAGTGATTGTGGTATGACTGGTTCTAGTGGAGCAGTGAGGTAAATATAAAGCTAACCTTGTCATACCTTAGAGGCAGATAGGGATATGGTGTCAGTGCTCTTATTTTACTTGACCTGTCGGCACACTAGAGGGTGATATGGTCAGTATCATGCCTGGCTGCCTTTCCTTGCCCAACTCCAGTTGGGTGATTGGGGTGCCGGCAGGATTCGACCCCCTCCCCCTCGACCTTCGCCGTTAGAGATCAGTTCACTAACCACTTCACCACTCATGCGTCTACTAGAGCACTGTTAGGCGAAAATGCTCGGTGCAGTTTTACAGCACCACAAACATTCATCTGATTCTACTGTGGTGGAACAATTAGAAATGAAAGACGTGTCTCGGGACACCAGTCACAAAATCAAACAGGAAAACTGGTAAATGTATAGCCGCCTGCAAGATTTTGATTGCTGAATAACCTGCTTTTCATTCTCAGGAACCCAGTTATTTGTGTTTGGTGTCAGGACACAGAAGGAGGTAAGCAACTTGTTTATGATGTTGTTGAGTGAAAAAAAATGTTGCTAATGAGATCATTTTATTTATGAACGAATTGCTATCTGCTTATCAAATCTTACTAATAAAATCGCTAATCTTGGCCTGACGTTGCTGGTCAAAAGATTTATACTGACCAGTTAGATTCATTGTATACATTTCTCTCTCGTTCCCGCAGATAACCCGATGTAATAACTGGTAATCTATGGTCGTCCTCGCAAATTGCGGAGCAGAATTTAAAATTATAATTTAAAACTACTTACTTCAAATAAATCAACACAATAAACTCATGTAGCGCTACTCTGGCACAGACTAACGTCAGGAAATTGACAAAAACACTATCAGTTTCATTTATGTGTGTATGAATGTGTGTGCGTGCTTGCTGCTTAGAGGAAACATCGCATCCCTTATCTTTAATCTGCCATGCACATATACATTCACGCTATAGAAAATATTTGTATGAAAGGTAGCAGTACACAACGTGAACCAAATTCTCCTGAAAATTGTAGCAGTACACTATACCAAATGAGACGGTATGCACTGTACCATTGTATAACGGTTATTCCTGCGTCAATGAGTCAGATCACTGTTACAAAGTCATGTCATTATAAACATCAGGCAAACCAGGAATAACACTCTCAGCGGCAGACGAATTAATATCTTCGAGTAATCAAGGCAGGCCTTCGTAGAACAAAAAATATTTCTTACACGCATCCATGTGATGTTGAATTAGGGGAATGGTCAAAACATATTGAGTAACCAGGCGGTTCTAGAACATAAAGTTACACACGCTGTCAGAAGAACCACACTAACACAACTAAAACAAGTTACACACGCTGTCATCAGAACCACACTAACACAACTAAAACAAGTTACACACGCTGTCATCAGAACCACACTAACACAACTAAAACAAGTTACACACGCTGTCATAAGAACCATACTAACACAACTAACTTCTAAACTACACAAGCACGTGTACAAAAACTACAACTGAACTGACAACGATGACAACCACCGCACGACACAAACTTCCAGTTCAGACGCTTTAGCAAGCCAAAGTTTCTTGTTTAAAATCACTCACATGTTCCACTCAGACCACGTGCAAAATTTGTTGCATAATATCTCAAATGAGACCATAGTGAAAAAGCCAGTTGTGAAACACAGCAATTCAAGGGCTTTAACTTACAAAAGCTTAATTAAGGTTCTTCACTCTGTCTAGCACATAATCTCCTACAAGATCTTAAACGTACAATTTGATAATTAAGTAATTGTTTTTACAGAATTTCTAGCTATAGTAAAGAGCAATAACTCAGATCTATCTATCTATCTATCTATCTATCTATCTATCTATCTATCTATCTATCTATCTATCTATCTATCTATCTATCTATCTATCTATATCTATCTATCTATCTATCTATCTATCTATCTATCTATCTGTCTGTCTGTCTGTCCGTCCGTCCATCCATCCATCCATCCGTCTATTTATCTGTCTGTCCGTCCGTTCATCTGTCTGTCTGTCTGTCTATGAGAGACAGACAAACAGACAGACAGACACTCATTTATAATTAACACAAATGCATCAAGCTGAACACTAATTCCTACAACCTTATGTTTCAGTCCCACGCTAAAGTGACCCCGCTACATATACTTCTCAGAGACCGCTATATCCTCATTGCATCGGGTGAGCTTATAATGTGTGAAGAGTTGCTTCTTTAAAAAAAAAATAATTAAAAAGAAAATATAGTTCGTTATAAAAGATGCAGTTCTTGATTCTTAACACCTGTTTTGAAGTTTGTTTTTTTTTCCCCTCGGCCGGAAATGTTTATCATTTCCGGCCGGAAAACAACAAGAAAAAAAGGAAGAGATAAAAGACAAAAAAGTGAGGGGGGGGGGGGAACGTAGGATAAAATATGTAGATCTACATTTTAGAGAACAGGACAATACCTTTTGCTAGTGCACGACAATAAGGGTGATAAAAACGATCTGAAATGACTGTGTATTCTCTTATTAAACAAAAGAGACATTAATCACGTCTTTTTCCCAGGTGCCGTCATGCTGACCACGATGTCTATGTCTGTCCTGGAGCCCACTGTCCCTCTCTGGGTCATGGGAATTATGCACGTGAAAAACTGGGAACTAGGTAAGCTGTGTGAGGCAGACATGAGAGATACAGAGGACGACAAGCAGGCTAGCAGGAGATGCAGAGGACGACAGGCAGGCTGTCAGGATATAAAGAGGACGACAAGCAGGCTGTCAGGAGATAAAGAGGATGCCAAGCAGGGTATCAGGATATAAAGAGGACGACAAGCAGGGTGTCAGGAGATAAAGAGGATGCCAAGCAGGGTGTCAGGATATAAAGAGGACACCAAGCAGGGTGACAGGAGATAAAGAGGACGCCAAGCAGGGTGTCAGGATATAAAGAAGACGACAAGGAGGATGTCAGGAGATAAAGAGGATTCCAAGCAGGGTGTCAGGATATAAAGAGGACGCCAAGCAGGCTGACAGGAGATAAAGAGGACGCCAAGCAGGGTGTCAGGATATAAAGAGGACGACAAGCAGGGTGTCAGGAGATACAGAGGACGACAAGCAGGGTGACAGGAGATAAAGAGGACGACAAGCAGTGTGGCAGGAGATACAGAGGACGACAAGTAGGCTGGCAGGAGATACAGAAGACAAGCAGGCTGGCAGGAAACGTGAAGTTTATTACGTACTGACAACTGTGCAACAACGAAAGATGAGATTCATATATCAAGACTGTGCCAATATCTTACAGTCATAAATCAAGGTTGTGCCAGTATCTTACAATCATAAATCAAGGTTGAGAGTATATTACATTTCTTAGAAAAAAAGGAGGCTGTACTGAATGAAATCAGAATGGGTATTCAATATGATAAGCGGATTTGAGAGGTTTGGGGGGGGGGGGAGAACTACCTTCCAAAATTCCATATAACGTGTGATGAATTGGCTGTTGTTTAAATGTTTGCTGTCGCTCTGTCTGTGATATGTAGATCGTCTGTAAAAGAAAATGTCACTAATAAAATATGGAATCATACATAATATGAAGTTCTATCTGTAATAATTTCATTAAAGAGTGTGATATTATGTATATCAGTTTAAGTTAAAGCAGAGGTTGTTTCTAACTTTCCATTTGTCCCAACATTTTCAGGACTGATATTTTTACCAGACAGTGTTGGTTACTTTCTGGGAACCAATTTCTTCGGTATCGTGACTAGAAGCATTGGGAGGTAGGTAAACTGTATATGGGGATGATGTATATCTACTGGTTTATAGTTCAGATATTCCATTTTTTATAAGAGCATCACTTTCAACATTCAGTCAGTCATCTGCATGTCCCTTGCGGAACTTTGCCTCCCTAACAGCTCTCCTGTAGGTCTCTCGGTTGTAAGCAAGATGTCCTGCTGCTGATGCGTCCATTCGCAGATTGTCAACGATATCTTGCAGCCATCCTATCCTTGGTCTTCCTCTTTTTCTTTTTCCATTATGTACTCTTCCAAGGCTGTCTTTCAACAACTTTCAACTTGACGATAATAACAAAACACTACACTACTATATAATCTACAGGTGGATGTGTATCCTCTCTTGCATGCTGCTGATTGCCCTTTGCCAGATCTGTGTAAGTAAGATTCAGAGTCGTATTTGTGCTATTAAACGTAATCACAGCAAAACAAGTAGCTGGCTAGGAAATGCCCAGTCTTACAACTATGAGTAATTCCAGAAGCAAATAGTTAAAAAGAAATGAAAATATGATATTTTTGCTTAAAATCTTGCAAGAGAATCTAAGCACTGTAACACTGATACATATCTCTAACTGAACTTTTAACATTCGGTTCCATTTCCACACATTTTGTCAAAGCACCAAGTTCTCCAAGCGCCTCTTAATTTATAAGCGATCATAGAAACAGGGGAAAAGAAGTAGGGGTAGACCAATAGAGACATGGAGAAGAACAGCAGAGAGGATGTTGAGCAATAGAGGGCTCACCTGGGCAAGAGCGGAAAAAAAGGCAAAGGACAGGCATTTGTGGAAAACCCTTGCTGAAGCCCCATGTGCTCTGGGCACCTAAGGTTCAGAGAGAGACAGAGAGAGAGAGAGAGAGAGGAGAGAGAGAGGGTAGAAACAGAAATTTTAAGAAGAAAATCGAATCACTTAAATATTACTAAGTTAAAAAAAACATGTGAATATGTAATAAGACAAATTTTTACCTGCATTGCCGATAAAGGGAATTTACTTTGTTCAAAAATTGTAAGTGGAATCACGGTACGGTTATTTCCTTTGACTATAAAGCTGTCGCGTAGGTTTAATGGCAGGCGGTGACGAAAGGAAATTTTGGAGATTAATCAGGACGTAATAAATATCATATATGTACGTGAAAACTTTCTGCATTAAAAAAAATTAATGATAATTACATGTAGCTGTGCTGTGATTCTGTTTTGTTCAAGATGATTTGATAGTTCATAAACCAGTCTCATTTTAAAAAGAAAGGCGAGACATATGCTTCTCTGATTACCTCAGCTGGTTTAGATATTTCATTCTGCAGCCAGAAACTTCATTATTCTGTTTCAGCATTCAGAAAATCTACTCACATCAAGATCGCTTTTTTTCTCATAATAACCATTGTTTGTGACTTTTTATAAGACCACAGTCCAGTTCTGGTCTTCTGAAGTTTCTTTAGGGGTTCCTTTTTATACTTTAAAACCAGTGGCAACATTTTCTCTATCACACATTGGTGTACTTTATATTCTTTATGTCCTGCCAGTTTGAAACAGAACGATATTTTAAAGTGTACTAATATTTCACATGCACTCATATTCTTCCTCTATATTCACAGCTTCCATTTGCGACTGCTGTACCCCAGCTGATATTACCCCATTTTGGTCTTGGCCTTGGTCTTGGTGAGTAGAAGGTAACTTAAATCTGAGTTTCTACGAACAGGCGATCCTACAGAACACAGCTTACATTCAAAAGTGTTATTTACTTTGCATTTTTAAAAAATCTACAATGCAGTATTTATATAATCTATCTAAATGTATGTCTGTCTATCCGTCTGTTTGTCTGTCTGTCTTTGTCTGTCTGTCGGACCTTCGTGCCCAGTTCTTTACTCTTCGAAAATAATTGTTCGTTCTGTCGGAGTTAAAAAGAAATACATGTATCAAACTGGCAGATTTATAAATTTACTCTTCTTCTTCGTTCGCTTCTACCACCAAGACCGCCCCGCGATCCTTCTGAATTTACTCCTGTGGTCCTCGATAGGTCCCGTGGTTCCCCCCCCCCCCACCCCTCGTGGTCCCTGAAATGACCACACGAAATCCACGAGAGGACCACAAGAGGTTCAGAGTATTGCAGGGCTTGAGCCTGTATTCTTGATGTGGTATCCAAAGCGGGAATGTGTGACACCGTGGTTTTTGTTGCACCAGTTTAGTCTAGAATTGGACTTTCTCACCGGAAAACCTCGACGTGTTTTTGATATCAGTACATCCCCGATGGGTGAGAGGTGGTTGCCCATCCAGCCTAGGTGGACTTTCCCACCGGAAATATAAATTTACATCTTAAACTATAATGATCTGTGCTTGTAAGTTTACGGTAGTGACGAGCTTACACCAAACAAATCCAACCTTACTGCACGCCATCAAGGCATGTAGAGGTGGTGCTAATATCTAAACTTTACTTGCCTTTCTGGGGCACTGAAAATTGATGTTGTCAGAGTTACTTCTGATCGGGGTGTTGTCAGAGTTACTTCTGGTCGGCTTTCTCCCCTCCAATCTACCCATCATCATCGTGTGCTATGCCTGGAGGTATTGGCGACCAAATCTCTCCACAGTTTCCGATCTTTCATGTTGTTCATCAGTTCTGTTGTTGTGCTTCTCCCATGTCATTTTGTCAAGCCATCTATGTTTTCTCCTTTAGTGTGGTTATTAAGGTTCATTTCTCATCGGCCTTCCTTTTGCACTTTTTATTTGTTACTTTAACTGTCCATGGTATTCTTAACATTCTTTTTAGGAACCACATTTCATTTGTCTCTAATCCTCTTTTTTGTCGCTTTTCTTCTTCTTCTTTGCTCGCTTCTACCACCAAGAACTCCCCGTGATCCTGCTGAATTTACTCCTGTGGTTCTCGATGCGTGCCATGGTCCCTCTGTGGCCTCCGAGAGGCCCACAAGAGATCCCCGAGAGGATCACAAGAGGTTCAGAGTAACGCGGGGCTTTGGCCTGAATTCTTGGTGGGTCGCAGAAGCTGGATTGTGTGACACCGTGGTTTCCGTTGCACCAGTTTAATCTAGAGTTGGACTTTCTCACCGGAAAACTTCGGAGTGGTTTGGATATCATTATATCCTTGCCGGGTGAGAAGTGGTTGCCCATCCAGTCCAGAGTTGGACTTTCTCACCGGAAAACCTCAGCATGATTAGGATACTCATAACTCCCCGCCGGGTGAGAGGTTGTTGCCTATCTAAGCTGCACTGGTCCAGTGTCTTCGACTTAATATTTTGTAGTCGTGGCCGCTATCTTTCCTAGCTGTGACCAGGACGGAGCTTTTGTCCAGGAGGACGAATCCTCGCCACTAGTAAGTTTCACCCTGGGTTAAACTGGTTTAGGCGTATTATCCCAGTATGTACGTGTTTAGGACGTGATCGACCTCAGCGGAGGTATCGTGACATGAGTAGCCATCAAGTTTCACCCCTGGTTTAAGCCGGTTTAGGCATATTTCACCAGTATGGGTGTATATCTGACGGGGCCGGCCTCTAGAGCAGAGGTGCCATGGTATGAGTAGCTCTCGCCGCGACACTATTGGACATACCGATTAAGCTTCACTTTATCCTTTCCATCACCTTTTCACATCGGCGCCGCCCGGCAACCCTAATTGCATTTTCGCATTTTCTTCATTGGTCGGGACGATAACTTGATATTTGCTGTTCTGGCAGATATAACTGACGATCATTTAATATTTGCTCTTCTGGCAGGTATAACAGATGATCACTTGATATTTGCTATTCTGGCAGGTATAACTGACGATCACTTGATATTTGCTCTTCTGGCAGGTATAACAGATGATCACTTGATATTTGCTCTTCTGGCAGGTATAACTGACGCCGCGATCATGCCGCTGCTAGCTCTTCTAGTGGACGTCAGGCACGAGCCCTTCTACGGCTGCGTCTACGCCATAGCTCAGCTGGCAGTATGCTTGGCCTACTCTGTTGGTGGGTGTATAGTTAACCCTTGTTTTGTATTTAACCCTAGAAGAGTGTATGTATGTTCTTTCTTCACAGTGAATATTCTTCACTCCTCGCATTTTCATGTTTTCTTCTCTCTCTTTCTTCTGAAACAGAAGTGAAATGTCACATTGTTGCCTTGTTAACATGTGATGCTTCCACACACCAGTTTACTGTTGATTTTATTTCACAATTTTTTTAGAGTCACTTTGTAAATATGTATATCATCATCATCATCATCATCATCATCATTATCAGGTGCTGTGCTGACTGGCGTTGGCTATTATGCTTCTCCAGAGTACACGATCCTTCATGCAGGCCATCACATCAGTTGGTGATATCCTCTCACACCATCAGACTGTCCAGTATCATTTCTCTTGGTATTCCTCTTGATCTTCTTCCTTCTATTTGTCATGTTATAATATTTTCAATGCCTCCTCTTCTCATTGCATGTCCTATGAAAATACATTGTCTCTCTCTTATCTTTTTGACAAGATTTTTTATCTCTCCAGCTCTTCTCATACATTCTTCATTAGTTATTTTTGCTGTCCAGGGGATTCGCAACATTCTTCTAATAAACCACGCTTCTGCTGCTTCCAATAATTTTTGTGCAGACCTGCCTATTGTTCATTGTACACTTCCATATAAAAGACAGGTTCAATATAACATTTTAGGACTCGTTTTCTAACATTCATTGATAAGGATGTGTTGGATAATATGTTTCTCATTCTCTGAAATGCAGTCTTTGCTTGGCCTATTCTGTTCCTAATTTCTGTTCTGCATTTCCTATCTGAAGTTATTACTGCTCCAAGGTATTTGAATTTCTGCATCTGCTTTAGAATAATTCCATTTAATTTTATACTGCATGTTGGTGGATTCTGTTTCTTAGATATAACCATAGTCTCTGTCTTTTTGATATTCAAAGTAAGCCCTTTCTGTTCACTTTCTTTGGCGACTTTATCCAAGAGATTTTGCAGGTCTTGTTGGTTCTCAGCTATCAGTACTGTATCGTCAGCATACCGTAAATATGTATGCCGTTCTGAAAATATTTTTGACATTAAAGGGTTAAAGATACTTTTGTCTGGGTCTGTAGCGACAATCTCTCTCTCTCTCTCTGAACCTTAAGTGCCCAGGGCACATGGGGCTTCCGCAAGGGTTTTCCACAAATGCCTGTATTTCGCCTTTTTTCTGCTCTTGCCCAGGTGAGCCCTCTATTGCTCAACATCCTTTCTGTTGTTCTTCTCCATGTCTCTTTTGGTCTACCCTTACTTCTGCTCCCCTGTGGTGTCCATCTTAGTGCTATTTTTGGTAGTGAGTTGTCAGTCATTCGGAGCACATGTCCCAACCATCGCCAACGTCTTTCCTCAATAATTGTTGTCAGTGGTTTCATCTGCATTTCTGCCAATAAAATGTTATTTCTTATGGTGTTTGGCCAAAATATTTTTTTAATTCTACGTAAACATTTAGTCTGGAAAGAATTCAACTTGTTTTCTATGGTTTTGGTGATTTTCCAGCATTCACTTCCATAGAGTAGTACACTTAGAACATTACTCTTAAATATCCTGATTTTCATATTTATGCTTAGTTTATTTGATTTCCATATATTCTGTAGCATTGCAAAAGCCTGGTTTGCTCTAGTAAGTCTGCTGTTGATGTCCTCTGTGCTGTCTCCATTTTCTACTACTCTGCTGCCAAGGTATACAAATTCGTTGACCTCCTCCACTAACTTGTTATCTACTCTGAGTACATTTCTGTTGTTCACATTTTGCTTCATTAACTTTGTCTTTCCTACATTGATCTTTAGTCCTATGTTGTTTGCATTCTGGGTTAACTTGTTTATTTTATCTTGCATATCTTTGTGACTGCTTGATAATAGACAAATGTCGTCCGCAAAGTCAAGGTCCTCCAGCACTGTGTCAAGGGTCCATTGTAATCCTCTGCGTTTGTCTGATGTTGCCTCCTTCATTAACCAGTCTACTGCCAAGATAAATAATGTTGGTGATAGTACACATCCCTGTTTCACTCCTGTTTGTACCCTAAAGCTGCTGGAGGTATGTTCTCCACAGATAACTTTGCACTGAAAACCCTCGTATAGGGCTTTGATTACATTAACTATTTTATGGGGGAGGCCATGCCATCTTAGGATTTTCCACAGTGCATCTCTGTTGACACTGTCAAAGGCTTTCTCAAAATCTATGAATAATGCATATGTTGTGCTATGCCACTCATTTGCCTGTTCTAATATTTGTCTAAGTACAAATATATGGTCTATGCATGATCTTCCTTTCCTAAATCCTGCCTGCTCTTTCCGAAGTTTTTCCTCAAGTGTTGGTACAATTCTGTTGATGATTATTCTGCAAAATACTTTACTAGTGAGTGGCAGTAGGGTAATGCCTCTCCAGTTCCCGCAATCTCTGAGGTCACCCTTCTTGTAGCGACAATGCAAGCACATTTCCTGGTGTTGGAAGCGCAGCGGAAAAGGTAATATTGAAAACACACACACACAAACATACAAACACACACACATACACACAAACATACAAACACACACACGGATGGAAGTAAAAAACACAAGAGAAAGAAGAGCGGTAAGGAAGCATCGACGACTGCTCAAATACGGTGAATTATTAGATTTTTGATGATGATGATGATGAATATGATGATGATGATGATGGTGATGATGATGATGATGATGATGATGATGATGATGATGGTTGTGATGAATCTTGAGAAATATTTGAAAGTTAGATTACATGGCACGTTTATGAAGGTATATATGCATTAATTTATTACTATTACTACACTTCTTCACTATGTTATAACATTTTTAAAAAATCTTTCAGTTTTACAATGTTGCTAAGGCAAACTCAAGAGTCATTTATTGACTATATTCACATTTATTTTTAAAATAACTTGTATCGACTAATCTAAATGTAAAAACAGAGTATCAAATCGCATGGATAAATTTCTGTAGCCATTTAACATTTAATATTTTACCGACCTATGACCTATTTAATTTTACAACATCTTGCACGCACGCACGCACACACACACATATAAACATAGACCACTGAAACAGAACTACGTATGGGCGAAATAAAAAAGTAAATGAAAGATTTGATAATTGATTATGTGTCACAGATCTGCACTACATAGAACATAAAAGAAATACATAAGTCGAAGATATGAAAATTATTATTCCCAGACTTCCAACATTTTGCAGAAATACATTCGGGTTACAACTATATGGCTACAGTGAAAGCTGTACCAGCAAAAGACTAATCCATTAGCCAGTACCAAATTAAGAAGGTCAGCAAGACACATTGCGTTTTTTAATTTATATTATAATCATTGCAGGTCCTTCTGTGGCAGGGATAATTGTAAAAGCCGTTGGATTCCCTTGGTGAGAATAGATTAATGTTTTTCAGTTATCCACACTTACATGGTGTCTGATCTCTGCTCTGTTCGTTAATATTGTAACCTTTTGTAACTCCGACTTAAACAGACATAAGGTGACATAGGAAAGATAGTTGATAATAGGTAAATAATGTTTTGTGTTAAACTTGAAAACCCCGCGACGCTGCTGCGATATAGAAAGCCTACGGGGAAAATGCTTTATCGACAGCACACGTGTTTCGGTGGCAAAAGACGTTCAACGAAGAGAGATCGCCGAAGATGAACAACACGCAGGGCGCCAATTAACGTCTCACACTTCTGACAATGCGGATAAGGTGGAGGCGGTTTTGGACTCTGACCTACGTCTGAGTCTTAGATTGATAGCAGATCAAGTGGGCTTCCAAAATCCATTGTGCACGAAAATATTCGGCACGAAAATCGTCGGCACATGAGGAAAATGTTTGCCAGATTGGTTCCTAAAGTTTTGAGCGACGAACAGAAGAAAAACCGTGTGTCGATTTCTCTTAAGCTTTTGGACAGTGTGAGGAGTGGACTCGATTTTTTTAGAGAAAATGATAACCGGTGATGAAACGTGGGTCTTTGAGTACGATCCGGAGACTAAAAGACAGAGCTCTGAGTGGCACACTACCGAGTCTCTTCGACCAAAGAAGGCTCCAATGAGCAAAATCGAAGATGAAATCGATGCTCATTATCTTTTTTTACTCTAAAGGTGTTGTCCATAAGGAGTTCGTACAACCAGTACAAATGGTCAAAGCAGTATTTTACTTGGAAGTGCTTAAACGGCTGAAGAACAGAGTCGCGAGCGTCCGCCCGGAGATGGTCAACACCTGTGTTCTTCACCACGACAGTACCCTAGCCATGCGTCGCTGCTAGTGAGAGAGTTTCTGGTGAAACAAACCGTGGCAACACTGTGCCAACATCCATACAGCCCGGACTTGGTCCCGGCTGACTTCTTTTTGTTTTCCCGGCTCAAATCAAGCCCGAAGGGCCATCATTTTGGGACTGTTAATGACGTGCAAGCTGCAGTGACGAGTGCTTTGAAGGAGATCCTTGCTCAAGACTTCCAGCGAGCTATGACGCGTGACAGAACCGCTGGCAACTGTGCATTGATGTTCAATGATGTTATTTCGAGGAATTTTAAGTGTATATAAGCACTAAATCGACTTTTATGGAATCAAGTCTCATTACTTACTGGACACCCTTTATATATATAATCACAGTGCCAAAAGGGGTAACCTGCCTCTAAAAAATGGCTACCAGAGAAATCTGGGAAGGTAAATGCGGCCACCAGACGTGATACTGATCACATCACACTTTCATATACCGAAGGTCTTGAAATACTGACCTAACACCGTACCCCCAATATGCCGTAATGGCATGAAAATGGGGAATTTTACCCTTACCAACTGTATATATATTAGTGGTGTGTTAGCTATTAAGCTGAACATGCGTAAGTTAGGGGCCCAGAATGACATGGGAGCTCACTGTCAAGAAAAGCAAAGAAAAACTATACAAATACAGATTATTGCTTCATTTGGTAATCACTTATAAATGTTACTGTTGCACTACCACGTTGTGTTTATCCAAAAGACAGTGGCGTATCAGCTGTGTTTGGTCAGTGTAGCTGAGAGTCATACGATAGCAGAGGTCACAGCTGGGGAGGAACAGCCCAAAGAATGAAGGTATATAGCGATGGGAGCGAGGCGTGTTAATAAGTTTAGCCTGAGGATCTAAGTGGTGGTTAATTTGATCCATCACACTAGGTATCCGATGTTCTTTGCCACTTCTTGGACATTCAAGAGTTATATTTTGTTTTGTTTTTTTAATCGTTGTTCAGGCTCATGCGTGGATTGGCCATCCTGAACGTAGCTTACTCCCCTTTGTGCTACATTCTGAGCAAAGCGCCGGGCACAGAAGATGAGAAGGTACAGTTTATCTAATTAGCTTTCTTCTTCGGTAAGCATCTAGTCTGAAGTGAAAAACTGAATACGTGAAGAAATATTTTTAAACGTCCTCGTCTCTAACCTCACAGTTAGTACAGCTGAAAGTTAAACTCAGCGGATTTAATATAATACAAGTATGTGAATTCCCTGTACTCAAACATTATTGACAATGATGGCTAATTCAGTTGTTTGCATTACGAATTGAATATCCTGGCCTCTTAAATTCATCACCACTATTATCAGTATAAAAACCATTATTATTTCCAGAATCATTAACCCACTCAGGGGCGATAATCTTTAGCGATCATGCTTATCCATTGATCTGGATCCTCTAATGCACGGGTCCTGAACCTGGGGTATCCAAAATCCTCAGTTGAGTGCTGTTCTGTTTCTAGCAATCCATATAGACAGTAAAACCAAGTCACTGACTATTAACAAGCTAAAGTGAAATCTAATAGAACTGGTGATATGGATGGTTTCTATGATTTGGCAAAAGAGTTAAGAGAGCATACTGGGCAATCCACTTGGGGTCTTTAATCATAAAACGGTTAGAACCCGCACTTTATTGCTTAATCTGTTGAAGTCTTATTGTTCCTTTTCTTTGACTTTTTTTTTACCTTGTAAACCAGCTCGAGTTTTAACGGAACTTCACATGTAATTGTGTCTTTTCTCTTCAGATGCCGCTAAGAAAAAGGCCAACCCGAGGTCAATACATAGAAGAGAATGACGGGGCTATGCAATCAGATTTCTCATACGGTCAGTTGTGTGAAGATGAAGATTAGGATCAAGGTCGGAAACTGAACGAAAGAGAGAGTTTTGGAAAGCTGACATTTCGGCTCTACTTTACTCTAAATTTTAAGATCAGCGGCGTAAAAATGTCAATGTTGACAGTTGTCATTAATGTCACACACTGCCCAGGTTTCTTGCGTAACTAAACAGAGAGAGAGAGAAAAAGCAACAAATGAACAAAACAACACTGTGAGTGAGTGAGTGAGTCAGTCAGTCAGTCAATCAGTCAGTCAGTGAATCAGTCATTCAGTCTTGAAAGGAAAAATTATATCAGACTTAACAATAGCTCACCGTCGCTTTCTTAACTTCCTGGACACTGAAACAGCCGCCGGTGACTTTCTTTACTTCCAAGATGTTCAGATGCCTCGCGGGTGACTTCCTTTACCTTGAGGTAAATGACTTTCCTGGTGACATTGAAGTTAACATGTCCTACGGTAGCTAATTTAACTTCCAGTACAGATAAGCTGCACTATAATGACCTTCCTGCAGCTGTTCTAACATTCTAGACATAGGCTGCACTATAATGACCTTCCTGCAGCTGTTCTAACATTCTAGACATAGGCTGCACTATAATGACCTTCCTGCAGCTGTTCTAACATTCTAGACATAAGCTGCACTATAATGACCTTCCTGCAGCTGTTCTAACATTCTAGAAATAAGCTGCACCTCAGAGACAAGATGCAGTTCGGCACTTTCACCATTACAAGTAACACACCTGATTTGAACCTTTGGACGTATTCTATGTATTTGTAAAGACAGAACCACATGGAAGTAGGTTCGGCTAGATGTAGCATCTAACGTCGGCGTATCTGTGGCTCTCAGCTCCCTTTCAAATAACCAGCAGAAGTAAATAAAGCATGATAGATTTAACATTTTTTTCAGACACGACAGTCAGTCAGTCATTTGCACGTCCCTTGCGGAACTTTGCCTCCTTAACAGCTCTTCTGCAGGCCTTTCGGTTGTAAGCAAGATGCCCTGTTGCTGATGCATCCATTCCAGATCATCAACGATGTCTTGCAGCCATCTTCGCCTTGGTCTTCCTCTTTAAAAAAAAATCTTACGCCTATGCCTAAATCTAGCACGGATTATATATACTAAATAAAGTTTTAGTTATATTCCGACATATAACTAAAACTGTATTTAATGTATATAATATGTGCTGGATTTAGGCAAAGGCATAAGCTAAAAACGACAGTTTAGGGCCCCAATATATAGAGCCTCAAAAATATATTATTTTATTATTTTTAACATGGAGCCTAAGTGTTATATAGATCCGAGCCTTACCAAGTCAAAATCTATATGGTTTTAATGTAATTTAATCGCGTCAGAAATTTCATAATACAAGATTATAATGTCTAATCTCTCATTGTAAAACAATATTAACAATTTAGTGGCCCACTCTTCTTCTGACAGGTCTATCGTTGTTAAGCAGGATCGCCTACACACTGCATGTATAAAAAAGTAAAAATCTGGGAGTAACAACCTTTTTCTTTATCTGCTTTTCAAATATTTATAAATTATTGCCCACACGGAGCAGATTTAGGCCAAAGAGAAGTTCGCAGAAAGCAAACAGGCAGCTGTCAAAACAGATTTCTGCCGCCACGCCCAAAGAGAGAGGGTGAGGGTGCAGTTAGTGTATTGCTTTGGGGCCCCCCAGGGGACATCTCCGCGTTTTTTAAAAGGGGGTGGGGGGGCATAGGTGGATGCAAACAAGACTGCACAATCAATAGGGTACGGTGACCGAGAATAGTTCTGCATTACCTTACAAAATTTTTCTCGGGGGCATTTTCTGGTTCAAGTACTATAAATGGATTGTTTACGACACTGGAGAACAGACGTACATGGTAAATATTCTTAACATGACAGCGCATGAAATTTCAGTCCCAGAGTTCGAGAAGGCAGAATTTAATTGCAACCGTTGTCAAAATCGTGAATAAAGAGATTCTTTCCTGTATTATTTTCAGATGAATCACCACCGTATGTTGTTGGTCAGGTTGAAATGATATAGTTAGTTGAAAGAAACTGTTGCTGCAGCTATTTTCTTTTCAAACTCCTTGAGCCACGTGAAGGCATTCTCAGTAATCCTTGATCATTGGGGAAAAAAAAAGACCATGTATGTATAATATCACTGTATTTCTGTGAGAGATATCTACTGCATGTTGCTGTTGTTGTTTGGGTTTCTTGGTATATTTCCAGAAGGTAGTTTATCAGAAGGTAAAGAGGCCTACAGGAGAGCTGTTAGGGAGGTAAAGTTCCGCAAGGGACATGCAAATGACTGACTGACTGATCTGCTGAAAGTATCGCAGTCAGGATCTTTTGTGGCTAAAATAACTTTGGCTGATTTTAGTTACTGTAAGTTATGTTTAATGTGGTACAATATTTTTTTATCCTAAAACGTTTATTGTACGTTTCATTGTTTATAAAATTATTTTTCCTTGCGTGATACTGTAGGTTGTAGTGTGTGTGTGGCGTAATGATATTTGTCATGTGTGAGTATTGTAAGCAGTTCTCATTATTGTTACATAATATGTGCTCAGTTACGAACAATACTCTAGATAAGTCTATATTACAAATAAAATCAGATTATTTGTTTGTATAATACACAGTCATTTTTCATTTCTCTCCTCGTTTCAATTTTTGTTTTATTCTTTCATGTCTGTCAATCTAGTTTGCGCGAGCTATTCTTCTTGTCTTATCAAAATAACATCTTGTTGACAGAAATGCAGACGAAGTCACTGACAGCAATTATTGAGGAAAGACGCTGGCGATGCTTGGGACATGTGCTCCGGGTGACTGACGACTCTACTAAAAATGACACTAAGATGAACACTACAGTGGAACAGAAGGGTAGACCAAAAGAGACATGGAGAAGAACAACAAAGAGGATGTTGAGCAATAGAGGGCTCACTTGGGCAAAGAGCAGAAAAAAGGCAAAGGACAGGCGTTTGTGGGAAAACCCTTGCGGAAGCATCATGTGCCATGGGCACTTAAGGTTCAGAAAGAGACTGATCAAAGAGTACTCTATATTGCCCAAGGGAAAATAAAAGAGAAAACATACTCTAGATTACATTTTATGAAGTCGGTAATCAATCAAACCATAGTCTCTCCTTCAAAGCATAAACCACAGACAAAGACTTTTCAGTCATTTCTATCTTTCATCATTATCTCCAAGTCACTCCATGTAAATCTCTCTGCTTCCTTCATTGTATTTCTTTTCCATATAGTCTTTGGCTTTTCAAAGTGGAGGTGGATTGGACACACTGTAGAAAGCAGACAGACAGTATAGCAAGATACAGAATCCTCAAGGGAAGCGAAAAAGGGAAAACCAATATTTAATCATATAAAACTTTTTTCAGAACGCCAATATCTAACAATATAAGACTTTTTTTGGAATACCAATAACCAATATGTAATCATATAAAACTGTCGTTATTAAATATTAACTATAGGGACACCTCATTTTTTTTTCAAATATCAGTCATGACAAGACAGTAAATCAGGTTTAGAAACACTGACTTTCTGTTCAACATGAATATGCTGCAGTTTATATATCATTTTCAACTATAATCTTGTATACACAATATATACTGTAAAATTCAGTCCTTCCCTTTGCAAAATGGATATTCACATTTTACATGTTGCATTAGAAAAAATATTATCATTATTATGTGCCACACAAAATGGGGCTGGCTATCATGATTCTCTATCTTGTGCACTCTTTTGTATTTCAAAGTAATCCAATTGCCATTCTTTTCCCATGCCGTTTTGTCAACCCAGTGAGATGTTTGGTATTTTGGCCATCCTCTCTTTTCTTATACCTTGAGTTTTCCAGTGAATGGACAAAATACTTCTTCAGATATAATGGATACAAAAAAAAAAGAACAAATATATCCATACTACAAGAACTTAATACTGAAGAAGGTTGGCTAGTTAAGAAGATTAAACAGAGAAAACGTAAATATTTTGGACATATTAAACGTCATGATAATTTAGAGAAGACAGTCTCAGGAGGGTACAAAATGGGAAAAAGAAAGAGAGGAAGACCAAGGCGAAGATGGCTGCAAGACATCATTGGCAATCTGCAAATGGATGCATCAGCAGCTGGGCATCTCGCTTACAACTGAGAGCTGTTAGGGAGGCAAAGTTCTGCAAGGGACATGCAAGTGACTGACTGGCCAAAATATGAGATGAGGCAAAAATCAATACTTAGTTCTGAAAACACCCAAGCTCATCAGTATGATTTCTAAGACCATAAACTTCCACTATATATTTGTCCAGTTGATTTTCTATTTTGGCTTTGAAATATTCCATTAATACATTTAATTTAGATCATTCTTATCTTATATCTTATATCCTTCCAGTGGCGTTAAACGTCACACAGGGCTCGCAAGGTAGTTCGCCATTTTTTCCTGTTTTCAGCGAGGTTTTCAACCTCATCAAGGGATATTATGCCTATTAATTTTTTTTACGAAAACACAGGCCATGACCCCATGGTACTGCAAACCGAGTCCACCCGTAATGAGATGTGGACCATACCCCTGGCATTCAAAGTGCATCAAGCATCTCGTTTAGTTAAAAAATAATGACGTTTTTGTTTTAACAAAAGGGCATATTGATCAGGGTATCCACCAAGAGGACACTTTGACCTCAGCACTTTGATCTTAGCCAAAAGGCCAAGAAGCGATGTTATATTTGGCCTCTCTTAACAATGTCTTCTTTAGATTTTCATGTGGTCTGCCTCTTTTTCTTCGGCCTGTTGTGTTCCACTTGATAGCTTTAAATCATCACACCGTCTAATTTATCATAAAACTGCTCCACCTTCTCTATCTGCTGTTGGAGTGATGTTGATGTCAACAGACTTACAATGTAGTCTAATTTAGTAATTATCTATCTGATACTGCTCATTGTGGCCTGAGAAATTATATTGATGATGATCATTACCACACCTCTTTGACTAAACTTCCCTCCCTTGAACAGAAAGTTTTATAATCTTTTCATATATTTTCTTTTGAACCTGTTCCTCTGGTCTCAAAAAGTCCTAATGCACAGATATATGATTTCTTATATAGTGTTAGTTTCTTTCTTTTGATATTCAGTGTATGATGTGGCATGTCACTAAATGTACAATGTTTGCACAGTATCCTGCTGGTGGTCTTGGAGGGTCATTTAATGATCTCTACAGGACGAAACTGGTCCACTGAAGCACCCCTTTACATTGTTGGTCTTATCCATCATCAGAAGGATTACTAGTATTTGACTAAGGGAAGGGAAAATGGTAGTGGCTTCCTTTTGTACTGCAGTTGGTCTGTGTTCGGTGCTCTCCACCCAACTTTTACTAAAGAAATTAATCAACAAGGCATTTGGGGCATCTGTTTCTGGGCATTTATTCATATATTCAAAGCTGACCACTGGATCTAGAGGTAGCTCCATCATCCTCTGCCAAATGGACACACTTGGCAGAAGAATAAACTCTCCTCAACATAAAGCTCAGCCACGTCAAATCAGGATTTTGTCAGAATTAAAAGAAACATTATAGACTAGAATATTTATATTAGAAAATAAACATTAGCTGTCACTCACCAAAAAGAAAACAAAAAACTACAGTCTTATATGGAGCTAATTCTGACATGTTAACAAAGCAATTCTCACCACATTCATTCATCTGCACTGATAAACTGTAAGCTACTGTGATGTATAAAACAATATACAGCATTTGCAAAATAAGTAAAAATTAAAATACTAGACACCACCACAAGAAACTGGAATCATCATTGCATATTAGCAGCATAAAGTTCCAGCATAGTGGATTAAACTTCAAGGACTCCGGAAAGCTTTGTGTGAAATTCAATGGATTTTGGTATATCACGCCACACCTTTTCCCTTCTGTCTCTGCCGTCACTGGCCTTTCCTTTGGCGGCTTTATATGCATACACACCCATAAACATCCATCCAGTAGATACAGAAGTGCAAGATATCAAAACTAAAAGCCCAAACTGGTTGGGATGTGGAAGGATTACCACAAGAGCAAACTTAATAAAGTTCATCAGTTGGTTCAGAGAGCTCTGGAACCCATTGACAATGCCTCTCTCCTGTGGGGCTACTGTCTCTAGGAAGAGCTGGGCAACAGTCAGATCTGCTGTCCACAATCCTGGTTGTAGATTAGAATAATATATAATTAAAACTGGACAGCGAAATAGTGGTAGCATCTTAACCTCTAAACTGAGGAATGTAGATATCAGATAAGGTCAGAGTTTAAAAATATTTTTCTGTGCTTGACATCCTTGGGGAGATTCTTGTGGAGCAGTGAGGTAGTAGTTTAGTAGTTTAAATTTAGGAGATGTCAAATCTTATTGGGTTTTTTTTCTTGTTTTTGCTTTTAGTCCTAGATGAGATGGTGAATGTGTATGTGTTAATACATTTGTATATCTGTCAGCATGTGTGTAAGAAACAGAGAAATTGAAGAAAAATGACAGGAAAATTAAAACAAATTTATTTGAAATTATAAAATGATGCATGATAGTTGAGTGCATGTATGTGCTGATATAATTAGGAGGGATGGGTGAAAAAGCAGAGAAAAAGTCATGAATATTTACACACAGACTAACTCACAAACTTTCTACACACACTTGAATAAGATTTATTAGTACAACATATATTGCACAGTCTGATTTAAATTTGCTGTTGTCTCTTATCATAAGAACACTGTAACAGATCAACACTCAGGACATATATGACATAATTTTATGCTCTCTGTTTATGAAAATGGTTATCTTGTAAGGCAAGAGATTTTCAACTGGTGTTTCACATCAATTCCTTATGTATAAAGTTTGCATATCCAGCAAAAATATTTTAGAGACTGAATGCTCAGAATGAAAATATACAGCATTTAAAAACAAAAACTATAAAGAGCAAGCAATAAATGATTCAGTCAAAACTTGACAGTTTTGCATCCTTAGTTGTCAAAGATGTGTTTTTATGGGTCACAAGTACAAAAGATTTTGAAACAAAAATAAAAAGGAATGAAGAGAATGAGACTGTCTAAAACAAATAATTTTAAAAATGGACTCTGTATATCACTGATACTCTAAATACCACACTCAGTGATGAAGGTATTCTGGCGAGAAAATGAGTTGTTATCTGACTGACTATCAAGAGAGCAACATGCTACAGCAGATATGCCACATGATGAGATGTTTCTTCTCTTGTCATTTGTGAGTAATTTCCCCTTCCAGAAACTCCATTGAAGATTATACTAAAAAAATCTCACTGACCTGACTCAATGAATGAAATGAATTAACTGTTCTAGAGACAGCATTGTGTTCATTGATTAACTGACAGTTCCTTGCTAATTTACTGTCAGTTTCTTAGTTTTTCTTAGAAATTATGACAGTGTCCTCTAGTAATCCAAAATGTACCATTTTTTATACTCTATTTAAGGGAATCTGTGTTTTTTAGAATAAAAACTATAAATTTTAAATGGAGAAAAAGAGATGAATACATTTTGGAGGTAATCTAGATGAATCTAGATTTTCAAGAACATGTTAAACTTTATTTTGAGTTTCAAGATTCTAAAATTTAACAAGGGCATGCTGAAGGAAGTTTGTGTTGATGATTGTTAGACAAGCTAATCAACACTGTCATAACATAATTTTTTTTTAAAGGCTGAAGATCACTGCTAAAGTGTTACCAAATTTTGAAGGTTAAAAAGATCTTAATTATTTGAAACAAAGCTGGTGGTAAAAAATATATATTGTCTTCTTCTTCTTCTTCTTCAGCTTTCTAAGCCATTAAGGCTCATTGCTGCAGATAAAGTTTGCCTCCAATCCTCTCTATTCTTAATCTTCTCTCTCCAGTTGGTGACACCAATTTCTTTTATATCCTCTTCTACGTTGTCTTTCCGTCTCTGTCTTGGTCTACCCCTTGGTCTTGTTTCCCTCATATCTTGTGCATACATCATTTTCATTTATCTGTTCTCTTCCATTCTTTCTATATGCCCCAGCCAGCGTAATCTGTTCAGTTTAAGACATTTATAATTCACTGGGATTTACTTAAATAAGCTGTTCAGTTCAGTGTTCTTTCTAACTCTCCATTCCCCACTGTTGGTAACCTTTAACAGCACAAAAGATTCTTCTTAGGATCTTGTTCTCAAAGATCTGCAATTGTTGTTCATCTTTCTTTATTGTACTCTACGTTTGTGATCCATATATGATGCCTGGTCTTATTACAGTTTTGTAGATTGTTATTTTGGTGTTTTGGGATAGGATTTTGGATTTTAACAGGTGTTGCAAGGCAAAGTATATTTTATTCCCTATTCTGTACTCTGATTTTAATTTCCTCGCTTACTGTGTTGCTTCTGTTGAAGGTTATGCCTAGATATTTGCACGTTTCTGCTTCCTAATAATCATCTATCCAACATTTATATAATTTGGATCAATCTGCCTCTGGTCTCTTGATATCTTCATATACTCTGTCTTATCTTGGTTAATAGCCAAGCCCACTTTCAGTGTCACATCTCTCAGGTGTATGCAGGTATTGATGACTTCTTGCATAGTTTCCCCCACCAGGTTGATGTCATCAACATATCCTAGTATTTTAGTGTGTTCTTCTGTACTGCTTTCTTCTTTCACTTTTCTGATTATCTTTTCTAGTACTAGGCTGAATAGTAATGGAGATAATGTATCACTTTTCCTTGTTTTAAACTAGTTTTTATAGAGAAAGATTCTTACTTTCTTCTTTTATATATTACTATATTTTGTGTATCCTCCATACATACTCTGGTCAGATTGATTAATTTATTAGGTATCTCAAATTCTTTCATAATTTTCCATCAGCTGCTCCTATCTATGCTGTCATAGGCTTTCTTGGAGTCAATGAAGATATTATGTACTTCTTTTCCATATTCCCAGTGCTTTTCTGCTCTATGACATCAATAAAATATTTGGTCTCTGGTTGATCTGTTCTTCCTAAAACCTGGTTGATAGTCTCCCAGTATGTTCTCACTGTATGGTTTTAACCTGTTTATAATAGGTAGTATTTTGTAGCTTGTTTGTAATAACAACATTCCTCTGTAGTTTTCACACTTGTTCTTATCATGTTTTTTTTAATACTGGGATCAGTAATGATTCCCTCCACTCACTAGGGAGTTTTTCTTCTATCCATATTTGTTGTATTAATGCACATATCTGTTCATGTGGATTTAGACCTCCTTCCTTAATCAGTTCTGTTGCAATTCCATCTGAACCAGTTGATTTGTTGTTTCGTAGGAACATGATACTGTAGATGACTTCTTTTAAGTCTGGTTCCTCTATTTCAGATTCACAAGTCTGTATTTCTTCGCATAGGTAATGTACTTATATGCTCTTCACAGTTTTTCAAAATATTCTTTCCACCTGGTACAGATTTTCTCTTCATTATTTATCATGTTTCTATTACTATCCTTCAAGCTCTGCAGAGGTTGTTTATACCTCTGCTTTACTGTTCACACTTCTTTACAGAATTCCCTGCTTTTCTTATACTGATGGCATGTCTGCATCTCGCTTACCATGTCTTTCATATATTGTCGTTTTTGTTGACAAATAACTTTTTGAGTTTCTTTACATTGTGTGTGGTATTTCTCCTCATTTGTTTTGTTGTTCATGTCATTCAGCCATATCTGTCTTGCTGTTCTTTTCTTTACGACTGCCTCTCTGCAGATTTCATCGAACCAGTTCTTTTTTTTTGGTTTTTGTTATGGTCTTGACTCCCAAGCATTCTTTCGCTGTGTTATTTATAATGATTTTTATATCTTCCCATCTATCATCAATGCTTTTATTTTCTTCAATCCCTCTTGTGTTTATCTTATGCCACAAAATATATATACACACACAAAATCAGACTATCTTTATATCACCTGAAAATAAAACTGTCATTAAACTCATTAAAAAGTACAACTAAAAAATCTGGACATACCAAACCGGGACAAAACTATCCCAGTTAACAGGATCCAGTCTGATAAATGTGACTTCTTCCCATAATTCAGCGCATCACTGAAGCATGACGTCATGTTTGTCATAAGTTCTGAAGTCACTGTGTCTTTTTTCAATTCCTCTAGATCTTGTTGGGTTTCGCCCAAAACATCTGCAATAAATTAAATTGCTAATAAACAGCTTAAAATGAAAAGGTAAAATTATTTGTCATGAAATGAGACAAAGGACATAACCACACATGTTACACTGTAGATATTCTATAAAAGCCGAAACTACGCTTGTGTATGGCTGTGTACACAGTGTTATCATAAAAAACATGCACACATTCTGTACCACTGTCAATGTTTCACAAGACTTCTTCTTCTTCTTCATGCACATTTAACAATAATATGTGATACCCTGATTTTTGCGATGCGCTTTCTGGCCGGGTACCTCCAACTTCAGCACCTTTCCTTGCTAGGGCAGACTGTGGTCTTGCTGGCACTGCCATGAAGATGGTGATGTAGGGTGGCCTGGCAAAAACTTTGTTTCTCAGCCTCTGATGGCTGCACAAGCCCCTTCTCCACATCTGGTCCAATGGTTTTGAGACAGTTCCACAGAGACACTCCAACTTTGAGATGAGGAATCCAATGAGTGCTTAAAAAATATCCACTCCCTGCCACCTATAGTCTGCTGGCTCTGTTTTGTTTACATCATTCTGATAGCCATTATTGGAGAGACCTATTGGCTTGTTGCGTCCTGGATTCATTGATTTCACATCAGACTTTCCTCATCCCCGCCGGTGATCTCCATGTCCCCATCCGTCCACCATCCTGACATTACATTTTACAAAAATAACAATTACAACTAGTGTTGATCACTACAGGTTTCTGGACTACAGAAACAATCAGATCTATGTTCCTGTCTCACAAAGATTATGTTAAGATAAGTGTGTTGCCAGGGGTTGGGGGGGGGGGGGTCACAAGACAAAATACTTATTTAATTTGCATATTTGTATAATGAACTAAGATGGAGATATACCCCAAGTTACAAACTTCTACCAGTGTCCGTGATGCAAGTCCCAGGCATCTTGTCATTTTTCTTCCTCTCACATCTAAAAATGCTTTGCCTACGATTTTTTTTTTTTTTTAGTTCTAACCATACGATACTGTGCTCAGTTATTTTACTATCTGACATACCTTGAGTGCAGTTTTGGAAAGTTTTATTGTTTTCTTGCAAGCCATGACTGAGAGAAAGATCAAATGGACTTCCTGGTAGCCACACAGATATAACACACAGTGTGAGGCAAGATACCTGCAACAATATAAATTTTTTATTCTGAGGGTCAGCTTACAGTGAGTCATGCCCTGTATAGATTGTTCAAGCTGTTGCATCTCATTAGACAAGTATGATATAATTGCGAAATATCTTCTAATACGGAGTTAATACATGAAGGCTGTTTGTGCACAGCTCCACGGCAGAGACGTCCAGGACCAAGTGAAGAATCTGTGAATTGTGTTAGAGAAGCTTACCAGCAAAGCCCCTGCTTTCATCCCGGAATTTCGCATACCACTTCTTGACACTGCTGAAAACAGGTGCTGCCCTCTGGAATTTTGCTCGAAATTGTCGCTGCAGTCACAACGGACCAGGTTCTTGCATATTCCAAAACACAAAATGACTGCTCAAGTTTACTGAAAGCCATATTTGCTATTGGTGCCTTCTAATGGAAAACCACGGGAGCTTAAGCACGCTGGCTTTATTTTTTTTTTAAACTTGAGGAGTCTCTCTCTCTCTCTCTCTCTCTCTCTCTCTCTCTCTTGGTGTAAGAATAGTTATGATCCCTTAAGTAGTTTACTTCTTGCACATTTTTTAAATGTTTCACAGACTTATGAATAATCCTGTATATACTACTTGCTTACTGTTGCTAAATTACTCAGAAATGAAAATCTTTTGCATATAAAAAATGTAAAATGTTTACATTTCACTTTATGTTCAATTATGCAACTTCACAATCAACTGCAAAACAATGGTTTTCCATTATGATGAATTTAACCTCCACAACTGCTGTCCAAATCACTATTTGAAGGGCATGGTTCAGTTTAGGTGTATCCAGTGTTCGCATTAACCTGTAATTACCAGTAAATTACCGATTAAAAAAAAAAAAAAAAGAAAACCCAGAACTTTTTGAGGTTGTCAGTTACTGTAACTGGTTTACATTATACAAAATCTATAAAAAAAACAACCAGCAAAATCAGTTGAAGGATAATCAAGCCAGCAGGAATGATAATGCTCAATTTTTTAGGAGGATAAGAATCAGCCAGTTCTTACTTTGGTTCAGCATGTCAGCATTTTGTGAATGTTACATCCTACCATAAATAAGATTTTTAAAAATCCATACAATCACTGAATTCTCAGTAATGTTTGTAAAGTGTGTTTATTTTTGCATAAAAAAAAAGTATAAGGTACTGAATGTTGTATTGACAAAACCAGTATTTCAAAGAGTACTTCATGCACGAGGAAAGACATGTACATTTGTACTGGTTTTGAAAAATCTCTCACAATCACTGGGTGTATCAATACTACATAACCTACATCTTCCGGACTTTCAACATCATTCACACACTTGTTGCTATAGCAACCATGCACTGCTACTTTACACTTTAATTATAGAATTGCAACTGATTTCATAGTCACTAACCAAAAACATGGCTCACACTGCTCATTCTTTGTTCCAGGTTCACTGTCTTAAATGTGTTCAAAGCACATTTTATCAAAGCTAGTTTGCACATAGCAGCAAGTAATTACAATTGAAGTCCATTTTGTCTACTAATGCAAAAGTAGTTTTATGTTTGTCTCATGACCTATCATTACACATGCAAACAAACAAGTGTGCTTGCATGTAAATACAGAACACATCGGTGCATGCACTTAACTGTAGAAATAGGTACCTTGCTCATTTTTTGCCAGGGAAAGTAAAGATGGCCAGGTGTTATACTGACCACATCACTTACTGGTATATAAACAGAAAGGAACAAGTCACCATCTTCCGTCTCCGAACAGGACACAGCCGACTCCGAAGTCATATGTATACAAAGTTTAAGGTTGGTACTACTAATCTATGTACATGTGCCCAGGTGCCCCAAACTGTGGAACATATCCTTCAGAACTGCATCAACTACGAGACACTGAGAAATAATTGCTGGCCCAGTGAAACCACTAAAGAAGATAAGCTCTACGGTTCCATACATGAGTTACAAAAAACAGTGAAATTTATCCAAGAGACAGGACTGCAGATATAGACAGACAATGCGAACGAAGAAGAAGAAGAAGACTTACTGGTATGCTAACTGATCCAGGAAAATATTGGAACTAACTTGATGTCCCTTAAGTTTTCTATTGCATAACAGCCCTACATTTCTCAGCAGGACTTGATAAAATCAGCAACAAGATATTACGCTATTCAGTCCCAGTAATTACAGATACACTAACATACATTTACAATCAATGCATTGCACATTGCCATTTTCCTCAGGCTTTTAAAATTGTAAAAATATATCCCCTTTTTAAATCTGGTTTGGAACAAAATCCCTCAAGCTATAGACCAATTTCCATTCTATCAACTTTGTCAAAACCCCTATAAAAACACATACAAAAAACAACATTACAACACATGCAAGAAAATGATTTGATTGTTGACTGTCAGTCAGGTTTTAGGCCAAAACATTCCTGCCACACAGGTCTCACAAAAATAACAGAATATTGGTTATCAAATATAAATAATGAAAAATTATGTGGTGCTGTCTTTGTTGACTTTAAAAAAGCATTTGACATGACTGATCATGAAATCTTAGTAAGAAAGCTTGAGACTTATAGATTACACCCTGACTTGACAAAATTTATTACATCTTTTCTTTCCAACAGACAACAGGTAGTTTCCCTCAAAAAACTCAAGTCAAGTTCATCTGTGGTTGATAATGGCATTTCACAGGGATCTATTCTTGGTCCTCTTCTTGGCTTCTCTTACTCAGCTGCACACCTTTGGAATGCCCTACCAATTCATGTAAAACTTATAAGTAATATTCGTTCTTATAACTTTAAACTTTGTCAACATCTGTTTGATATGGACTATATGCTCCCTAAGCATAGTTTAAAGTAGTTTAAAGTATGGCTTGATTGTTGTAAATTTTTTAAATATTGTTTTTCTATAAATTTGTTAGTTTTGAATGAATGTAAGAATTCAAGTTTATTTCTTGCTGTTGCATAAATCAGTGTAGAGTGTATGGACATAAGATAAGTTTACTATTTATTTATGTAATCATTTAATGTGTCTTCATGATTATTATGCTCATTAACAAATGCTGAATGACTGTGACTGCGTGAAAGCTGCATGATGAAGGGCAGAATGTCAGACGGGCCTGCATGCCCAATTCTTAACCCTTTGAAAATAAAGTATGTTTATTAGTTCGTTTGTTCGTTCATTTGTTCTCCTTACCTTTAATAACATATACTATATACATACTTACTATGCAGTATCTCATTGTATATGTTCATAAGAATGATCTGCCATGACTTATTTAATGCTAAACTTACTTGTAATCCAAGAGCCAGCACTCCTGTGGCAGGCAGCCCCAGTCTCTTTACAATATATGGATAAGTAAAAGTGGCAATTGTCCCAAAACCTGCACCCACACCCGTCAGTATGCCCAGGATTGATCCACTAAGACCCTGTGTTGTTGCAAAGCCTGTTTTAGAAAAATGACTTGATCATTAATGGATGAATTATTGGTAATATGCTGTTTGGAAGTATAAATTAAAATTATAATGAAAATGATCAATGTCTTCAGCAATCTAATCCTAGTATGAATTATCTCCCATTTTTTCTCACATTGGACTTTGCAGTACTTTCTGTGGATTTTTAAATTTTTTTTTCTTTTGACAAATATAAATGCAAAATGATTTTTTTAAGCAGCATTTGATTTAAAACGACAATTTTACAAAACAGTTAAATAGATTTAACATCAAGTGATACATTTTCAAAACTGAAATAGTTCGTTATTTTATGTGAAATTTACATTTAATATTTAAGGCTGATTAACAAATATGTAAAGTTACTGAGTTATGTAGCTTTTGATGATGAAGTGAAAATTTACAAACTTACTGAGTTACATTACAGGTCAAACTGATAAACTAGCTATCCGAGCACTATTTATGTCATGTCAAAGTATTTGTCAAATCATTGATTAATAACTCATCAAGCATTACTGAAATTTAAAGAAAAAAGTGTATACACACTTTCTGAAAAATAAACTTTTTCAGATAAACATTTCTTAAAATTAAAAGTTACACATTTAAAATAATAGTAAATACATGAAACTTGACCTTTATAAACGTGAAATTCTCTGTGTTTTATTTAAATGACTTGAAAACCGGACAGTGATTAACTCTTGATATGAGTGAAAGTGTCAAAGAAAGGAAAGCATAAAAAGGGACATAAGAAAGCTCTAATTTGCAGTTGTTCAGATGTATAAAAGCTTGCTGAAGGTCAGTTTTTTCATGGCCTCCTTGTAACTGCCTGTTAGGTTATGTGCAGGTGATAATCTGAAGCAAATCATGAAACCAGGTTCATCATGAAGAGCTAGAATTGCCCTGCCATGATTTTCTTAACTTCCATGAATTTACCCGAGAAGAGAGGTTCTCATGAAACTCCGCTGCGGTAAGGAACATTGCAGTCCTTATTCTGCCGGTCAACACGAGTCTGTTTCCAGGATCACCATGTAGAGTTATTGAACGTCTTCATCAAATTTAGTTCGCTGGCCTTGATAGCTCAGCTCTACATGCGGTGGCACGATTCCCTCAGCTTTTGTCTCAGATGAAAGATTACTCACGTTATTCCAGACTGCCTGTCTTGTTCTGAGAATAAGTCATTCAGATGCAATGGAATTCACTTGGAGAAGTGGACGCCCAAACTACGTACAGTGAGCAGTGAAGTGTTGAAAGGCTATCATCACTGTGCATGGGATAAACCCGGAAGTGCTCTGATTTCCTTCCGTGAAGGAGGATCTCAATACAGTGTGCGAACTCCGTAGCACTAGCAAAAACCTAATAAATGGGAGGTGACGAGTGTCGTTTGATCTCTTCCCTACGTCGAAGGCTTGGCCGAGAGACCTCGTCCCTATCAATTCAGCCTGTCCTGTCCCCCTAACTACGTAAAGAATAAAACAGTATGAAGAAGAGTTTAATTTTAAAAAACAAACTATAAATAACTAACTTGAGCAGATGGAGCAACGAATTTTTCCATTTATTTTACTGAGAAAAAGCAAATGGTGATGACATTGATGGCGCAGTTGCGGACAAAACCCAGGTCCTAGGCTAAACGTAGTAAGGGTCTCAGCCCATTATGATGTATAGCATCACTGTAGGCTCTAGGCAAAGCAATGCATTGTGGCTCCCCCACCCCTCTCTCTCTATATATATATATATATATATATATATATAATGCGTATATACAGGGCTATGTTTTCCCACCCTTCTCAAACTAGTCACTATTTCACACAAAGAAGAGTTACACTGACAATATTTGAATCATGGGGCCCCCCTGTCCAGTGTGTCCATGCGTTAAGACCGTCCTGGACTTATACTCATCTTTTCCTGATGAGATTCATAAAACAAAACAAAAAAATCACAATTACGGAGTTTTCCCCCTTGACACCGGGCTCCTAGGCCTGTTCTGCCTGATGGAAATCCGCCACTGATGATGATGATGATGATGATGATGATGATGATGATGATTTGAATGGCTGTTCTCACCAACAGTGACACCACCACCAAGAGTAAGCACCGTCAGATACAGACACGCGTAAGCCAGGCCGGACCATTTTGTTGGGTAACTGAAGAACGTTTTCAGCCCTCGATACAAAATGAGAACGGACGTCAGACAGCGACGGTGAATACTGTGAACAGCGTTCTTGTTGACGCCAACTGTATCCGAGGGTTCAACCTTGTCTGCCTGAAAATGTTGGAATTACACAACATTTTACTTACACTTTAGAATTTATCAAATCGTTATACATCTCCATAATTAAAGCTAGACAGAGATGTATGGTTCAGCTTTACAAAAACACATAGTGAGGACAGCGCGGGCAGGAACATGAATGGCAGAAAATAAGATAAGTACGTATAAATGACGAACATACAACAAACCAATATTTCAGCAAAAACATTAATTTAAACGTGCTGCATCTTATTTTCTGCTATTCTTGTTTCTGCCCACTCTCATTCTTTCTATATTTTTTTGTGAAACTGAATCATACATCTCTGTCTACTTTTATTACTAGAATCAGCTTTGCCGCAGTTGTCACTTCTCTTATCTTTCATCATTTCTCTTATGTCTCTACATTTCCCTTAAAATATAACGCTGGGAGAAGTATCTAAAGACATACTTGCCGACCTGTTGGTTTGAGAGAAGAATGCAATAAGTAATCTCTGTCCAGCTGGTAATCAATGATCCATAGCTGACATGCTAGCGTCAGGGTTGGCGAACAATAGCTAACCAAGACCCTGTCCCACTACTCCGTTAGTATCCCCCCCCCCGTAACATGCCTAGCTGGCTAACAGGGCAAGGATCTTCATAGTCTACATGGTGGATGGAGCCTGTTATAGAGTTATTACACACTCATGTGCTTTGTACCTCCATTCAGAGACCGAAAACAAAAAAACCAAAAACAGCCGCCACAATCCGGTCCCATGCCAACACGATGCTGTGCCTCGACATCTGCACCGTATCAGTCACAAAGAACTCAAGCTCGCAGTTCTAAGGAGAAAGAAAGGGAATAAGAAACAACCAGCAATGTGTGCAACAGTCATTTTCGGCAGAAGGCTGTATGCATTGAACAATTTTCTTATCGGGCTGCATACTGTTTTCGTGGGCTGATTAAACAACCATGGGTCATTCTGAATTAAGGTCTTAAGTATGGCGACAATGAGGAGTGCATGATTTAGCAATAGCAGAAACTAAAATATATTCAGTAAGCGATTTTTATGACCGACGAATTCTTTTACTTTTAACGATTAATTTAAAATTGGACACTCCTTTGACAATAGATCTCGTTACAGTAAAGAAAAAAAAATTGAATTGTATACACTGGTTGACAAGATCATCCTTTAACGCTGTAAACCCCTCCTCAATCCTTTAACAATTCAAACCCCTGCTCAATCCTTTAACGATTAAAACCCTTGCTCAGTCTTTTAACGATTAAAACCCTTGCTCAGTCCTTTAACGATTAAAACCCTTGCTCAGTCCTTTAACGATTAAAACCCTTGCTCAGTCCTTTAACGATTAAAACCCTTGCTCAGTCCTTTAACGATGCAAGCATCTGCTCAGTCCTTTAGCATGCAAGCCCATGCTAAATCCTTTCACGGTGCAAACCCCTCCTCAATCCTTTAACGATGCAAACCTCTGCTCAATCCGTTAACGATGAAAACCTCTGCTCAATCCGTTAACGATGAAAACCTCTCCTCCTATGAGTGGCACCTACGGACTGAAAAATGGCATCTGATTTATGTGTCTCATATTAATTATATGATACACTATTTGCCACGCGACATTAGCATTGTAATACTTACACAACATATAGTAAACTGCTGGTCATGCCGAAGCAGTGGTTTGTACTCCTGCTACAGCCACACTCCAATCAACCCAGCTGTAAAAACTGTAACTGACACACTGATGTTAAGAAATCAACATCTGAAAAACAGAAACTCTTTGGTTGTCAGTGCATTAACAAAAACAAAAAAATATTTTCACAGAAAAATCATCCCCATGTTCACGAGACTACGCCAAAGTGCACAGAGAATGAACATGAACACAAAGGTCAGTCAGTCTTATTTGCATGCCCCTTACAAAACTTTGCCTCCCTAACAGCTCTCCTGTAGGCCTCTCGGTTGTAAGCAAGATGCCCTGCTGCTGATGCATCCATTTGCAGATTATCAGATGTACCCTTCCAAGATTGTCTTCTCTAGATTAACATGACATTTAATGTGTCCAGAATATTTAAGTTTTTCTCTCTTTAATCTTCTTTACTAGCCAGCCTTCTTCAATATTTGCACACAAAGGAAGAGGAATTTATCCTTAGTTTAGTAGACTGTTTTGGAACTCCCTGTCAACCCCATTACTGTGGTACATACAATATTAAATCTGACCTCATTGTTTTCTCCTGTCTCTTCTGATTTGTTGTTGTCTGATATGAAGCCTGAACCTTCGTCAAGAGTGGCTTGTGCTTTATAAGCACCTGTAATAGAGGTGTATCATAAAATGACTCTGTAGTTCTCAACACTCATATTCTGTAAACAATTTCATTTAGCTTATCATAAAGAACGCAGGGATAAGAGAATCAACGAGTTAAAAATCAAGTGTAAACAGGTGAAAAAGAAAAGAATAAAAGAATTATTTCGTCTGTTTTTTTTTGTTTTGTTTTTTTGTTTCTGTAGTGTGCTAAGGTGAATATGTTCAGTATCAGAAAAGTTTCTCTGTGTCAGATATTGAATGTTGTCGTTATGAATTTCTTTGAATAATTCTACACCATCTCGATCTACTGTTTTATAAGTCTGACAACAGCGTTGAAAATGCCTCTTTGTGCACTGCCTGTTTTTCTGAACAATCGGGGCAATGCTGATGTTTGTTTTTTTTTTTTTGTTTTTTTTTTTTTGACACAGAAGAAGCAAAGAAGTAACGAAACAACGCTACAATAATGACTTTAAATCAGTGATTCTCGAATAAGGAGGGAGATTTCTCCCTGATGGAGGAATTTCAAGTCTAAGATGAGGAATTTCTAGTTTAAAAGGATGAATTTCAAGTCTAAGTAGAGGAATTTCTAGTTTAAAAGGATGAATTTCAAGTCTAAGTAGAGGAATTTCTAGTTTAAAAGGATGAATTTCAAGTCTAAGTAGAGGAATTTCAAGTCTACTTGAAGGAAGTTAAAGTCTAATAGGGGGAATTTCAAGTCTAAGTGGATGAAATTCAAATCTTTGTGGAAGAATTTCAAGTCTATGTGGAGGAACTTTATTTTTTTTTATACTAGTGAAGGCTTCGGCAGGAGTGTTTAAATTATGTTTTAATGACATAAGGGAAGATACGTGTGTGTGTGTGGGGGGGAGGGTGGGGAAGAGGGCAGGCTAGCTTGAAAAGAGAGGATAGGGACCTGGGACTTTGAGAACCACTGTTGTAAATCCTTTTATAGGCTCGTTTATTGAGAAAAATTATCGACAATTATATAAACAACCCAAGACATTGATGGTAACACAAAACACAAGGCGGATAGATATGAACTTTTTCGTCATAGATGATAATGATGATGATTAACAACTGCACTTGCCTGAATAACCTGCTGCAGACTTCACAGCATGAAGCGCAGGAACTATATTGTATACTCGTCTTATGAGATAGTATTCAACCGCCAATGAGACAAGGCTCCACACGGCTACCAAACCACATCCTATTTTTAGTCCGGCAAAGGTCATAATCTGCCCGGTGACAATCGGGGCAAGAATCTTCGTCAGGAGGTCAATTCGACGGAACGATGACGTCATCACTTCCGAGAAAAGAAGCCATGGGTTATATCAATAGCTTTCACAGGTTGCATTCTGTTTTAACTGACACTATTAACTGTAATATGGATGTAAATTATGATGACTAATACATAAGTATAGTGAACAGTTTCGGCGTCACTGTGTGCCATGCTAAGAAATTATGGCAGTCATTTGTCTCCATTTTGTAAGCTCCTTAGTTTTCCTAAGCAGATCCAATGTTTGTGTTTTTCTTTACCACTTAGCCAGCATGTCTAGATATTACCATCTCGATATCGCTGGTTTTCTTGTTGCCAAGAGTTTCAAGCGGTAACCTGTCGTTTTATGACGTGTCTAGAATTTCTGATTGCCCTAGATCTTACTAGCTAGTGATGTTCTGTTATCTTCTGCGTGGACTTCTTCATTCCTTGTCATGGCGTTTATGATGCTTTTTTTTGCAACTTTCTCCAGAACTACACTTCTTTTGTTTTCAATTTCTGTTTCATCCGTTTGTTTACTGTCCAAGTGTCTAAGCATAAAGTAATACTGACTAGATGTATGTATATACAGAAATGTAACGTTCTTTTCCCCACTGCTAAGAAAAATATCTCGTTTATCGGTGTCTTCCCACCTGTATGAAATTGACCTTTGATACTTCTACAGTGTCTGGTATTGTGATCGTTTCTCTCTTGCTATTCATCACCAGAATAGCTGCAACTGTCCTCCAACTTGCTCTGCCCCGTGTTTTTTATCGAATAATAGTAAGAAGAAGAGGCCATGCGACATGCCCTGTTTCATTAGATCCGTCGTTCGCAGTCAAGTGTTGCACGTTGATCCCAATAAACAGCATTCAAATATTCTCAAGTCCTTACAACCTATGGTAGCTTTCAAAGCATTAGACCAGCTTAGTGCTGCACTCTGCTGAAAGCTTGTATGTAAGCGATGACGCACAGGCCTTATATAAGGTTTACAACGTGCTTTATCAATCAGTGTCGATATGTCGATCAGTGGTAACTTCTAGTCAGAAAAGAATGCTTTCGGTAGGCTACAAAAAGAAAGAAGCAATAAATGTTCATGCAACTGCCGATAAAAAAGTGCATGATTGTGTGCCTCATATTTAGGAAAAAAAAGGAGGGGGGAGCAATATAATACAAATGCATAAGCACCAGAGTATTCTCCCATATTAACACAGACATTATCGTACCTGCCAGTTGATGCTCATCCTTAGAGCACATCTCCACAATCCAGTCCCTCTCCACAATGATGATGCGTGCTTCTTTCAACAAACGTGAGGACACGGAGAGACCGACAATGATGAAGTACATCAAGTACCGCAGCCAATCAGCGATTGCATCCATCTCAGAAAGCATTATTAAAAGAGCGAGAACGACGCATGCGCAGATGGCAACTAGAATGTTCATGAGAACCATGGACACGGTAGCAGCTGCAGAGGTTTCAGAAAATTTAAGATTTAAATAAAGAGATTCTGTGGTAAGTAACTGTAACTCGAAAGCAATGTTGTTTTATTAAACATTTGTTTTTTTTTAGATGAAAGTGGATTACACTGACCGTATTAGAGATACACTTTCTGAGGCTGATAAAACCACACTTACACAGACCATATTAAACTTCTTCATTGTGCTCCTAACAGAGTTCAAGATCTGAGTTGATCAAACTCCCTCTCGAGTCACTTTTAAGACTCACATTTGACTCGACTCGAGAAATGAAGAGCAGCGACTCGAACTGGACTCGCGACTTAAAGTTAATGATGACTTACATCTGGAGACTTGTCGCGAAGGACTTGATTATAGTATTAGATAGTAGTAACAAGCGTGTACACTTCTTCACACTGGCAAATGCATTTGGTTCAACATAATGCACGTAGTGAGTAATGAAAGTTACTGAAAAGCCACGCTCTTGGATCTAATTCCCAGTCTTAAACAAATCACTCTTACCTACTTCGAGCCTAAAATAAATCACTGTTATCTACCCCAAGACTCAAACAAATCACTGTTGCCTACTTCGAGCCTCAAATAAATTACTGTTATCTACCCAGAGTGTCAAACAAATCACTGTTACCTACTTCGAGCCTCAAATAAATCACTGTTCTATACCCCAAGTCTCAAACAAATCACTGTTATTTACTCCCAGTCTGGTCAAGACTAATGTGGTTGACTTGCAGAGAGCACAGACTCGTAAGTAAAAGAATGAGTTAGAAAAAAATAAAGGTTTGCAAAACAGAAGGTGAAGACTTATCGGGCAATCTTTTACGCTAAACAGGCAAAAAAGGAAAGAGAGGGGGAGGTAAGAGGTAAGAAAAGTATTTTCTCTGAATATATATATATATATATATATATATATATATATATACAAACACAAACCAAGTTAAGATTATTCAAGTGTAATATTCACCCTCATTTATGCATGTGAAAGCTGGAAAACAACTAAAGACATAAACAAGAAATTAGACTCTTTCGAAAACAAATGCCTAAGAAAAGTGCTCGGTATAAAGTGGAACGAATTCAATAACAACGCAGAGATAAGACAGATGAGAAAACAACAACCTGTCTCATGGGTGATCAGGAAAAGAAGATGGACATATGTCATGTGATGAGAAGAAAAAAGAGAATCCCGAAGCAAGCTATCAAGTGGAACACAAAAGGCCGAAGAAAAAGAGGTCCACCACGTGAAACTCTAAAAAGGGCATTGTTAAGAGAGGCCAGTTTAGTAGGAATAAAATCCCTTGATGAGATTGATAATCTCGCCGAAAATATGTAAAGTTAAAATAACGCCATCTTTCAGGCAGTTTATCTCTTATAAGCTCTAATTCTTACTGATAAATAGTTTGCATTAGCACTACATCAGAATGTGGTCTAATCTTTGGAATTATAAAGCAATAATAAAAATTATTATTGTATCCTCTGTGTGCTGTGTTGTTAATTTCCTTCTGCCTTGTCCTGTCCATCTTGCTTCTTGTATTCCTAGTATGTCTAGAGCAAACCAGGCTGCAGACTATACGGGAATCTAAAAAAAACTAAACATGAATACGAAAATCAGGATATTTAAGAGTAATGTTCTAAGTGTACTGTTCTGTGGAAGTGAATGCTGGAAAATCACCAAAAACCATAGAAAACAAGTTGAATTCTTTCCAGACTAAATGTTTACGAAGAATTAGAAAAATATATTGACCAAACACCATAAGAAATAACATCTTGTTGGTAGGAATGCAGATGAAGCCACTGACAGCAATTATTAAGGAAAGACGCTGGCGATGGTTGGGACATGTGCTCCGAATGACTGACAACTCACTACCAAAAATAGCACAAAGATGGACACCACAGGGGAACAGAAGTAAGGGTAGACCAAAAGAGACATGGAGAAGAACAACAGAGAGGATGTTGAGCAATAGAGGACTCGCCTGGGCAAGAGCAGAAAAAAATACAAAGGACAGGCATTTGTGGAAAACCCTTGCGGAAGCCCCACGTGCCCTGGGCACTTAAGGTTCAGAGAGAGAGAGAGAGAGAGAGAGAGAGAGAGAATAATAATAATTAAGAAGCAGTTTCCTCATTGCACCTACAGCGACTGATTAGGCCAAAGCACATACACAGGAGCAAGTAAAGAGACAGGGATGTGAATGAGATAAACGAAATCATTGGGAAAAAAAAACAACACACACACACATATATATTTCTGGACAACTTTAAGAGGCCATCCGAGTTGCAAGAGTTTTTTTGTTTGTTTGTGTTCGTTTGTTTCTTAAATTAAGGATCGTGTGCATCAAGTGGAGATGAAAATCGGTAAGAGAAAAGGCTGAGATGTATTTGTACAAGTCTGCATGCAAACAAAGAACGCGGACAGTTGACAAAGTGGAACAAAACCCATCAAACAAAATGAATGCTAAAGATGAACTACTCATACCTTTAAGCCTTGGCGTCTTGTCTATCCAGTCCCCTATAATTGAACCGAACAGAAGCAGGCCAGCTCCTAAGCTTAAGCCGTACGTGCCGCTCAGTTGCAGAGACTTCGGGGATACAGATATTAGAAACAAGCCCATGGAAAACGCCCACATCCTGGTCGACTGGTTGAAAAAAAAACATTAGAAATCAAAATAGATTTAGCGAGACGCCACACAAGATTATCTCTTGAAACGAAAACAAAACCTGACAGCAAAATGAGACACACTAGAACACAGTTTACGTGAGTTGCTGATGTACTGATGAAAAATAACACGAAGAACACCCTAATAAGTAATGTGTTTATCAATCATTTGACACTGAATGTCTTCAATTTTGCCAGTAAAATATTCTAGCATTCTTGAGTAATTTCTACTAGAATATAACAAACAGTAAGTTGTAATTTCCACACTCTGAGAAAACCCGACGCCAGCATAGCAAGACAGACACTGACACAGAATCCTCAAGGGAATAGAAAACGAGGAAGACCTAGGCTTACTCGGAGAAGAGAAATTATGACAGTGCTCAGAGACAAGGGATACACATAAAAGGAAGCAGAGAATAATTCCAAGAACAGGGATGACTGGAGTGCTTTTATCAGTGGCCTATGCTCTCAAGGGAATGATGATGATGATGATGATGATGATGATGATGATAATGATGATTGTAATTTGCCGAATGTGACTAAAAGTTATTACTTTTTTCTACATAAGCAAAATTTAATGCCACTCATTTTGCGGTTTCACATGATCATTTCCATTCATTCTTTTCTGTTAGGTTTTTCCATTTTTATTTATCTTACTGATGTGACTGTGCATTTTCTCTTCTTTTACTGTTTCTTTGTCCTGTGTGTTTTTATATGATTAAGTTGTAAACTGAAACGTTACAACTGTATGTTCGTTAACCAATAAAGCTGTTTACTACTTTAGTTTTAAGTTTTTTTTAACATTCTGCTATCACGT